>CM049579.1:30123685-30368255 GCA_027123335.1 Amphiprion clarkii | reverse complement strand
TTTTTTTTGCACAGAAAACCTTTCTGGAGTGTTTTTCACGCCTCCTTTACATTATTTCATCATATGGCACGTTTTTACAACATGTTCGAAAAATCGCATTTTTTTTCGACATAGTATAGTAAGGCGTTTTTTTTGGCGCCAAAATTCATGATGATTTTTTTTGCACAGAAAACCTTTCTGGAGTGTTTTTCACGCCCTCCTTTACATTATTTCATCATATGGCACGTTTTTACAACATGTTCGAAAAATCGCATTTTTTTTCGACATAGTATAGTAAGGCGTTTTTTTGGCGCCAAAATTCATGATGATTTTTTTTGCACAGAAAACCTTTCTGGAGTGTTTTTCACGCCTCCTTTACATTATTTCATCATATGGCACGTTTTTACAACATGTTCGAAAAATCGCATTTTTTTTCGACATAGTATAGTAAGGCGTTTTTTTGGCGCCAAAATTCATGATGATTTTTTTTGCACAGAAAACCTTTCTGGAGTGTTTTTCACGCCTCCTTTACATTATTTCATCATATGGCACGTTTTTACAACATGTTCGAAAAATCGCATTTTTTTTCGACATAGTATAGTAAGGCGTTTTTTTGGCGCCAAAATTCATGATGATTTTTTTTGCGCAGAAAACCTTTCTGGAGTGTTTTTCACGCTCTCCTTTACATTATTTCATCATATGGCACGTTTTTACAACATGTTCGAAAAATGCATTTTTTTTCGACATAGTATAGTAAGGCGTTTTTTTTGGCGCCAAACTTCATGATGATTTTTTTTGCACAGAAAACCTTTCTGGAGTGTTTTTCACGCCCTCCTTTACATTATTTCATCATATGGCACGTTTTTACAACATGTTCGAAAAATCGCATTTTTTTTCGACATAGTATAGTAAGGCGTTTTTTTTGCGCCAAAATTCATGATGATTTTTTTTGCACAGAAAACCTTTCTGGAGTGTTTTTCACGCCCTCCTTTACATTATTTCATCATATGGCACGTTTTTACAACATGTTCGAAAAATCGCATTTTTTTTCGACATAGTATAGTAAGGCGTTTTTTTGCGCCAAAATTCATGATGATTTTTTTTGCACAGAAAACCTTTCTGGAGTGTTTTTCACGCTCTCCTTTACATTATTTCATCATATGGCACGTTTTTACAACATGTTCGAAAAATCGCATTTTTTTTCGACATAGTATAGTAAGGCGTTTTTTTGCGCCAAAATTCATGATGATTTTTTTTGCACAGAAAACCTTTCTGGAGTGTTTTTCACGCCTCCTTTACATTATTTCATCATATGGCACGTTTTTACAACATGTTCGAAAAATCGCATTTTTTTTCGACATAGTATAGTAAGGCGTTTTTTTGGCGCCAAAATTCATGATGATTTTTTTTGCACAGAAAACCTTTCTGGAGTGTTTTTCACGCCCTCCTTTACATTATTTCATCATATGGCACGTTTTTACAACATGTTCGAAAAATCGCATTTTTTTTCGACATAGTATAGTAAGGCGTTTTTTTGGCGCCAAAATTCATGATGATTTTTTTTGCACAGAAAACCTTTCTGGAGTGTTTTTCACGCCTCCTTTACATTATTTCATCATATGGCACGTTTTTACAACATGTTCGAAAAATCGCATTTTTTTTCGACATAGTATAGTAAGGCGTTTTTTTTGCGCCAAACTTCATGATGATTTTTTTTGCACAGAAAACCTTTCTGGAGTGTTTTTCACGCCCTCCTTTACATTATTTCATCATATGGCACGTTTTTACAACATGTTCGAAAAATCACATTTTTTTTCGACATAGTATAGTAAGGCGTTTTTTTGGCGCCAAAATTCATGATGATTTTTTTTGCACAGAAAACCTTTCTGGAGTGTTTTTCACGGCCTCCTTTACATTATTTCATCATATGGCACGTTTTTACAACATGTTCGAAAAATCGCATTTTTTTTCGACATAGTATAGTAAGGCGTTTTTTTTGCGCCAAAATTCATGATGATTTTTTTTGCACAGAAAACCTTTCTGGAGTGTTTTTCACGCCTCCTTTACATTATTTCATCATATGGCACGTTTTTACAACATGTTCGAAAAATCGCATTTTTTTTCGACATAGTATAGTAAGGCGTTTTTTTGACGCCAAAATTCATGATGATTTTTTTTGCGCAGAAAACCTTTCTGGAGTGTTTTTCACAGCCTCCTTTACATTATTTCATCATATGGCACGTTTTTACAACATGTTCGAAAAATCGCATTTTTTTTCGACATAGTATAGTAAGGCGTTTTTTTGGCGCCAAACTTCATGATGATTTTTTTTGCACAGAAAACCTTTCTGGAGTGTTTTTCACGCCCTCCTTTACATTATTTCATCATATGGCACGTTTTTACAACATGTTCGAAAAATCGCATTTTTTTTCGACATAGTATAGTAAGGCGTTTTTTTTGGCGCCAAAATTCATGATGATTTTTTTTGCACAGAAAACCTTTCTGGAGTGTTTTTCACGCCCTCCTTTACATTATTTCATCATATGGCACGTTTTTACAACATGTTCGAAAAATCGCATTTTTTTTCGACATAGTATAGTAAGGCGTTTTTTTGGCGCCAAAATTCATGATGATTTTTTTTGCACAGAAAACCTTTCTGGAGTGTTTTTCACGGCCTCCGTTACATTATTTCATCATACGGCACGTTTTTACAACATGTTCGAAAAATCACATTTTTTTTCGACATAGTATAGTAAGGCGTTTTTTTGGCGCCAAAATTCATGATGATTTTTTTTGCACAGAAAACCTTTCTGGAGTGTTTTTCACGCCCTCCTTTACATTATTTCATCATATGGCACGTTTTTACAGCATGTTGAAAAATTGCATAGTTTTTTCGACATAGTATAGTAAGGCGTTTTTTTGGCGCCAAACTTCATGATGATTTTTTTTGCACAGAAAACCTTTCTGGAGTGTTTTTCACGCCCTCCTTTACATTATTTCATCATATGGCACGTTTTTACAACATGTTCGAAAAATCGCATTTTTTTTCGACATAGTATAGTAAGGCGTTTTTTTGACGCCAAAATTCATGATGATTTTTTTTGCACAGAAAACCTTTCTGGAGTGTTTTTCACAGCCTCCGTTACATTATTTCATCATACGGCACGTTTTTACAACATGTTCGAAAAATCGCATTTTTTTTCGACATAGTATAGTAAGGCGTTTTTTTGGCGCCAAAATTCATGATGATTTTTTTTGCACAGAAAACCTTTCTGGAGTGTTTTTCACGCCTCCTTTACATTATTTCATCATATGGCACGTTTTTACAACATGTTCGAAAAATCGCATTTTTTTTCGACATAGTATAGTAAGGCGTTTTTTTTGCCGCCAAACTTCATGATGATTTTTTTTGCACAGAAAACCTTTCTGGAGTGTTTTTCACGCCCTCCTTTACATTATTTCATCATATGGCACGTTTTTACAACATGTTCGAAAAATCGCATTTTTTTTCGACATAGTATAGTAAGGCGTTTTTTTGACGCCAAAATTCATGATGATTTTTTTTGCGCAGAAAACCTTTCTGGAGTGTTTTTCACGGCCTCCGTTACATTATTTCATCATACGGCACGTTTTTACAACATGTTCGAAAAATCTCATTTTTTTTCGACATAGTATAGTAAGGCGTTTTTTTGGCGCCAAAATTCATGATGATTTTTTTTGCGCAGAAAACCTTTCTGGAGTGTTTTTCACGGCCTCCGTTACATTATTTCATCATATGGCACGTTTTTACAACATGTTCGAAAAATCGCATTTTTTTTCGACATAGTATAGTAAGGCGTTTTTTTGACGCCAAAATTCATGATGATTTTTTTTGCACAGAAAACCTTTCTGGAGTGTTTTTCACAGCCTCCTTTACATTATTTCATCATATGGCACGTTTTTACAACATGTTCGAAAAATCTCATTTTTTTTCGACATAGTATAGTAAGGCGTTTTTTTGGCGCCAAAATTCATGATGATTTTTTTTGCGCAGAAAACCTTTCTGGAGTGTTTTTCACAGCCTCCTTTACATTATTTCATCATATGGCACGTTTTTACAGCATGTTCGAAAAATCGCATTTTTTTTCGACATAGTATAGTAAGGCGTTTTTTTTGCCGCCAAACTTCATGATGATTTTTTTTTCCAAAGAAAACCTTTCTGGAGTGTTTTTCACGCCCTCCTTTACATTATTTCATCATATGGCACGTTTTTACAACATGTTCGAAAAATCGCATTTTTTTTCGACATAGTATAGTAAGGCGTTTTTTTGACGCCAAAATTCATGATGATTTTTTTTGCACAGAAAACCTTTCTGGAGTGTTTTTCACGCCCTCCTTTACATTATTTCATCATACGGCACGTCATTATGTTGCTCAAAAAACGTCATATTATAGTATGTCGTTCGAAAAGTCATATAGTATGTCGCTCAAAAAACGTCATAGTATGTCGCTAAAATAACTGCAGTGACTTTAGTGACACTACAATGTATAAGAGTGAAGTTATTGAATATTTGTCTCTCTTTACTGTTGCAGCGATTTTGCAAATTGCAGACAGACCCTGTTCACTCCATAGACACCAATGTTATTCCTGTAGCTTGAAAGACAGCTACTTTTGATAAAACTGGGCTTGTAGCACATTGTCTGCCTTGCAACAATGGGAAAGAGGCACCGTTTATGTTTTGACAACCTATATCTAACGAGTTACTGATGCTGGAAGTCCAAATCTGTGACTATCTTTCCAACTTTACCGAACTTGGGGCCACTACCACCCAAGGAGTGATATATTTAATTTTGAAAAAAGCATTTAGCCATACTTAAAGCTTTAAGTGCTTTATTCGTGCTTTATTAACACGGAACTAAAAATTTTGTATTGTTTTATGATCACAGGTTCTGTCTGAAAAGAGGTGGCATCATTTTAAACAGTGAAATCAAACTAATAAAATGTAATGACCAACCAGTGAGCAATACTTGATTCTGCAAAAACAGCAACAACTTTTTTTAAAATTTAAATCTTATCTTAACACAGTTAATGTATTAACTTATTTTTGTGTGTATGCATGTATTTATTGATTTATTTAGTACTGTTAACATATCAGAGTTCTGAGTGAGTTTTTCTTAAGATAGGCAAAGGCCATTTATCGATTACATATAGGCTGTTAAATGTTTATTAAAAACTAAAAAGCATTTTAAAAAAAACTTAGGCATTTATTGAGTCACTAAAATACTGTAGAGTCTATGACCACATCAGCATGATTATAAGCATCCTCTGGTAAATTAACAACCAGATACTGATGTCTCTCACCATATGGACTTCAGGAGATGACTGGGGGATGATAAACTGTGACCTACTGGTTGGGTTCTCTCTGTTCTCATGTTTCTTACATGTTTGTCCCCTGACAGCCGGGTCATAATGTTTTTTGAGCAACACACCATACTATGACGTTTTTACAATGATGGTTCTACTATGGAACCAGTTTGACATGTTCAGGCGTTCTTTGTGTGAAAACTCAGAGATTTCAGGTATCAGAAGGTGGTTTTCAACTTTGTTAACTTTCTGCTTCAACTTCAAACTAAATTTCCTTCACTAAGCCAGCCCTCTGGACTTCCAGTCAGCTGTGTTCCTATTGGCTGTCCAGGTGGCTGCTTGGTGTTATCAGGAACACCTGAGCAGCTCAGTGTCTTCCTGCTTTATGTGGCTGCAGCCAAACATTTCCTCTGTTTCTCTTCACCAGTGAACTGGGTTTGGTTCCGTTGCTTTAGTTTGTTCTTTAGGCGTTGGCTTGCAGCTTCCAGCAGTAAAATCATCTTTAATGTGTTTCTTGGTGTGTTTTAGGGCTTTGTACTGGATAGTTGTCTTGGTACATGTGGTTCTTTAGCCACAGCTAGCACATGGTGCTAATGTGTGCAGTGATTAGTGGATTTGGTGCAGCTGAGTTGTGTCTTTATCTTGGCTGTAGTGAGTCTTTAGAGGTTTTTGGTCAGACATATTCTGTATTCTTGTGAACCAGCGTTGGTTGTCCAGAAGGTAAGAGTTCCTGTCCTGATTCTCTGTTCTCAAAGGTTCTCTGGTAGGCTGCAGGAGACTTTAGCGTTTGGGTTGTGCTAGTTTGGTTTTTGTACGGTTTCATTTGGACGACTATCTTGAGGCCCCTCCATGTGGTTTAGTGAGGTTTTCTGGAACAGTTCTGCAAAGCAACCTGTAGCAGAAGAGACTTTGAGAGTTTTTAGGAAGTTCTGGAGAGCAGACTTTAGATCAGCAGAAACATTTGTCAGCAGTTTGAGCAGGAGAAGGTGAGCTTCAGAGTAGAAATGAGACAGAAACCTTCTTGACCCGTGTGGTGAGGTCCTGCACCAAGAGTTTGCGCAGGTTGTGAAGAGTCTGTAGTTCTTTGGTCTGAAAGCACAAGAAGAGTCGACTCATTAAAGGAGAAAACAGGAGATATTGTTGGTTCTTCTGTCGCTCTGCAGTTTCCTTAGACTGAATATCAAGTTTATATTTTAAATGATTTCCCATGTGAGCCCTAGAAGACTTCAATAAACTCCCTCCATCCCCTGGACACAACATATTTTATTACCATGTTAATTTTTTTTTTTTTTTTTTTAGTTTTAATCATAGTTTTAGCATAGTTTGTTCTCTTTGCTTGTATAGTTTTGTAATCTGTGTGAAAGGTGCTAAACAAATAAAGCTGAATTGATAAACTGAATAATTGATTAACTCATGATTGTGACAACAGAAGTATTTTCATTGTGATTTAAGGGTTTGTTTGATTTTTAAAGTTGGGGTTAAAATCTTGACAGAAAAAAAAGATTAAAGAAATAAACTACAGTTAAAAAAAGCAATTAAATCAAAGGAATAAAACATTTAATATAATAAAACTTTTAAAAAGAAAATTAAACATTAAATACAATTAAATTTAATTGTACTTAATGTTTAATTTTGTTTTTACAAGTTTTATTATATTAAATGTTTTTTCCTTTGATTTAATTGCTTTTTTATAAGCAATTAAATCAAAATTAAATTTTATATTAGACAAAAATATTTAATTATATAATTAAACAGAAGATACAAACATGTAATTATGAAATTAACCAAAAATTTTCAAACAAAAATATTAAACATTAAAGATGAAATATTTTTAGATAATTAAACATTTAAAAATACAATTAAACAAGAATATTACACATTTAGAAAAACATAAAACATTTAATTAGATAATTAAACCATTAAAAATCAAAACATTTAATTAAAAAATTAAATGTTTAATTAGAAAATTAAATCTTAAAGACAATAAAACTTTAAATAGGAATTAAACAGAAAATACAATGAAGCATTAAAAAACAAAATTAAACATTAAAAGGTGGTAAAACATTTAAAAAGAAAAATCTTAACAAAGATTTAATCAAAAAATTAAACACTGGGAAAGAAAAGGAAATTTTTCAAACAAGCCAATAAAACATTTGAAAAAAGAACAATTAAACATTAAAAAGACAAAACATTTCAAAATCAGATCAGACATTAGAACAGAATAAAAGGTGAGAAAAGAGCAAAACTAAACATTTAAGAAGAATCAAACTAAAGACAAAACATTTGCAAAGACACCAGTTAGACTTTAGAAGATCAAATTAAACAGAGGAGACAATAAAACTATCAAAAAGAGCAAAAATAGATAAAGGTATTAAAGCGTTTTCTAGTCTGAAATGAAAACATCAAGTTGTTTCTTCAAACATTTCCTCTTTCTATGTTCTTGGTTTGATTGTGGACAGATTTACTAAGAACTCATTTCAGAAAACTGCTTTCCAGATAAAGTCTACTAGAGGTTGAAGGCATGGATCAAACTAATGTTACCTTCTGATCTCCACAAACTTTACTGTATAGTGAAGAGAATCAAAGTTTGTTCAGGATTTCTAAAAAACCCACAGGTGAAGGTCTGAGAAGAACTCAGATGAATGGTCTAAATGTGAAATCAAGACTCATGGTCACAAGTTTTAAGGCTTCTGTTAACCAGAAAGTTCAAACTAACAGAGACGTACTGAGAAACTTTTAAAACTTCAGTCCTCAGACTGTCTGAAGGTTCAAACTAACAGAGAACTACTCAAGAACTTAGAAGATATCAGTCCTCAGACTGTCTGAAGGTTCAAACTAACAGAGAACTACTCAGGAACTTAGAAGATATCAGTCCTTGGACTGTCTGAAAGTTCAATCTAACAGAGAACTACTGTGGTACTTAGAAAATTTCAGCCCTCAGACTGTGTGAAAGCTCAGGTCCTGAGGACTCGGGAGGTGTGGAGGCTTTGGAAAGTCTTGGAAGTGAGGGTTCAACCCTCCAGCACAAAGGCTGAAGTCCAACCTCCTGAGAAAAACGGTCGAGTCGAGACTCGAGTTAAAAAAAAACTCGAAAATGACAAAAAATAGATGATAAATGCGCAAAAAAAAGAAGAATTAGTATCTGAGCGAATAGCTCAGGGGGATAAGAGACAGACTACCAAGTGGAAGGTAGCTGGTTCAAGACCCACCAGCGGCAGTTTTCTTTCTTTGTCTTTGTCAGGATTTTGATAAAAATTTAAGAAGGGTCTGGTCTTGAACCAGCGACCTGCAGCTCCACAGGCAAACTCTTAACTCACCGAGCTACAGATCAGTTAAAAAGACATAAATTCGTCGTCCCTTTGGCATCGTAGTTTCTCAAGTGACCACATGGGTGGAGCCAAGGTGGAGTCTGGGTGGAGTCAGGGCGGAGAGTAGGCGGGGAGGTGGGTGGCGGCCTCCCCCCTCTACTCCCCCACCTCCCCCCACCACCCACCACACCTTCCCCCGCCCCACGAGTTCTTCGAGTCGCCACGAGTTCTTCGAGTCTCCACGGGTTTTCCCGAGTTTCTGGAGTTTCCACCAGGTCGGAGGCAGAACAAGTTGTCATGAAGAGGTGTTGAAGTCGGCCAGGATGGACTGACTTTTTACAGCGACTAGAAGGAAGACCACTAGACGAGCAGGTCTTTAACCACCATCCATAAAATCCATGGAGTTGGCTCCAGAGAAATGAAGGGAGAGAAACTTTTATCAACCTCCATCCACATGTTCAACTTCATATCTTTACTTTGACATTTTTAGCACAACAAACCTTTAGTATCACACTTTATTATCATTGATTAGGACTTTAATGGAATCCACCAGCAGATTTACTTTTTGTTGACAAACTTTATTCTTGTCGTCGTGGGACTGCAGTATTTAAAACTGTTCCTTCTATTTGACCTCATGTTTATTAGTTTTAGTGGAGAAAGTTATTTTAGTTGTCGATTAGTCTCTTAAAAAACAAATAATAAATTGGATTAGTCAAGAGGTTTAAATTTCTTACTTTGTCATATTTTAAATATGATAAAAAAAATATAAAAATAAAGCGTCTTGACACAATTTGACCTGTAATTGGTGTTATATAAATAAAATTGAATTAAAATTGTATGTATCTTGTAATGTTGGAGTAATTCAGCCATATATGTTGGAAAACACATTTTCTTTGTCCATTAATCTGTTGTTTTCTCCACTAATTCATTTCTTCTTTTGGTTTAGAAAATGTCAAACCCAAATATTTTCACTTTACTGTCATAAAAACCAAAAAGATTTACATTCATGATGCAGGAATCAGGCAGTTTTTCACTTTTTATCTTAGTTTAGTCAGAAAGATAGTTGATAATGTGTGAATTGTTGCAGCTTGTGAGTCGTAAAAGGTTTTAATCTTTGGGGCAAAAAACATTTAGAAACCAACATCAACAAAACACTCAACAAAGATTTGAACATCATTAAAGGGAAATCCAACTTTTGCATGACAATGTCTAATTAAAGGACATTTATTTCCAACGTAAATGTGTGATATTCATCTTCTGGAGCTTTCTCTTCACATCGTCTTCCACCTGGACTGGTTTGGTCGGGAGCATGTGCAACAAACATTTGAAAAACTGCACTTTAACATCAATGAATGACACTGAAGTTTAATCTCTACATAAATGAGACTGAGTCTGGATGTGCTGCTCTGTCATTAACTCCTAAGTTTAGGGAAAGTTCAAACAAAAGAGGACAGTTCAGATAAGACTTGAGAATGAGCTTATTTTGAACAAACATCTCAGACTTTCTGAGCTTCAGCACCTCTAGAAAGATATTTTAACAACAAGCAACTCAAGAGATCCAGAAGTTGGAGAGTTAGCTTTAGCTGAGCGAAAGAACATGTGGGACGCTAACCTAGCAAACATTTCAGACTTTTCTCTGTGAATTCTGAGAAATAATTTACTATTTAATGACAGAACTACACATCTTAACTCAGTCTCATTAAAACAGACTCTAATTCAGTGTCATCCATCCATATTAAAGTGCAGTTACCCAAAATGTTTGTTGCATGAGCTCCAACAAAACCTGTCCAGGTAGAAGGCCACTTTGACAAACAGGAAGTGGAAGATTCCAAGCAGATTTATAGAAGGGGGAACCGGACTGTACTAAGTGTGGTCAAGTATAGAGGAGTGTTTTGTGGGTTTTTAAGGCTGATAATGATTATTAGTGAGACATTTGGAGTAGATATTCATTTGCAGTAAATGAAAGTATTTAAAATCTTGGAGTTAAACTTAGAAGAACACAAACTCTAACAGAAAACTTTGATACGTTTTTGTTTTGTTTACAGATGTTAAGTTAAAGGAGTTTTATTCATGACGTATAACCAATCAAATCACTCCAGAAGACAGAGCGACCACAGGTAGATAAAGGTTCAGAGCCAAAGTAGCGCCATTTTTAAATTGATTTATTACCGTAAATCAGTAAAAAATAAAATACTGATAATCAGTAAATCAGTCAGCCCACAATTACTACAACTCTACAGTGTATGTCTCTTTCCTTTGACTTGTTATTTGTACAATATACGATGTAAATTATGGCGTTTTTTCATACCAAAGGCCATACTATGACATTTTAAGAGTGACATGCTAAACCATAACGTTTTTTGGACCAAAAGCTATACTATGACGTTTTTAGAGCGACATGCTATACTATGACGTTTGTTGGGCGACATGCCATACTATAGGCTTTTTTAATTGACATATTACTATGACGTTTTCTTGTTTTACTTTTGTTTTTTAGCAACATTTTATAAGAATTTGAACAGTTTCAAAAATTACTATACTTTTATTTGTGCAATGAAATATTATTCTATGGCATTTTTTAGATGACATATTATACTGTTGTCTTGAATAACATACTATTTTGACAATATACTGCATTATGACATTTTTTGAACCACATATCATACATGACAACTTAAGTAACATCCCATCATTTTGCGCTTTTTGAACCACATAATAATCTATGGGGTTTTTTCCCCGACATGCTATACTATGAACTACAGGCCATACTATGTTATTCTTGAAAAGTATCCTGTACTTTGACATTTTCTGAACTACATCCTATACTATGGCGTTTTACACAGAGTGCTTTAGTTACATGTTGATTTATAATCTAGATTTTTTTCTGTTTTGTTTTTTGACGGGATTACCACAGACCTGACCGTGAACACCGTCGACACCCACCTGAGAGAGACGCTGCCTAAGATCTCAAGGCTGCTTGGTCGTGGTCTTTCTGGTCCTGCTCCAGAACGCCTTCATCAACTATGTCTTCTTTTGAAGAGGCCCTCAGATGCTGCAATCTCTGACCTTCAGGAGGAACTGCTACTTTCACTCTGTAACGAGACGGCAGTTATTTTAAAGACCCAGCTCCTGGCGGCTTTGAGTGAAAATATAACAGCCATCAAAACAGAACTACAGAACTATATATATATATATACACATATATACACATATACATATATATATATACATATATATATATATGTATATATACACATTCTACATATTTTAAATAATATATTTCATATAATACTTAAATATTTTTATTTTTTTATTTTATATATATATATATATATACATACATAAATATATACACATGTATTTTTTTTATTTAGTTTAATTTTTTTGAGTCACTTTTTCCATATTTGGGTAATGTGTATATATATATATATATGTGTGTGTGTGTGTGTGTATATATATATATATATATATATATATATATATATATATATACACACACACATGCGTGTGTATATACACATATATACAGACATATAAAAAATAGCAAATGAAAAAAATAAAACTGATGTATTTTTGCAACAGTGGGTCTTACAGGGTTAATCTGGCCCGTTACACCAATATGCAATAAAAAAAGTCAGATTTACAGAAAAATCAGAAGCAGTCTGATGTCCGACATTCAATGAAATGAATTCCACGTATTTATTTCAAAATCCGCACTTAAGGCATTTATGAGACACTGCATAAAGACACAAACGGCCACTTGCGGGATGTCGGTACTAGTCTACAGCTTCCATGTTCCATCGTGACACGGCAAGTTGGCAACCTGGAAAATATCTCACTTGCATATAATAGTCATTCACAAAGAGTAAATTGAAATCACAGTTCTTATTTTCCCCATGGCAACTAAATGACACATCACACATTCAAAATAATAATGATAAAAAAAACTCTATATATTAAAGTGTGCACTTCTAGCAGTGTATTACAGCCACATTAGAAAAATAAAACAACTATTACACACTCACATGCTTACTAATCGTGTCATCTTTTTTCAAGTATATATATCTATATATATTTAAAAAAAAAACAACAACACAAGAATTGGCTAATTTCACAGTAAATAGTAAACAGCAATCAAAACAGAGGTGATTAAACAGTATCCCTCCAAGACTTCCCAAAAAGACTTTAAAAATCACTGATATGTAGCAGTTTGTGGGGGAGAACTCCGAGAAGAAGGCGCTCCTGAATCACAAATAAGAGATGAATCTACTTTTCACTCCTTAATCTTAATCCTAAACCTGACAAATTGCTGCTGTGTGAGTGTGATTGTGCTTTTTATTTAACGGTACAACCACAATAAGACTTTCAAATGCTTTTCCGTGCAATTTTTGTTTCAAATGCATTTTTTTTAACATTTGCCAACATTTTATTACACCAAATTAGATTTTTATTTGGCAAAAGTGACAATAACACAAGTTTTATTCAATGAGGACAACAACAAAATAATTTACCGATACATTTTGTCAAGTCTAAAACAATTCCAGTACTATTAAATAGCACTTTGATAGTAGTACATACATTAATCTGAAGGCATGCCGTTATCCTAAAGCAAACGAAGCACAACGAGGCCCTTCAGAAGGACCTGTCTTCGCTAAAGCTGCACCGTGTAGTCCAGGATGAAATGTAAAATTAGTAAATATTCACAAACCAAACGTCAGTCGACACTTCAGTCATGGGAAGACGAGAAAACAGAATCATCCGAGTGACTAAATTTGAGTTTTTACGCAGAAGGAGCACGTTTAAAAAAACCACACAGTGCAGCTTTAACAGTCCAGGCAAACATGTGCATCAGTTCCATGTAATAAGGAGTATTTGGTAGCGTCCTAGAATGAAGATATGTATTGAACTATGAGAGGGAGATGCTATAGTTAGCCTAATATGGTTCAACGTACAGACGGAGACAGACAGTGAACTTACAAGGTAGATAAAGTCCATTTGTCTTGACATAAAAAACACTCTGAACAGACTCACGTAATCCATAAAGGCATCAAAATACTCAGAAACAAGTTTCTCAATGTTGTGCGAGATTCTACAAACAGACAATTAGCAGCCTCAGAAGACGAAAACACTAAAAGACCGACGCACACACTGAGACGATATAAAGGCTCTGTGAAAATTCCCCCCCGAAAATCTAGTTGCTGGTAGCTTAGTTTTGCTGAGTTAGAATTTATACAATCTCAAGTTTGTAGCACGAGTGTATCGTCTGACCGCCCTCCCTTGGCATGTACTGCATATCGACACCTGCTTCCTTTCTGTGAGTCTGAACCCCGCCCCCCATCCCCTTCCTCCTGTCCTCCGCCTCGTCGTTTCCCGTCGTGGGAACTTTGACCCAGCCGTCCGTCGCCAGGCCGTGCTTCTTCTGGTGCCTCTTGTAGTTGTCCCAGTGGCCGGTCGTGTAGCCGCACTCCTGACATTTGTAGGGTTTCTCCCCGGTGTGCCGCAGCATGTGCCGCTTCAGGTTCATGCTCTGGTTGCAGCTGTAACTGCACACGGCGCACTGGAAGGGTTTGGCGCCTGAGTGCACCCGCTGGTGGCGCTTCAGGTTGGCCAGGTTCCCGCACGCGTAATCGCACAAATGGCACTTGTAAGGTTTCTCGCCCGTGTGCACTCTGTGGTGCCGCTTGAGGTTGTCAAAGTGGGCTGAGGCGTAGTCGCACTGCGGGCACTTGTACGGTTTCTCTCCGCTGTGAGTCTTCATGTGACGTGCCAAGTGGTTGGGGTAGTGTGTGAGGAAGGGGCAGGCGGCGCAGGTGTACACTTTGTCGCTGCGCTCGCCGGGGCTGTTGGGCGACGACGACGAATCTTTAGTCAGCATTTCCAGGGTGCACTTGGCGCAGATCTGTGCCGAGGAGCCGTCCTCGTCCTCCAGCACGATGCCGCACAACCTGCAAGTAAAAGGGAAGAGCGACGGCGGGAGGGCGGGGTTGTCTGCTACGCCCCCTCTGGCCGCCCTGCTGCCGCTGCTGCCCGTCGTCTCCAGCAGCGGTGGAGGATGGTGGCCAGGGGCTGGATTAGAGGCTGGGATTGGCGGTGGCGACGCTCCTTTTAAGCCATCGAAGGCTGACAGGTAGTCGCTGTTCTGGGCTCCCAAGCTGAGGTTGGACGCCGGCCTGGCAACTTCTGAAACTTCACAGTAAGAACAGAAAGTGAATTAATATCTTCAGAACTGACTAATCAAAGCTACTCGAGTCTTTCATGCATCAACATCGTGTATGAAGACAGTTGAGGGGGTTAGAAACACAGTGGTCTGACCCCAAAAAAAGTCCCAACTGACTTTTATATAATTTCTTTAATATTTTATGGTCTGGGCTGCACACTGGCTCGGTGGTTAGCACTGGTGCCTCGCAGCAGTGCGCGTCTTGGCCTGGGATCTTTCTGCATGGAGTTTGCATGTTCTCCCTGTGCATGCGTGGGTTTTCTCCAGGTTCTCTGGCTTCCTCCCACAATCCAAGAACATGCTGAGGTTAATCGGTAACTCTAAATTGTCCGTAGGTTTAAATGTGAGTGTCTCTATATGTAGCCCTGTGATGGACTGGTGACCTGTCCAAGTGAACCCTGCCTTCACCCTAATGCTACATGTCCACTAGATCCGATTTTCCCGCATGTAAACGCGCTGCATCTGAAAATTGCCCGCTCGGTGCGCGGGCCACTAGCTGGTCACATGACAGCCCTTCAGACCTTCAGTTCGGTAGAAGCGTCGGACCAGCATGGCGGTTCAGCCACAACCTTTCTCTTTTAATTCAAAAACACTTCAGCGAAAAGTATTTCTGAAAGCATTGGAGGCGAGAAATAAGCTGTGCAGTAGCTGAATCTGTCCTCATTTTAGTTCAACGAAAGCTAGTTTAGACGTTTAACGAAAGCTTCACGATGCGTCAGACCTCTGCACACCGCATCAAATTTGCATAAAGTAGAAGTCGAGTCTACTTTATACAAATGAGCTACGCCCCGCTCTGTGGAGACGCACCGGATTGCAGCTCGGAACACACTGCAACCGGATCAGCATGCAATGCGGTGCGTTTCACATAGACAATGAATGGGATGTGGAAAATTGCCGGATTTAGTATCTTAAGTCAGCTAGGATAGATTCTAGCCCCCCTGTGACCCTACAGAGGATTAAGCGGTGTGTAGATAATGGATGAATGAACTCTATGGTCTACATTGTAACTTGCTTTACGGCTCTGATTCAGGTTGTTTTCTCCTGACTAGATCCTTGCTTGTGCTGTTCTACTCTCAGATGTACGTCTGTTTGGATAAAAGCTTCTGCTAAATGAAATTATAGAATTGTAGCTTTAGTGGCAGAGTGGTCTAACCCACAACCCAAATATAGCGTTACAGTAGCGCTTCCAATCTTAGATCATTCTTGAAAACACAAAACTTTGAACCCATTTTTCTCACAAACTACAGAAAGTGGGTTAGATCACTCTACTTCTAAAACCTTTTGGTCTGAATGTGACTTAAGTCTCTTTCTTTACTCTCTGAACCCCAAGCATTGTTTCATATTAACCGTGGGCTCATTTTAAATTCTTTAATGTAAAGTTCTGCACCTCAACGGAAGCAGCACAACCATGGCTAGAAATAGAGAGGACTCAAAAATGTCTCCTGTGCAGTATAACAAAGTTAAAATAATGCAAATCATCAGCAAAGTAGAAACTAAAACACAAACACAAAACTCTGAACCCATTTTTCTCAAACATTACAGACAGTGGGTTCGACCACTCTGCTTCCAAACCCTTCATTTACTGACAAAAATAAAAGGAGAAGGAAATGGCACACACCTTTCCCTGAAGCACCAGACACTTCCTCAGCCGGTCTCTGTCCAGTCACGTGTCTCTTCAGGACGTTTTGGCCGGCGGCGTGTCGCGGCGGCGGGTCCTGTCCCGCCCCCGCGTTGGGCACGTGCATGCGCTGGTGCCTCTTGAGGTTGCCGAGTGAACTGCAGGCAAAAGTGCAGCTGTCGCATTTGTAGGGTTTCTCCCCCGTGTGAATGCGCAGGTGTCTCTGCAGGTTCACCAGCTGAGCCGAGGCGTAAGTGCACAGAGGGCAGTTAAAGGGCTTCTCGCCGTTGTGCGTCTTCATGTGACGCTTCACGTGGTTGGCGTAGCGCGAAGAGAAGCCACACAGGTGACACGAGTGCAGTTTGGCAGATTTGTCCTCCGCCTTGTCACCCATCCCGTTTCCCACTCCGTCACAGTCAAGCTGCGGATGGGAACCGGCACGAATCCCGCCAATGCTTCCAAAAGGGGAACAGAAGTCCGTAGTTTTGGCTTCCCTGGAAGCTTTGCAACACCTAAGGCAGTAAGGCCCGACCAGGTCGATGCCCGGTCCTAGAGGTTCGTCCCGGAGCTGACCGCAGCCCCGGCAGGACAGGTAGGGAGGAAAACTGGGTTCAGACTGGGATGCTCGGCCCTCGTCTTCCCTCCCGTTGTCGGTCGTGCTACGCGAGTTGTCTGTTTCACTTTCCATACTGAGCTGGCTGTAGGCAGAACTCTCCTCATCACCCAGAGGATACACAGAGAAACCGATCTCAGCAGCTACTTCTGTGAAGGAAACACAACAGAGATGTTTATTATTCAGGCACTGCACAGGTTTTCAATACTAAGACCATTCCTCAACGCTGTACTTAAACCTACAACACTCTAATGTTAACTGGACGTCTTTAAGTGCCCGACGTCTCAGTCCTTGGTTTGTGTTTATTTACAGAGCCATTCTGGGTATTATTCCTTCCTATTTGTCTTGTATTTTAACAAGGAAACATGGAAGTCACAATCTCCAATCTATGGATACTCTGCAATTTGTCGTCCACAAAGAATGATCTGAACTGGGCAAGAAAGCCTTTAGGTTTTTGGCACAAATTACAATCTCAACTTCAACTTCAAGTCCTTGTTACACTGAAAGAGTTTAAAGTTCTGGTGAAATCATTATAGTCTACCTTGTCTGTGAACAAGGTTTAAAGTAAATTTTATCTCTTGTCAAGTCTCCCTTGTAAAGGAGATCTCTGATCTCAATGGGACTAACCTGGTTAAATAAATGCTAAATAAAAAACATCACAGGAGGGAATTTACTTGCAACACTTCTTTCTCTTTCCTGTATTATTGAGTATGTAACTCTGATTAAACAGACGATCTTGTTGAAATCAAGAAATCTTGTGAAAGAGTGCAGGAAGAAACAGCGAAGGCAAGTAATCAAAAGCATCAGTCACACTGTAGCATCAAAACAGCAATCATTATTCAGCCTCACTGACTAAAACCGCAGCTATAATGGAATGTGTGGCACACATAAATGAAAATGCAACAAATACATACAAATGAAAGTATAAATGAACCAATAAATTGAGGAATAATGAAACAAATAAATGTAATACTGTGAAATATGATTCCATCTCTTATTTTTTATGCAAGAAAAGTAGGGATTTTCTGATTGGCTGAGAGGTGAAGAGCTGAGGAGAGCTTTCATTCATTCATTCAACCTTTAAACAGAATATTTAGAATTTGGCTAAGGTAGGCACACATATTAGAAACGTGAAAAAAAATGACAAGTTTAGAGCATTTAAAATTGTAAAAACTAATAAATAGACTAAAAAACAAAAAGAGCTGGAGTTTAAAGAAGGCTAAAATAAAAACAGAAATCTTGCTGGAGAAAACGTTAATCCAGCTTTAGACTGTTTTGCAGATTACTACTTTGGATTTTTCCGAAGTGAGCAAAAACATTCGACACCTGCAGTGTCATCCAATCATGAAAAAAAGACAGCAGTGAAGTTACATGAAGGGGTAAAGAAACAGTAGAGTCACCCGAATCCGCAAGTTCAAAACTGAGATACGAAAAATAACAATAAAATACGAATAAAATAAAAATTAGCTTCAATAAAAGACTTCTATGTAAAAACTTATAACAATAAACTCCATTTAAACTTAATCTCACTGAAACTCGACTCGAAACTGTAGAAAACAACCAGCAATACCCGGCAGAGAGGTAACTTCGGGACAAAACAGCTCCTTTTCTCTGAAAAAAAAGATGAAAATTTCAGAGGAGCATACTCACAGTGCTGTCAGAGAGGTCAAGTTTCATTCCGAGCTGCTGTTATTTGAGATTTTCAGACGACAAAAAGAGAAAGATGTTTGGGTTTTTTTTCCCCTCTGAGAAGGTAGAAGAAGACGAGGAGGAAGGAGAGCTTCAGCGTGTAGCCCGTGAAGCAGGAGAAGGAGATGCTGGAGCACAAAGTGAGGAAGGCGAGAGCAGAGACCGGCCTTTTATCCCGGCCGATGGAAACCCCTGGCGGATGATTACTGAGCCTAATGATAATGATGATGACTGTAATGGTGAGGCTGCTGCTTCTGATGATGATGATAATGATGATGAGGGTAGATGATGATGATGATGATGATGATGATGATGAGGGGGAAACGATAATGGTGGTGGGGTAGTGGGAGCAGAGGAGGCAGCAGCAGATGATGATGATGATGATGATGATGATGATGAATAAATGCCCTCTTATAATGGTGTCCTTGATGGTAATAGTCCTATTTTTATGACCCTTATATAATAATGGCGTCTCAGTTCCTTTCTCTCCTTTCCCATTTTTTAGAACACATCATCTGACGGAGAGCCACGCCGGCAAATACGAGCCGCTCGTTCACTTCCTCTCGCTGCTGCATCGAGGAGCTACGAACTGTAAAAACCTGAGACGTGGCCGAGTAACGTTACATCTTTTAAACATTTTAAACAACGGTTTTGTTGAGCAAACGTAGCTCAAACTATGAACCAGCTGAGTGATCTTCCCATTTCCTTTACTGTATAATCAATACACACATTCGATATACACTACAGGCCGAACGTTTGGAAGCAACTCAGAGTGTCTGTTCACAAACCGGTGTGAATTCTATGGATTTTTGGATGTATTTACACTATTATGCACTGTTTTCCTCCATTTACCTTCGATGTTACCAGGGAATTACTGAATAAATGTTAACAAAAAGAAAAGAACCGCTTAGTTTTAGGGTTGAGAAGATTTACAAGAGCCACAACTTTGGTGCAAAAGTAAAAAAAGAACAAATCACAGTTTGCATTCTTCACTTCAGCTCTTTGGCTTTTGAGAGTTTGGATACAAAATTCCCCAATAAATCGTAACTGTGGCTCGAAAGACACAAATACCTGATAATTATAGTAAAAATCTATTCTAATGAGGGACTCTATATAATAATGATGTTGATTGTGTTGCCAATTAAACTATGATCTTCTTTTGTACAAATTTCATCTTGCTTCCAAACTTTTGGCCTGTCATGCAGGTAGGATAAGATGACTGTGAAACACCAAACAGGAAGGCGAACAACTCAACACAGAGACAATGACAGAGGAAAACTTAATATAATAATAATATTAATATAATAGATGACCTGCCCCACTTCCAGCTAAATAGACAGACTCAGTATCAGATATCAACAACACAAGCTGCTATTATTCTTGCACTAACCAACTAGAACCAGCTGCTCGCTATATTCGGAATAAATAAATTAGTTTTCAGGCACTACATGGCCTTGCTGCAAACTATAACAAGGATTTATTGACTCCCAGTGTGTGGACGGGGCTCTGCTGGTGGCTATTTGTTTAATTATTTGAGTAAAATCACACCATAAATTAAATTAGATGCCGCAATGCTAATATTTACACTTGTTATGTTACTTCTCTGCACTCAAAACAAAAGCCGTTGTCTGAAATGTGCTTTTTTTTTTTTAATAACAGAAAAAACTATTTTGTCTTGTTACAATGAAAGTTTAGGATCTTTTTTGTTTCTTTCCATTTGTTTTCATTATTTTTCTAATAGACATTTCATTTATTCCACTTGCAAAAGAGGTTTTCATCTTCCATGAAGCGTGGTCACTAACCTTAACCCTGTTTCTAATACTTAAAAATCTGCTATGGCTTGATTCTTTAAAATCCCTGCTTAAGGGTCAGGGTTAGCTCACCTGCAGGCGTTTTGTTTTCTTTTGTCACAAAAGGAAGCTTCTTCTCTTCCTCAAATCATGGTTGTGCTGTTATATTGAGGTGAAGGACTTTATACTTAAGTGAAAAATGGACCCGTAGTGAAAAAAAATGTGACAGAAACACCCGAAAGTTAAAGAATTCTTCTTCTGTCTTGTATTCTATGATCATTTTGTTTGCGTTCACTTGTTTTTAATTGGATTTTAAAATCAAAATATTCATAAAATCCAAACCAACTGCTCATTCTCAGAGCTTTTGTTTAGTTTCTAACTTTTCTTAACGTCTCTGCTGTACGTTAAACATGGGGAGTCTTTTATCTTGTGTCTGTCGCAGGCTACAACTAAATGAAATCAATTAAAAATGCATCTAAGAGTGGGCTGATAATGAAGTGATTGGATCCTATATCACGTGGGTGTAAATGTCTTCCAGCAGCAAGTCGAGGTTTGATTCACATCATCCCAAGAACTTTACTGAACATCGTTCTCCTTCTGTTGTAGAAAAATAATCTTTAAAAAAAAAAAAAAAAAAAAAACTGAATCACCAAAACAACACATGGTGGTCAGCTTCTGTCCAGCTGCTTTAAATCAGCCTGTGGTTCCTCTTATTTTTGACCGATTCTCTGTTAAAGCAACATCAGTTTTGTTTTGGTTACACCGAACCTAGATGTGTTTTCTGTTACCGTGGTAACCATGGGGTTTCCGCTCCAAATCAACCAGGACTGAAACCTTTTCAAACGTAAATTTTAACACTTAAAAACAGGATTACGAACCTGAGAACTTTGCCAGGCCTAGAATCTTGTTGTCATGATCCGGATCACTGAACTCGAGGTCTTGTCCAAGAAGGAAGTCTGTGTCTAAGGGGAGGTTTCCTGGAGCTTCAACGGTTACACCATCTTCAGAATCCACTACAGCCACAGAGAATCAAACACTCAGTGACCAACATCACTGTGTTGTGATTTACAAACATTAATATTCAGTTACAGTCGAGCCAAAGCAGAAAACCAGCAAAAACCTGACGTACAGTGGATATAAAAAGTCTACACTCCTGTTAAAACGAGACCAAGATAAATGATTTCAGAACTTTTTCAACCTTTAATGTGACCTATAACCTGCACAACTCAATAACCAAACTGAAGTCTTTTAGGGGGTTGAAGTAAAAATAAAAATTTAAATAATGTGTTCGCATAATTGTGCACACCCTCTTATAACTAGGGACGTTCAGAATTAACCAGTCACATTCATGTTAACCATTTAAAGTGCTTCTGATTAACCTCAAATGAAGTTCAGCTGTTCTAGTCGGCTTTTCCTGACATTTTCTTTGTCGCATCTTACAGCAAAAGTCTTTCAGTGGGTCTGCAGACAGCTTCCAAAGGATCAGAGGGATCTCATGGTTAAAAGGTATCCGTCAAGAGAAGGGTACAAAAGAACTTCCAAGGCATCAGATAGACCACAAAACAGTCTTTATCCAGTGGAGAAAATATGGCACAACAATGACATTACCAAGAACTGGACGTCCCTCCAAAACTGATGAAAAGACGAGAAGGAAACTGGTCAGGGAGGCTGCCAAGAGGCCTACAGCTATCTCCCATATTCTTCATTTGTCTGGGCTATGGGGTAGGGTGGCAAGACGAAAGCCTTTTCGTATGAAGAAAAACATCCAAGCCCGGCGAAATTTGGCAAAAACACATTTGTCTCCCAAACGCTAAAATGTTTTATAGTCTGATGAAACCAAGGTTGAACTTTCTGGTCACAGTTCCAGGAGGTGTGTTTGGCACAAACATACATTACTATGTACTACACGACTATTCAGAAGTTTGAGGTCACTTAGAAATGTCCTTATTTCTGAAAGAAAGCATTTTTTTCAATGAAGATAACATTACATGAATCAGAAATCCAGTCTAGACATTGTTCAGGTGGTAAATGACTATTCTAGCTGGAAATGGCTGATTTTTAATGGAATATCTCCATAGGGGTGCAGAGGAACATTTCCAGCAACCATCACTCCTGTGTTCTAATGCTACATTGTGTTAGCTAATGGTGTTGAAAGGCTAATTGATGATTAGAAAACCCTTGTGCAATTATATTAGCACATGAATAAATGTGTAAGTTTTCATGGAAACCATGAAATTGTCTGGGTGACCCCAAACTTTTAAATGGTAGTGTAATACCACACATCATCAAAAGAACACCACAGTGAAGCATGGTGGTGGCAGCATCATGCTTTGGGGCTGTTTTTCTTCTTCCTTAGTCAAGGTGGAGGGAATTATGAACAGTTCCAAATTCCAGCCAAAGTTGGCACAAAATCTAGGATTTGGCTACAAAGCTGAAGATGAAGAGGAACTTCAACGACCCAAAGCATACATTCAAATCAACGAAAGAATGGCATCACCAGAAGAAGATTAAAGTTTTAGAACGGCCCAACCAGAGCCCAGATCTGAATCCAATTGAAAATCTGTGAGGTGATCTGAACAGGGCTGTGCAATCTGACAGATATGGAGGATTTATCAAGAAGAGTGGGCAAAAAGACTGAGTGCTGTGATAAAATCAAAAGATTTCAGTTTGTTTTTCAATTGAGTTGTGAAGGTTATAGGTGACATTAAAGGTGGAAAAAGTTCTGAAAAGATTCATCTTTACATCACAAAAATCTGGCGTTTTAACAGAGGTGTGTGGACTTTTTATATCCACTGTACCTGCAGTTGTTATGGGCGCGTGTACTTAACTCTAACCCTAAAAATGTTGACGTCTCTTTATAAATGCAGACAAATTAGCACAGAGAAAGGTCTCATCATAACCATGAAGCTTGGCTAAACAAAGTTTATGGATATAATAAACCACCAGCCAAGTGGTATAAATGACATTTCACTGCTTAAATAATAGTTTTTCCGGGTGGTTGATTGTTCCGGTGTTGGGTTTGAGAATTTAAGAAAGCTTCATATTTGACATTTGTTCACATTGGCTATTAAAGTTAGATGAACAAATTTATAATTTGCTGTCCTACAACATTTAATAAACATAAAAATGAGCTGCCGGCAGCTGACAGATGGAGCTCTTTCACTGCAGTTACAGCTAATGACGCCTGAAATTGTACGTTGGTCTCTCAAGCTTGATGGAATCCAAACAGCGATCACACAGCTGTCACTCTTCACAAAACTACGTTCAGGCCGACTCAAGGACATGGTGCTCAGCAGCCCCAGCATCCTGCTTCCATCTACTGGTCATTTAAGTATCTGATATAATGACACTAATCTGTTAGGGCTGTCTGGGATGTTTATCCTCAAATTAGATTAATGGACGGCTATTAAATAGATGCAAACAAAACACATCTTGTTGCAATATGTTTGTCATGTGAATGGAAATGTGAGTTTGGATGTGTCATTGCGGCATGACAACATTTTGGCGTTTTTATACACATAAGGAGCATTTCCAGGTTGTGAAGTTGCATCAACCATCAATTAAATATTCACATTTCAAACAACACAAATTTCTGACCTCTTTAAGGCATTGCAAAGAAAAACTAGCGGAAGTAGTATTTCTTTAGCAGCACATGTTGTTAGAATCTGCATGATGAAGCCATTTATTAACACAGAAGTTATTTCATTCTACACTCACTGGCCACTTTATTAGGCACACCTTGCTAGTAAAAGCTTGGACCCCCTTTTACCTTCAGAACTGCCTTAATTCTTGGTGTCATACTTTCAACAAGGTGTTGGAAACATTCCTCAGAGATTTTGCTCCATATTGACATGATAGCATCACACAGTTTCTGCAGATTTGTCAGCTGCATCCATGATGCCAGTCTCCCATTCCACCACATCCCAAAGGTTCTACTGGATTGAGATCTGGTGACTGTGGAGGCCATTGGAGTACAGTGAATTCATTGTCATGTTCAAGAAAGCAGTTTGAGATGATTTGAGCTTTGTGACATGGAGCATTATCCTGCTGGAAGTAGCATCAGAAGATGGTCCACTGTGGTCATAAAGGGATGGACATGGTTAGCAGCAATACTCAGGTAGACTGTGGAGTTTAAACCATGATCAGTTGGTACTAAGGAGCCCAAAGTGTGGAAAGAAAATATCCCCCACACCATTACACCAGCAGCAGCCTGAACCGTTGATACAAGGCAGGATGGATCCATGCTTTCATGTTGTTTACACCAAATTCTGACCATTTGAATGTTGCAGCTGAAATGGAGACTCATCAGACCAGGCAACGTTTTTCCAGTCTTCTATTGTCCAGTTTTGGTGAGTCTGTGCCAGTTGTAGCCTCAGTTTCCTGTTCTTAGCTGACAGGAGTAGCACCAGGTGTGATCTTCTGCTGCTGTAGTCCATCTTCTTCAAGGTTGGAGGTGTTGTGTGTTCAGAGATGGTATTCTGCATTCCTTGGTTGTAACCAGTGGTTATTTGAGTTCCTGTTGCCTTTCTATCATCTCCAACCAGTCTGTCCATTCTCCTCTGACCTCTCACATCAACAAGGCATTTTCATCCACACAACTGCTGCTCACTGGATATTTTCTCTTTCTGGGATCATTCTCTGTAAACCCTAGAGATAGTTGCGTGTGAAAATCCCAGTAGATCAACAGTTTGTGAAATACTCAGACCAGCCCGTCTGACACCAACAACCATGCCACATTCAAAGTCACTTAAATCCCCTTTCTTCCCCATTCTTATGCTCACTTTGAAATTTAGCAAGTTGTCTTTACCACGTCTACACGTCTCTAACCCCTAACCCCCCATGCGATTGGCTGATTAGCTATCTGTGGTAACAAGCAATTGAGCAGGTGTACCTAATAAAGGGGTTGGTGAGTGTATATCAGGTACTAAAACAGAATATTACACAAAGAAAAGTAAAATTTGCTCTTTAAATGTCTTTACAAAGACAAAACAGCTTCGCACTCAACATCTGTGCAGGTTTAACTATGCAGATTTACTCTAATAAACACAGAATGTAACTTCAGATGTAACTGCAGCACCAGTTATTACAGTTCTGTCGGTCAGAACAATTTCTGTAAAGCACTTCCAGAACTTAAACAGCAACGCCTGGCATCCAGATGTGAGCAAAGAAACAGAAGACATTTTGTAAACAACCCGGCCGCTGAGGTTTAATCTGATGCTGTTGGCACAGTGTGCGTTAAAATACAGATGTGAAAAGTAACTTGAGCAGTTTAGGTACGAATCAACAACCAAAAGGTCTGTGGATACCTACACTTAACTGGCTGTGGATTCTGTTGTTTTTTTCTGGGCATCTTCCAGTCAGCCTCTCTCTTGTTTGTATCGTCGTCTCGCAGACTTCCGCAACCATCAGCTCATTGTCATCTGTTTGGAAGACATACATCAGTGTTTCTACAAATGCAAGACAGAAGACACGATGACGTTTAACATCAGGCGACAAACCGAATAAAACAAGTCATGTTAAATCTACTGAGACTGCAACTAACTACGATATAGATTATTTGTGCAATTATGTTAGCACATGAATAAAAGTGGGCATTTTCATGGAAAACATGAAATTGTTTGCGTGACCCCAAACTTTTAAATGGTGGTGTACATTTACTGATAAAATGACAGTTGAAATAGTGAACTGATCACCAAATATTCATCAAGAGATTCAAAAGATTCTGGATTTGGTCAAAGTACTCTTTGAGATGAACAACTGAGTGAAAAACATCTAATGAACAATGATTGTTTCATAATGCAGACTAAAGTTTGGATTATTTTCACTGCTGGTTAATCTGTATATTATTTTCTTGATGAATTAATTTATTGTTTGGTCTATAAAGTGTAAAAAAACAAAAAAAAACAAAACACTTGGTCTGTCTACAACCCAAATATTTTGAGTTTACCGTCAAGGAAGAGGTCAGAAACCAGAAAATAATCAAATTTAACAAGCTGGAATCAGAAAAATTAAGACTTTTTTTCTTTAAAAAATTACTCAAATAGATAATCAATTCTGAGAATAGTTGTCAGGTACGTTAACAGATACCACCTAATTGATTCTTCCCTTAAAGCTCTAATCAAATACTTCTCCAGGTGAGCAAGAAAGTGACGAGTCGGACTGAAAATACCAAATATTCTCTCTGTCTATTAATCTGGCAGTTGTTTTCTTGAATAATCAAAAGTTGTTTGGTCTAAAAAATGTCAACCACAAAATGATTTCCTCAAATGTCACGTTTTGTCCACAACCCAAAATATTTCTGTTTACTGACACGGAGGACTGAAAAAACAGAAAATGTTCAAATTTATGAAGCTGGAGTCAGTGACATTAGGCTTTCTTTTCATTAAAAAATAACTCAAAGCAATTGATTGATTACTAGGACAGTTGGCAGTTCATTTAATAGTTAATAATTAATGATTGCAGCTCTGATCAAGGTTCTCCTTGAGGTGACCAACAGTGACCAGCGTGTAGCAATCAATGATAGTTTAATCAAAACAAATGATGCAACTGCTCATACAGGCAAGCTATTTTCATTGCTGATTAATCTGTGGATTATTTTCTCATTGGTTGATTGATTGATTAGTTGTTCGGCAGCAGAAAATGGTGAAAAATGTTGATCAATGTTCCCCAAAAGTCATCTAATATTTCGCTTCGTCCACAACCCAAAGACGTTCAGTTTTACCATCACAGAGGAGCAAAGAAACCAAACAGTATTCTAATTTAAGGGGATAGAATTGGTGGATTTAGACTTTTTTTCATTTGAAAATCACTCCAAAGCCATTGATTGATTATTAGAATAGCTTATAGTTCATTTACTAGTTGATGATTAATCACTGCAGCTCTAATTAAGGTGCTGTGATCAGCTCAGTGATGGTTTAATCAAAACAAACGATGCTGCTTCTCATGCAGACAAACATTAAGCAGCTATATCAGTTATTTTATAGCATTACTAGTAGGTTATCTAGTTGTTTCATACAAGTTTCCTTCAGTAGTATCACACTATACATGCTATGAACCCATTAAAATCAGTAAATCAGTGTCTCATCGCTGTGTATGTGGAAGCTATTATGTCTTAATGAAGTCAGTCTGAGGGTAAAACTGTGTTATTAGTATAAAATAGCAGCTGATACACGAATAATAACTCCTACAGGAAACTAACCTTACAGGACACGTGTGTATTATGTGGAGGTGAACTGTTGTATTTGCACTGTCAACAAAACATCCAGCTGCTTTAGCCACATGCTAACACGTTAGCTCCGGCGTTGGTGGAGAAATCAGTGCAGAAAATTAACCCGAAACGTGCCCTCCTGTAGCCTGCAGCTGCTTAATGTCACCACACGACCACAGATGTCAACAATAACGGAGAAAAGTGACGGTGCGCGGATTTACGAGCAGCTAATCACAACACGTCCCCGTCAGCACGTCGTAATGATTGACAGTCTTCAGGGGATGTTAGCCGAAGCTAAACAACGTTAACCTGCGGCTAAATTAGCCGAGCAGCTAATGTCAACTTCACTAGTTAGCCGTCGAGCTAACTCACCCACAAAACGTAAATATTCCTGTCGACGGAGGCGCCTCTTATCGTCGGTGAACACGACACTGGAGGCGAAGTGTTTTTCCTCAAACGACCGACGTCTGGAGATCCGCCATTTCTTCATGAGTTGCGGCGACAAAGAAAGGCAATTAATGGTATTTTTCATAACTTAATTGATTTTCTGACTCGAGCGCAAATCCACAGCAACAACGACAACACCGCCGGTTCGGCTCCTTCACAATAAAAGCGCCACTGAAACTTCAAGTCAAAACCGTGTAACCACAAAATGTTAATAAATTAGATTATATTGTACTATATGTTTTTCAAGTTGTGCTTTTTTTTCGCAACATTACTCTTATAATTACTATAGAAACACACATTTTTGCCTTGTACACACACACACACATTATATATATATATATATATATATATATATATATATATATATATATATATATATATATATATATATATATATATATATATATTGCACTATTTGACACTGATTTATTTTGCTCATTCCCATCTATCTATCTATCTGTCTACCGATTTCTTGTGTGTTTTTATTCTTTATTATTATTATTATTATTATTATTATTGTTGTTGTTGTTTAGGTCTGGAACAGGTGCGCAATACATTTCACTGCGTGTTATACTGTGCATAATTGTGTTTGTGACAAATAAAGGTCTTGAACTTGAATATAATTAAATAAAAAATCTACATTACTATAATCAGTTCATTGCCAATTGAAGCACTTTGTATTACTTTATATGTACCTTTGATTATGTGTAATATTTGTGTAAAAGATTTACAGCCCATTTAACCAAGCTTAATTTTGATTTCTGTTAGATCTCTAAAAAGAAAAACAAATATACCCCTATAACGTATAATGATAACAATTATGCAAGATAATTGAACGTTGTGTTACCTAACTTTGTATTTCATTCTCCAGTGGTCTAAAAAGTGATTAAGAAAGAAAACATTTTTTATCTATTTTTCTACCATATCTTCTCTCTTGATCATTGGACATAAAGTTTAATCATCTTAAATGAGATAACACATTTTCTTATTTTCTTATTTTGTGAGCATATATTTGTGTATAAAAGAAATAGGCTAAACCTTTCAGCAGCCAACCTATTTATAACATCTCCATCGTCACCACTCTAAAGTGGTTATTTCTGACATCTATTCGTGATCCGAGTCTGTATTTCATTGGCATTATTAATATTAACCAAAATACCAACTTCGAGCAGTTACAGTAAAATGAGCTCAGTGCTTTTATTGTGAAGGCCCACTGCTCCTACAGGATGTGCTGCTAGTGCTGCAGGACGAGAGGATCAGCTTGACTCCACTGTAAACATCCCTGCTCCTGAGCCGTTTCCGTTTCCTGAAATGACTTCCGGCCGCTTTGCCGCATTGAATCTCCGTAATTGTAGTTCATTCGCGTAGAGACGCCGAAAAGACCAGAGAATTATTTAATTTAACGGACTTCAAAGCCGGAAGTCTCAATCCACTGTCAGAGGAGACAGTAGGTAGATTTAGCGTACAGCTTCTAGTGAAAATTTACAACGCAAAGAGGAAAAATTAACCAGCCATAGTAATGCTATTTAAATTCGACCTGCACTAATTACATTTAGAGAATTCAATTCTATAAATCTGTGTAAAATATGGACAAAATGAAAGAGATGCAGAAAAAAACTTGTCTGTATTTTTGCAACATCTTATTGTGAAAATTGTATTTTGGATTCATAATGAAGATGAACTTAATAAATGACAGAACAAGAAGTTAAAGTGATATTTTACAGTAGAAAATGAAGTAATTTGTCCCAGCATACAAGTAATTAACCGTCTACATAGAGGGAAGATGATTTAATTGTTGAGCAAAATGACAGGAAAAAAAAAATAATGTCTTATCTGGTTTAAAAATGAAGGATGTGCTCTGACCCAGAATTGAAGGGTTTGGAAGTAGAGTGGTCTAACCCACTGTCTGTAGTTTTTGAGAAAAATGGGTTGATAGTTTTGTGTTTTCAAGAATCAAACATTCTAACATTCCACTGTAGCGCCATATTTGGGTTGTGGGTTAGACCACTTTGCCATTAAACTCTAGACCATAAAATATTACAGGAATCATCTAAAATTCAGTTGGAGTCAGTTCAAATTCTTATTTGGCACCGACTAAACTCTTTTTTTGGAGTGAGCTGCTTTAAATCTCATTGTGGGTGGAAAACTATGTGATGGCACCCTTTCTAAATTACCCTAAGCATCTTTTTCTGCATTGTGTCCTACAAAAAAAAAGTTTTCATACTGATGCATATTGGACAACATACATGCTGGTATACTGGACATTTGGGGATGAATGTGCATGGCAGTAAAGTACCGAACCATCTGATATGCAAAAATTTCAAATATGCCTGATTTAAAAAGGGGGTTAGAGGCAGAGTGGTCTAACCCACAAAAAACTTAGTTTTATTTAATTTCTGTAATATTTTCTGGATTAGATTTTAGCAGTGATCTAACCCACAACCCAAATATAGCGTTACAGTGGCACATGACCATTCTTGGAAACACAAAACTTTGAACTCATTTTACTCAAAAACCACAGAAAGTGGATTAGACCAGCCTGCTTCCAAACAAGAACCTTAAAAACTGGGTGTTTTAAAGTGTATTTAGGAGAACTGCTACTATTTTAAAGACAAAGCATTGCATTTTAGTGCACTTTGTATGAAGTTAAATGAAAAATAATACCTGTTCTTGGTGTTAATTTTACTGTATCTACATTCTAGAATTACATCTATTGAATGAAATACCTTTGAGGAATAAATAATGTTGCACCATCTGCTGACCTCCTTCCTGTACTGCAACTCAGCACTCTGGCAGAAGGGAAAAAACAACAAGGAGGTTACGCTTTGAGTAGAAAGATAAAGTAGACTTTATTTGATGGTGAAACCTAAATAAGATCTGTGATTACAAAACAGGTTCCCCACATGATTTCTTTAAATGTCACAGAGGCTGGAATGCTGTACTGACAGAAAGGCATCAGAGAAGACTGGACCTAAAACGTGAACTTAAAAGTAAAAGAGCAGACGCTGAGGTTCAGAGGGAACACCATTCAATTCTAAAAAACTCTCAGAAGTCCTTCCTATGATCTGCGGCAGTCAGATTTAGTTAATGAACACGTTTGTCGGCTCCCACCATCGGTGAGATGAGAATAAAAGCAAAAGTGGCTTTGTAGAGTTTGTAGAAAAGAAATGCAGAACAGGTAATGATAGCAAAGACTTCCTGTAAAAACAAATCTTGTGGAGTTTTCTGGTGTGACGACAGCATTGATGGTTATAAAAACGTTTATAAGAACTCATGGATACACAAAAAGCCTCCTGTGCACTATCAAATGCCAGGTAAGTGCTAAGACAAGTATAAGTGTTTGCGCTTCAGCTTTGAGAGAGAGCCACGTATGTTTCTATAACCACTGACTGCACTTTCCTGGACCACAGAAACATCACGCTGTACATAAAATCTTAAACTGAGTGGCATTTCCCTTTAAGTAGCCCCCAAACTAACATATACACATACGCAACAAATATACACTCAAGCGTATCCTGCATCCCGTCATAATTCATCTGCGAAATGAAACATTCAAAAATATTAGCCTCGTCAATACTCTGGAAAAATATAGTACTCTAGGTCTCAGATAGTTTTTTTAAACGTGCTGTGTTTAAGGAATAGTTTGACATTTTGTGAAATATCTGCTTTCTTGCAAAGAATTACGTGCGAAAATTGAGATTACAGTCACATCTGTGTGGTAAATATAAAGCTATTAGCTTATTAGCTTACCATAAAGTCTGGAAATAAGGGTGAACAACTAGCGTGAAGCCAACTAGCACCTCTAAAGCTCATATTAAACATGCTCGATTACTTTGGAGTTTCCTGGACTGTCACCCTCCAACACAACAGTGTTTGTGTGAATTAAACAAACAATATATAATGTGTGAATTAATGAGATTAAGAGGTGCAGCTGGTGGACAGAGCGAGGCTAGCTGCTTCCCTCTCTTTCAAGTGTTTACACAATGCTAAGCTAACCGGAAGTAGCTTCATATTTACCATATGTATTCATCTCATTTTACAAAATGGCCAAACTATTCCATTAATTCCGATCATTTTGAAAAACATTTCATTGGTCGAAAGCCCCCCCTCCATACTTTAGTGTAAATCATTTCTATAAATGCAGGTGTTGTGTTATTATCACTATTAGCTTTGCATCTTCACCCAGATGAAAAAATATTCACTAACACCTGAAACACAAAAACAGTCTCACAAATATATCATTTACCCTAATTGTTAATCAGTTTTTAAATTCTTAGTCTCAAGCAGAGTCACTCTCGGAGACATTGCTCTCATTGTTTTGGGCCGTGGTGCCTCCCATTTTCCACCAACAAGAGGTGAACATCTTCTCGCTTCTTCTGCCCCCGATTACGGTCCTTTTATTGTTTATTAATGGATGCTAAACGTCTTATTTTTGGGTCTGGTCCCATCTGCCCCAAAACACTCCCAATGCCTGTCGCTCCCTTCCTGCTTCAGATTTGCACCCAAGTGTTGGCAGCAACGAGGAAAAACACATTAAAAATAGACATCTTTAAATAACTATTTAGCTTTTCTGAGTGCAGCACAAATGGAAACATTACACCGATCAGCCACAACATTAAAACCACTGACAGGCGAGGTGAGCAACACTGATCGTCTCGTTACCATGGCACCTGTCAGGAGGCTGGATGTGTTAGGCAACGAGCAAACAGTTCTTCAAGGCGAAGGGTTGGGAAGCAAGAAAAAATGGGCAGCGTGACAATCTAAGCAACTAACGGTAACGACGTCTGGGTCAGATCGTCTCCAAAACAGCCGCTATTGTGGGGTGTTCCAGTATCCAGTGGTTAGGATCTACCAAAAGTGGTCCAACGAGAGTCAGCGGGTGAACCAGCAGAATGTCCTGTATGGTCTACAGCACGGATTGGTGGAAACCTTAATAGAAAAGGTGTCACAAGTAGGCGCAATGAGATGGTGCAATGCAGAAACCTCCCACAGCGGGCACACAGACGTCAGAACTGGACCACGAAGCAAAGGAAAAAGGCGACCTGGTCTGATGAATTACATTTCCCTTAACCTCACGTGGACAGCCATGAGTGTGCGCATCGTTTCCACCCTGGAAAGAGGTGGCAGCTGGATAGGAAGAAGCCAAGCAAGCGGGCAAAGTTCTGCTTGGACATCGTGCCTTCCGGTATTAACGTGGATGTTACCTAAACATTGACCACCTGTCCTCCTTAATGGCAGCGATATTCCAAGACTGGCCTCTTTCAGTTGGACAGTGCTGTAAATACCATTCAGGAATGGCATGAGGAACGCGACAAAGAGTTCAAGGTCTTCACTTTGTCTCCAAATAACCAGATGTCAGTTCCATCGAGCATCTGTGGGATGTGTGACAGAAACAATGAGCCCCACCGTGCGATTTACAGGACATAAATGTTCTGTTGCTTACGTTTTGGCGCCCGACACGTCAGGATACCTTCAGAATACGAGGGGAAACCTACACAATATTCAGCAGGTGGTTTTAACGTTGTGACTGATTTGTGTAAATTCAAGTCATTTAATATTTTCTCCCGTCCCAAGTATCATACAATGAATATAATGAAAAAAAAAATCATTTTCAGTTAAGAAACTAAATGTGAAAGGATAAATCTTTGATCAGACAAATATATATATATATATATATATATATATATATATATATATATTATATATATATATATATATATAAAAACAATATACTGCAGCCACACTGTAACATCCAAAAATAGGCTTAAGTTGAAATATGCTTTTGTTTTTTCTGCCAAAGAAACGCTGGCATTCTAAGTCACCCTAAGTAGATTTAATATACTGCTGAGGTGTAATTTGTGTTTTTACGTCTCTGTCAATCCTCCCCTGACAGTCCTGAACCCGGTGTCACACCGTTACGGAATAAAAAACTGACATCCGCTGTCATTTGGCACATGGGGTGCTCTCGCTGGCCTCCACAGGATCTTTGCCGTCTACGTTGTCGGCGGCTTCATCGGCACTCCTGTCCTCGTTGACGTTATTATTATTACTATTGTTGTTGTTGTTGTTTTGGACACTTGGGAGCCCGTGGCTGTTGTTCTGCACCAGAGCAGTGTTGCTGAGCCTCAGCTCGTCCAGCTTCTTCCACAGCTCGTCCCTCTCCTGTTCCTTCTTTTTCTCCCTGGAAAAACAACAAGAAAATGTTACCACAAAGCAGAACAAGACGGGTTTAGAACCCATTTTGTGTAGTTCTCGAGAAAAATGGTTTCAAAATTTTGTGTTTTGCCCACTGCAATACTGTATTTGGGTTGTGGGTTAGACCACTCTGCTTCTAACCTCCTCAAATAACAATAATATTGGCTCTTCCACGTAGAAGCAATGACACAGACTAAATAGCTCCAAAGTAAAGTCTAAAGTAACATCAACACACTAAGGGCATCTTTCTGTGTGATCGGTGCAGTATGTGTACGGTTTCATTATAAAAAAGCAGAAACTTGGCAGTGTTGCTGTCGTTATTTCAACAAGAAGTCTGTTTGGTTAATTTTCGTTGCAACTTTTCCTTGATCCTGCTTCTGGTTGATAAACATTATTTCAGTTTGCATGAGAAGGTGTGAATTTTATTTTGACCTGACACTTGGCTTCTGTTCTCATTTTTGAAAACAACATGAGGTTTGTTGGCTGTAACGTTTAAAGCCACAAACAGAGCATGAAGTACAAACACTAACTTGGCAGTGGTAACTGTTGTGTAATTTCCTCCTACATAAAGTCATCTGTATGCATATGAACAACTCAAAGCGTGTGACACTCGCTTAGACGCAGGTTCATGTTGTGAAATAAATGAATAATAGTCGAATCCTCCTGCAGGAAGAATATGGAACTTGGCTTAACTGTAAGAATGATAATATCCTCATTAACCTCACAAATGCTGAACAGCTCTGCTAAACGCAGAATGACCTTCAGTCAGGTGTCGATGAGTGACAAAGACACTTTAAATGAATTTTCAGGATCAATATGTGTAAATATGTTCAGTAGATTCCACACAGCTCAAATTTGAAGGCTGGCGATACTTAATACTAAACTATATTATACGCTGTAGTTTTCTCTGAAGTATTTTGCTCTTGACCATAAATCACGTTAGAATTGATGACAACGTTGTCCCTTGTTGTACCTGTTAGAACAGAAAACCAGCAGTGCTTGAGAACAATGAGGAATGTTAAAATTATGACGGGAAAAAGTGCTGCGACTGGACATGATGCAACAGGAATGCTGGTAGAAAACTGTTAAACATGCGTAATGTATTATTTTACTGATAAATGCAGCTTATTATTGATAACTAACAGCTCCACAATAGAGCTGTTAACATCAGATGTCATATATGGTGCTTAATAGATGTATTAGACCATCACCCAGTGTAAAGTTTTTACCTCCGTTGCATTAAATTAACAGCATTGCTGATTACCAATATATTGGTAATGTTACTGATTGACCATGGAGACCTAGCTCCACAGTATCAGTTACCATGGAGACCTAGCTCCACAGTATCAGTTACCATGGAGACCTAGCTCCACAGTATCAGTTACCATGGAGACCTAGCTCCACAGTATCAATTACCATGGAGATCCAGCTCCACAGCATCAGTTACCGTGGAGATCCAGCTCCACAGCATCAGTTACCATGGAGATCTAACTCCACAGCATCAGTTACCATGGAGATCCAGCTCCACAGCATCAGTTACCATGGAGATCTAACTCCACAGCATCAGTTACCATGGAGATCCAGCTCCACACCATCAGTTACTATGGAGATCCAGCTGCACACCATCAGTTACTATGGAGATCCAGCTCCACAGCATCAGTTACCATGTAGATCTAGCCAGGTTAAAAGAGAGCCGCCTTCGTGACACTGAAAACTCTGACTTTCCTCACTAACCCACTAATCTCGCTTATTAGTTAGGCCATCAGATGACAAACATTACAAGAATAAACAACGTCTTTGTTGCTCACCGTTGCCTGTCCGCTTTATAGGAGGACGTCAACTCATCGAACAGCGTGCAGTTCATCTCCATCAGCGTCTTCAGCACGTTGTAGACCAGAGCTACGATTGTCCTGCAACGAAGCAGACACACACCAGCTTAAGAGACACAAAAAAATGAAAAAACAAAACACATTCATGTCTTAGCAATGCAGCTTTTCACAGCGTACAAAATGCTGCCGATCAAATCAGTCGATCTTGATTTCTTCACACTGACTTCACATTAAATTCAGAATCCAGTTCAAGACTCTTTTGATTAAGTTTAGAGTGTTGCCTGGTCAAAGAGCAACTGCAACCAAATAACTCTAAAACGTTACACTTGTTTTCCTTCAATTTATTTTCTTTTGTCATTGTCTTGCCTCGTACGTAATGTCTCATCTGCATTGACTGTCTGTTGCCACGTCTCTTAATTGCTTTTTAATTTGTTATTGTGAAGTCTTTAACGGTGTTTACTCTTGAAAGCTGCTCGACAAATAAAACTCACTAAACTTACTAACAATGGACTTGAAAGTCAATTGGTTCTTTGTGAAGACCATTAATCCTCTGGAGTGTTTTTTTTTTTTTTTTTTTTATTTGATGCAAAGTAAAGACAGTGAGCAAGAAGGCAAGTAAATGTAAACAAAGCATATTCCACACATTGAAAAATAGGCCTCACAAATGTTTTATAAGGAAGAGAATTCATTCATTCTTTGGTTTATATTGTTTAACGGTGGCAGCAGAAATGTCAAAACAAATATTTAAAAAAACTGTCTGCATTACTGGAAAATGTTGAAATTAAGATGAAGTAACTCTTTAAATACACCAGAAAACAAGAAAGGAAAGAATAGGAAAGGAATGTCTGCAATCCCAAACAAATATCAAAACACTTGAGCTACTGTTAGTGACACATTAGTCAACATAGTTAACGTGCTTTAACTAAGACTATGTCATTTATTGATTGATTAAAATAATACTTTTGCAGTGTCCATATTCAAAAAACATTACTTGAGCAGGTTACAAGAACATCTGTTATTCTTGAACAAAGCAGAATAATGCACACAGATGTTTGTGCTACTTTAACCTCCAGGATCTATGTTTAGTGATGTGAGAGACGGCGTCCATTTGTCTGTCAGCAATGTGTACATGTAAACACAATCTTAGGAACAGCACGTGACCACAGCACACTTCTGTTCATTTGGGACCTTTGTACAGAATCGGAGTTGAAAAAGTCCTCTCGCTAAGAATTCAATGCTGTGATTAAAAGCGCTAAATTAAAAGCAAGCAGTTCTCTGACCTCAACAATCTCTTCATAATACAACAGGTTTTCTATATTCAGCTCCTGACCTGAATACCTTTGCAGTTACTATGGCAATTTAGTGAAAACAGCAGCCTCGATAGTGACAGTACGTACGGGTTCCAGTGCTCTTTGGAGATTCTGTACAGGCTGCTGAACATGATGGGAAGGACCTTGTCGATGTTCTCCTCGATGAGGCTGAGAATGTACTCGTTATTCCAAAAGTATAGTGCACGCTCTGCTACCTGCGAGCACAAAGACAGAACAACAACAACTTAAAAATGCATAAGGAAAGCCGACCAGGATTGTAGTGGTTGATGATGAGGGCTGAAACGATTCCTTGAGTATTCAAGTAATTTGATTACTAAAATTCCTCAAGGCAAGATTCTCTGAATCGCTTCATTCAATCCACTACATATTAGTCCACAGGTCACTAACTGGTCCAGACCCAGACTTCATCCTATACAGACCCGGACCTATTATCAAAAAATTATAAGGGGATTTTAAATTTGACGGGATGCTTCTATTTTAACCAGCAAAGCTTTTCTAGTGTTTACAGCATTTATCAGATCAGAGGCTGAACTATAAAGGCAGTTTGACATATTCAGATTTTCTTTGTGAGTCAACAAAAGCTAGACCCTCAGTCAGAGTACGGGTTCCAGGCTCCACAAACAGGAGCGTTTAATGCATCATTTGACTCATTTTCTGCACAAATGAACCCATCGCGAACAGGTTGTTTTCATGGAGAACAATGAGGAATACAAACATTTATGACGGTAAAAAGCTGCGAGTGGAAATTATAGAAGACAGGAATGCTGGTAGAAAACTGTCAAACGTGCGTTTATGTATATATTTTACCAAACAATGCAGTTGATTACTTCTAACAGACAGCTGCACAATAAAACTATCAAACTTCATACATTCAAACATGATATTGTACTGAAGTGCATGTAGGTCTGACACTGTCTCATAATGAAGGAAATCACTTTAATTTGTGGCCAAATCAAAGTGAAACTAAAGTTACTGATTGAATATTCTCTGTAAAAAATACTATTAAACTGATCAGTTTTCTTGTGTTCTATCAGCTGCAGTAGCAGCAGTTTAAACGGATCAAACATAAAAACACATTTATGTGATTTCTGCATCACCAACTAAATACATGTGGGGTTCACATGGCTTTGAGTTTTAGTTCAATACTCCTATACTATACTATATATGTGCAATACCCCTGTACTATACTATATATAAGTACAATACACCTCAGATGTCCACTAGTGTTCCACCAGGATGTTTTTTTCTGTTGCACAGCATGCTCACTTTCGCTTTTGATGCCGCATGCCAAGCGAGGAATCCGATTACTCGATTAATCGTCAGAACAATCGGTACAATACGCGATTACTAAAATAATCGATAGCTGCAGTCCAACTGATGATATAGATATAGATAAAGAGAAGGGAGCCATGCACCTCTTTACATGAATGTGCTGACAATCAATCTCCACCACGCAGAGAAAACACACTCAGTGGTTGGCATATCAGACACACTTGGCCAAACTTGATGCAGTCCTGCAACAACCTACTCAACCTTCACGAAGGTTAAAGTGTTTAGTATTTTAGAGAGCTGCTGGTTCAACTTCACGGTCAATTTGAAGGCTGTAGTTGGAGCGTGCAGTTTAGCCTTCCTTCATTGATATGGACAACAACTGTAGAATACCCGAGGCTTGAAACAAACTGTATGTCTGTTCTGAGCGTACCTGAAAATGTGGATTGGCCACACATTTGGAGATCTGTTTGAACAGCGGCTCCTGGATTTTTTTGAATTGCGTTGGTTCAATGACATCCAGAATCTCTTCGATTTCCCCCAGGAACATCACCTGATTGCACAAGAGGTGCAAGACATTAAAATGCAGTTAGGCTTGGTCATAAAGTGTGCAGTGTATTTATAGAAATGCATCCCACCTCTTTCTGGCTGCAGGTTTTAGGCCAGAACTTCAACAGACCACGAATCACCTGCAGGGATAACAGAACATTTCTTGAGAATTTCACTCTCATGCCTGTTTGAGTGGGTGGCTTCAAGCACCCACTGCAAATTTCTCTGCAGTGTAGACTATTTTGGTGCTCAAGGCTTTGTGCTTTGAGTGGGAGGAATGATAAAATAAAGTACCGGCTCTGTGAGCGTAGGATCCTTCTCCAAGAACTGGACCACACAATAGGCCAGCTGAGAGAAGATAAATATGCAAATGAACACAAAATGCAGATGAAGACAGCATCACACAAACCTCATCTGAAACGACATCTCGTTAAATATATATCCGGTGTGAAAATGTGTGATCAGTGTATTTATTCTTCAGCATTTCACACTGTGGTAACTGAAAATACACTAAACCACATTAAAAATCTATGAACCAGGTATTTTCATTTCCAAGCCACTAGAAGGTGCTACAGCACAGAGATTACACCGTAACTATACACCTTAAAAACAGCTGTATAATTCAGCCTGACATTGACAGATACTACTTCAAATCAACATGTGTTTAAACAAAGAGAATAATCTTTCTGTTGCAGGACATTATTCCAAACACAGAAAAATCAAGAACATCCTCTACCTGTGCATGGAAAAGGGCCAGTCCTTTAGCTGTATGTAACGGGATGAGCACCTTCATCAAGAACTGCTTGTGCTCCGCCTTCAGAGGCAACGCAAACCCGTTGATGATACTGTAAACGGAAGAACAACAGAGCAACGTTAGGTTACAGACAAAGGAGCAGCATGAGGCAAATAACTGTGAGATCAGAGCAGAGACTGGCTGTGAATTCCTGGTTTGTGTTGTGGAAAAGAGATGTGGATTCCTGAAATGACAGAAGAGTAGAAGCCTGAGGGGCCTTTTTAAGTTTTGGGCCAAGAGAGAGCATAAGTCCTCCATGTCACTGAACACAGGTGATTTTCTGGAAAAGCAGCTAAAACCTTAAATCTTAGACTACCTGCAGTGATACTCACAGAAAAGAGACCATAATGTGTTTACGACAACATTTTTTTATTATCATACATGTTGAAGAAAAGCTTCAAATTCTCACACTGGAGAGGCTGGACCCTAAATGTTTGTTTGGAAGAAAAAAAATTAATACACTAAACTAATATATGCTGATGTAATTTATCAGCCATTTTCTTCCTCACCTTCCAAGAATCTCTAGCAGCTCAGCGACTCCATTGAAGTGTTCAGTTTCATATATGAACCTGCAAAGCAAGAAACACATCAGTGACAGAAATTATGAAACACAACTCTACAGGCAGAGCACTCCGATCAGAAATATTGAATCCCAATACCGTGTTCCTTTTGAATATTGTAACGCCGATCTGAGTTTGTGTAAACACACTTTCACTGACGTCTTGTGATTCTTAAAACACAAAATCATATTCTTTATATTGAGGTACAGATAAGTTGAACCCGTCTAAAAGCCCTCAGGAAAACAGGATCACCAAAGACTGAAATCTGAAAATTCTTTAACCGAGAAGGAATATCTGGAAAAAAATTGAAATATTTCGCAGGATAATTAAAGACCGTTACATAACTTAATGATCCACACATCATTTACCTCCTCTGTTTGGTAACACATTTCCATCTTGCTGTGCAGCCCTGGTACGTACAGACAGAGCCTGACAACTGTGGCACTATTTTTATCCTCAGTGGCAGATGGTCAAAGTGGGTGCACCCGTTTTGCCACCTTGCCTGTTGGAAACGACATCAAGTGTCCCCTGTTTCAATCATCAAAAGCTCATTGTCACGCAGCAACAGGAGCAGTAAAGATGCAACACACACTGCTGCTGCGAGTGAGTGAGTGAGTGACGCTTGCAATTGAACGTTTTTACTCCCTCTGATTTCAAGGAGTGCAGTGATTCTGTCTCGTCTGAAAATTGCGTCTTTGATGGTTAAAATTTTGCCCTGTAATGCGTATAATGAGCATCGACTGAAAACCAAGAGGAGAAACCAAAGCTTAATGTTAACGGAGGATAGTCTTACAGGAAAAATCCTTTTCCTAATCACAATAAGGTGGTTTATCCTAACTTCTAGGAACTGCGGAACCAAAGGAGCAAAACTAAGGAACAAACGTAGGAAGCAAAAAGTCTCACGTTTGTGTTTCGACAACATTTGAAAAAAACACGAAATTCAGAGAAATTAGAACACTGATACAGTCCTGGATTTAATGTTGCGTGACTCTGATGTTTGGAGTAAGGAATGAAAGAAAAGGAGACAAGCAGAGGCTCAAAAAAGACAAACTGAATGACCTAAACAGAGTCTAATAGTTCTGTATTTCAGCTTCTAGGAAACAATCAGCAACTAAAGCTGAACTCCTTGTTCTCGTCTTTCTACTCAAACTATCATTCTCTTTGTCTTTCTCATTCATTTGTGGTCTCAGCTCTTTTCATACATGTGGGGTTGGAAAGTCATGTAGTCTTTCTCAGAAATGCCAAAAATACACCATTTATCAGAGCCTGAAAGACACAAAGAACTGTCAGATTCTCAGCTTTTCAAAGGTCCTTCAGTACTCTTCTGTGATATGTCCTACAAAAAAAGTAAATAAACGAATGATTATCTCAGTCATCCATCAGAATGGCTTTATTCTAAATGACTCCATAGAAAAAAGGCTAAAATTCAACTTATCACTGTAACTGAATTCTGGAAAAAAAATAAATGACTAAACTATGACCAAGAGCCACATAATAAAAAAAATCTGAGATTTTTTTAAATTAAACTGCAAGATCTGACAAAAACTAATTAAAATGTAAGTCGTAAAACATCTATAGTATGGAGAATTATCACGTTTTTCCAGTGTACGTGACACATGTAGACGTTTGGAAGAATATTGTACACATCAATTCATTTTTTTCAATTAAAATTTTTGTAAAATATATATCTACATAAATTAAATTTTGTACTTTTCTTTTCTTTGACTAATGCCATTTTAGAGTTCTTTCTATTTCCAGGCACGATCATGCATTTTCCATAGAGGGGCAGTGAAAAATGAGTGATTAAAAATGTGCAAGGAGTGAAAACGGTACACAAACTGCTTGGAGCAACAAGTCAAGAAGCTGCCGGGTTTTCTTTTTTTTTAGCATTGATAAACATTACATAAAATAGCCACCCTCCTTAATGAAGCAGTCCTCAAGCTGTAATTGTTCTGGGCTCTGTGTTTGACCAGTCGGACCTATTCAGCTCAGCAATATCAGCCCGGCTTTGGAAAGTACTAGCCCCAAAGAAAGAGGGTTTTTAGCGCCTGAGCTAAATTTAGTCACGGGTTCACAGGTTTAGATCCTGAGCTCCCTGGGAAGGTTTCCGTGTAAGATTGTGCATTTCACAGTGAAGTTGTCGCCTCCAAGGCGTTGTCCCCCAAAGGCCAAACCTGTTACCAAAAACTCAGAACAACTGGCTCACGGAAGGTAAAAAGAAACACAGTGAACATGTGCTTGGATCCAGTGATTCATTAGTCTTTTGATTTTCTATTTTTGCATCCTTAATCTGATCACACATATTTTGTACTGTTTCAGTCTCAGCCTGTGCTTGATGCAGTGATTTTCACTTCTTGTTGTAACAGTGTTTTAATGCAGCAAAGTCTTTGTTGAAAGTCATTTTAATCTCAATCAGAGTGAGAGAGTCTCAAAGTTCATAAAATCCTTCATTGTGATGAAGCAATAAGACATCACGTTTCCTGTCTGCTATCAACTCACCGCAAGAAAATATTGTTGATCTGCTTCCTGATGAAGGCTCGCAGGCCCAGGAACTTTCCATAAATCCGATGTAGGATGGTCTTCAGGAAGTCCCTCTCCCTCGGGTCCTCGCTGTCGAACAGCTCCAGCAGCTGCAGAGACAGAAAATGACAATTGATTCCTGTAAATGGAAATTATTACTACTGACAATACTATCTTTTCATCAACAGCCAATTCAAAGTAAGGAAAATGAACACATATAGAATTTAACTTTGTGATTTTATATCCGTTTTTACATGCTGGAACATACTCCTGGGGTTTTGGTGGTGAATGCCAGTTATGTGACCCGGTTCTCTTTTTTCCAACCAGTGCGACACGCTGCTTTCATTAATAATTGAGAAGCCGGTGAGCAACGTAATCGATCAACCACCTGTTGAGCTCAAGACAGATTGTGACGTATTTCACCCCTCTGCCAACGCAGTTATTACATGACTCATTCAGCTTTCTGCCTCTGGTGTACGCTGCGGCTTATTGAGCCCAATGACATACTTGAGAAAAATGTATTAATTCCTGTGACAGGTCATCTTTACTTCAGCTAGTGGGGGGAATACATGACGACGTGAAATGCTGAATAGTGAACTACAGATTTTATCATTACCCTGTTATATTTATTTGCTCTATTTATCCCCATGCTCTGGTCAACAGAGAAGAATACTAAACCATAAGCAGCAGCAAGGGGCATTTTCTACAAATCTTGCAATTGCTGATTTACTTGGCCACTTCAGGGCAGCTAAATAAAATGCAAACACAAATATGCTATCTTCTTAATTACGCATTTTGCTCGAAAACAGCCGTTGTTACATTATGGAGAAACATCCACATGAGGGTACTTCAGAAAATGGTCTCAGCCTCACCTTGAGACAAGGGGTCTAACTCCCATTTTAGGGCATAACACTTTAAAGGGTTGTATCATTGTTCACAAAAACTCAAATGTTTGAGGCGGTCAAAGACAAAACAAAGCTTCAAGCTGGTGTGCCGTTGTTCCAGGACAACGCATCTAGCTACACAACACAGGTGGCAGAACAGTTACCCCAAGCACTTTAGTCACACAACATGGAACCATCTGATTTCTATCCGTTTCCCAAAATGAATTCCCACTTGTTGCGTTGATTAAGACATCCATGCTGTTAAGGAGTATGCGAAGCTGAAGGTGCGACCTTCCTCGGTGAAGGGATAATGAAGTTTGAACATTGTGTTGTGACTGTGTTGATAAGTGGACTTAGATGATAATTCTCTAGGCTCATCACTACGCACCATTTAAGAAAGTCATGTAAAAAAAAAAAGTCATCTAAATTTACTGTGATAGCTGTGAGGCAGTAATATGTACAAACACGTATAAAAAAAAACCCTAGATTTACCGGCTGCCAATATCTTATCTAACAGTCACACAGTAATGCTTTATAATGTAAACAGATCTGAAACCTCTGGCATTAAAGCAGCTATTTGCAGCAACATTTGATGAGTCATTATTACAATACTGGTGAGGGCAGCGAATCCAATGCCACTGAGTTCAAAAGGAGTGCTTTCAGGCTCCGATCAGCTTCAGGGTACGTTGCTCATCTTCCACCAGCATGCCATCAGCACCTTGGTGACAGGGTCGACAGTCTATTTTTAACTCTGCGTATATCCAGGAAAAGGCTTTCATCATGTTGATGCACACATGTCCTTCTCCTGCACTGCTGATTCATATTCATCCAGCTCCACGCAGTTAAGAGGCGCAACCAGTCTTTCTTTGTTGCAAATGAGCTGCTCAAGTAGAGAAACTATAGGTTTGCTGAAGGGCGTCACACTGCTGCTTCTCCATATTCCCATTGGTACTTTCACAGTTTGTCAGAGAACCGTAACTGGTTTCTCAGAATTCACACTGAACTAGAGATGTGACGGACACATAAGGACTACGTTCAGTTCTATAATTTCAGCATCTCTGAGGAGCTGAAAGCACAGCGACCAGTCAAACTGTCTTCAGCTGAGAGGAAATTAAGTAGGCTGCATGACAATGATTCATTTACTGGTTCATTGAATTATTTTATTCGCCCACTGCAACAGACAGAGGATGCTGCCATCAGTGAGTCCACTAAGCCCACAGTACAGGAGCTCTGATAAATCATTGCAGCATTAAAAACCTCTGAACATTTGTGTGATTTAAACAGCTGTCTGAGACTCTGACATACTGATAGCAACAGCTATTGATAATCTCTCCAAAGGATTCAGGACATTGTGTGTAGTGCTGTAAACTAATACTGACTGGTTCACAGCTTGTATTTTTGGCTCAATGTGATAAAGTAAGTTGATGTGTTAAGTAATATTATCATCAGTTATCCCATCTATTGCACTGCACAAAGGCAAATTTATCTAACAGTGACAGAAGATGTTATAAATATATGAAAATCTAAATATCAACAACATTTTCCGTGCCCATGAAACAACCCTAAAGGGTTAAATCAACATTAGGGCTGAAGCAATTATTTGATTGGCAGAAAATTAATCATCATTTGCTTCTGATCTCTCAGCTGCACTGAAGTTAATCAATGATGACGAAATAGGATTTGGACACTGGACCTGACTTTATTATGAAACAAAAGCTGCCGGAGAATAATTCAGACATGCTGCTAGTGCCTGAGGTGAAGTCAATATTCAATCACAAAAGGTCACACCAGCACCTGAATTTTGCAAATAGCCTGACCAGTACATGTCCCTGGATAACACAGAAGCCACAGAACAATTTTTCACTCTGAGTCAAGACATAAAGTAATTAGTATAACTACATGTTCTAGTGGTTATAATATGTAGTTATAACCATCTGTATTAAGATGATAAGCATCTGTATTAAGCTGTAGGGCACAGCTATTTTTTTACAGACTGTCTGTGGAGATATAGAAGAAAACACAAAAACAAAACCCAGGAGAGCAAATTTGGTTGAACAGGCTTTTACAGTTCTAATGGAAATAAAGCCCAACGTGAGAATAATTAGATTATTGCCGAAAATAAATTCCCAGTTTAAAACTGGTCGACCCAATTGGAGTGAAACACTCCACCACAAGCCCTGTGTTGCTGTACGACAACAACAACAATAAAGAAACGGTGTATACAGATAATAAGACCGTTCAAAATTCAGCTTGTACTAACTTTCAAGTGAAACAGCAACTTTCTATTTGTGTATAAAACCTCAGGCTCTCACTGACACTGGCTGGACAATGTCACGTTAAGGCCACTGGGTCAGATATACTGCTCCAAGCAAGATGCAAAACAAGTGTGCAAGCACCATAGCTCACAAGCAGTGCTGTGTAACCTCTGACCTTTTTGAGATTTTATTCTGTTTGGTCAATAAATGTCTTTACCGGTTGTCAGTACAGCCACAAGGAGCTGCTAACAGGGATGCCTGATTACTACACACTCGGCTTGTATGCACATGTCCTCTGTTAGATGATTGCAGGTGTACAGGTGAGAAAACATCTTGAAATGGCGTTAGCAATGGGTTTGATTCCCTGAAATCTGATCATATGGCACGGTCAGACAGCGATGCAGTTTTGCATCACACGTTTAATATCTTAAATGTGCTTGCAAATGTAAAAGAAATGTTTGAAAGAGTTATCTATGGCTTTAAGATAAGATAAACTGTAGTGATCCCTCATCGCGGAAATTCACAAGATAACACAATCACAATAACAAGACAAAGTTCCTACACACTGTTTGCAGCTGAAGGAAGTTACTGCGTCACTGCATGAGACAGTGAGTGAATCACAGCCTAGTAGGACTACATGTTAACCACCAGTGACTTCATAGACATTTACAAGCTGCGGCTCTGCACTGCTGAACTACTTTAGCTTTTATTTAATAACCACAGCGTCGTCTGACAAACTCAACAAACATATGAGTTTAAAACGACGGCTGCGCTGTGAATTTGGCGAAACAAGCATTAAAATGTCCCGGTCTGACAGACTCATTCACATCTGTGTCGTCTGCTGTGAGGTCTACTGCTTTGCTCCAATGCTGTTAATCACACAGGCAGAGAGAGTCTTCTTCCTTAATTGCCAGGGACAGCAGCAGCTCAGCTCCAATCTAAGCTACAGACACTAAAACAGCCTGTTTAGAAGGGCTTCACAGTAAAGCCTGAATGGAACTATTTCTGCATTTGTTTCGAGCTGAAAGACTAATGTTGAGGATGTGTAAGACTTTTATCCATTTTTATCCAAATACGGGACCTTTGACTTGCCCGATACTAATTCATATGCACCCCCAATTTCTAACAGGAGCATTTTGGTAACTGTTTACAAAACAATTACAACTAAAAATAACACATTCACTAATGAAACTGATTTTGGTATGGATCTAATGCATCACATGACTGTAAGCTCCTGAAAACGTGATTAATACTAAACCATAAACTGACAACAAATAGATCCACATGCCAACACAACACAGACACACATTTTTACCAGTGCTCCCTGGCAAAAAAAAAAAAAAAAAAGCAGCCTAAAATACAACCTGACCATGTGTCCGACCACATGTTCTGCTCTTAGCTCCACATATGGTTGTTTTCCCACGTTGGAGGTTGTTTTCTGCAGCAGCTGTACTAGCACTAGTTGATCCAGTAGCGACAGAGCAGCACTCTGTTTAAAACTAACGACTTTCTGGTAGAACAGAAAAACATGCATGAATAATCTCGGTTCCATGGAGCAAGTTTTTGCCACTTCAAGATGTTGTATGCAAATACCATTGGACTTGTCACTGCTCCTGTGTGATTAGTGTGTTCTCCACATGCTAAAAGTTAGCTAGTACATGCATTTTTAAAACCCATTTGCATTTTCACTTTTTACTGCAAGCTGCTATGTTTCATTTTTGTTTTATGTCACACTCATTTCTAAGGGTGACTCTACAAGGTACCGATGCAATAAAAAAAAACTCAAGAACTAATTGAAAGCAAAGTCACTGCTGGGTTTGTCTTAGGTAGGCATGTATTTATGGAGGCAAAGTCAAAAGCAAAAGTAAAAGAAGTACGGCACACCTAACAAGGGTTGTTCTCTGCGGTTGTGGCTTTGTATGGATACTTCATAAAGATATTTCATCCATTGACAAAATGTTTTTTGAGCAAACCACTGAACCTCTGCCTCCACTGGGAATTCTTCTCCTGGATGTCCCTGTTCGATGTGAACATCTCAGAGGGATCTTTGAGGACCGACTCCTATGCTGCGTGTATTATGATAACTGAAGCTAATCAAGCCACAGGCCTTCTTTCCCTGCTTTTATTGCCACCCAAACCTCCACTTCTTTCTCTTGGCTTCAACCACACTCCGCTTCTCTACCCCTGAAGAGTAAACAACAGGCAGCTATTTAAAACTTCCCAACGACACACTCACATCATGGAAAGTCGGACCAGGCACCTCGGATGTGGCCCAGCCAACATTCCAGGCCTTGCGGTGCACGTTAGCTGCTGCTTCACAAGAAGTGAGGCATTCCTGCAGTAGGTGGGTACTAAACCAGGACTGATGAGACGAGCTACAGAGTATTAACGGTTTGACTCATCCAACAGAGCATACAGTGGGCTGGTAAACTCCCAAAAACACATCACAACGTGTTGGCAATTACTGTTGCAGAATTTAGCACATTCACAAACTCTAATCATTCAATCTGTACACAGCTGTAATTAAGCAAAAAGGGTAAAAATGTAAGGTCACAACCTCTTAAATGTGAATAGTTTCCCTTCTGCGGTACTCAATACAGAAAGGCACTGTTGTTCAGACAAAACTAGACACTGGACTCTAACTTAAATGACCCAAAAACTAAAGACCATATCATTATTAATTATGAATTAACAGTGGGGGAAGGCACTGTGACATACTAAAATCTATTTTTTGTTAGCCATCACTACTGTGACATGAGGTTTGTCGGCCTGCAAACACACTCTGATCCATGTGCAAATAAGTAAACTACTGGTGATAGTGTGTTTCTAATGCGATCTCCTCCGAGAAAGTCTTCTATAAAAGGAATACTTTTGTCTAGGTACCAGTATTTCAGTAACAAGTTGATGCAAAAATCTGAAAATGTCACAGAACTTGTTTTGCTATGGCACCACAGATTTCAAAAGGCACTAAACAATAGCAACAGGTGGCAACATTAAGTGCTGGAATAACAAAAGGAAGAAACAGCTCAAACTTGTTTTCAATTCACAGCGACAGAGTTTGAGTTATCAATTTTATATTAACACATCACCAAAATACTCAGTTTATGAAATTTTACGGTAACTATTTGCAATTTGTGAGATTTTTATCTTCTGTAGTAATGCTCCACACACAATGTTCACAAAGGGTAATGTTATTTTGTACAGGCTAAAGTAGGAATAGATTGAATTTGACTGATTGCAGTACAAAGAATCTGCCTTTTCAAATCGTATTTCTGGTATCGTGACATTCCTCCTAACAATCTTTGTTACTTTTGAAGCTGCTGATACATTTACACAGTCATCATTATGACACAGCTGAGTCATGCTAAACGTTTTGAAAAAACACCTACCTGCAGAACAAACTTCTGATCAATATATCGCTTTGCAATGCTGGGCTGGAAGTCTGGATTTTCTAAGAAACGCAGCAGGAACTCGTACACCAGCTGGAAGATAAAGAAAGTAAAAACACAAATAGGAATACGCACTTTGCAACGACTACCACGCACAATTATGTAACCGTAAGGGTTATGGACGACACACAGGCTAAAATATCTGACCCTTACTTGAATGTGAGGCCATGAAGCCTCAAGGGTGGGTTCATCCTCTTCTGGGTCAAAATCTGGATTTTCACTTGGCGGAAGAGCCCGGAAAATATTGGTGCTGATCTGTAGGGAAAAGAAAGAGTCTTGTTAATGAAAACAAAAAAACCCCAAAACCAATCAATGAGAGCGTGGGAGATACAGTTGGAAAACATATATTTATTCACAGATAATCAACAAGTTAATAATATTTGATGGGGTAAACTGCTAACTTCATATTTGCACAAAAAATTACCATTTTATTATGTCTGTGAGATATTTTTTTGACTACTGTATTTTTTATAAAGTCCATTAGCTTATGTTTGTCCAGAAAATGATCTTCAGTTTTTGCATCACTAACAGAAGAACTACCTATAGCATTATCCAAAACCTGTCACTATAATTAGCTGCTAATGTGGTTAGCCCTACAGCGCCCCATGTCTCTTTTAAAAACATATATATATATGGAGTAGTAGTGGTCATACCGTGTAACACACCTCTAAATTCATTTGGTTACAGTTCATTAGTATATACGTCAAACAAATCAGAAACAACACACTAAATCAGGCTACACGTTACGATCTGCACGGCCAGGTTTTTGTGATAAGCAGCTGTTAAAGATTAAATAACTTGTCGTAAAACTCAGCAGAGACCCAATATAACCCTGCGTGCATTAACATCACTAGCTGCTTGCTAATTGGAGTGGAAAGCAAACTTTTTCTGGACTATTTTTGAGCATGTTTAATTCAGCTAAGCATGTTTAACACTGTTTCCAAAACAGAAAGCAGCTTAATAAAACCATTACCAATTCTGCATCTGTCAACCCCCCCCTCCCTATTTAAATTCTGTACCCAAGACAATCACTGTAGACAGGTCAGCGCCACCTTTATCCCACCTTGTTATTTTTAGTAAGGGTGAATTTGAGAGTGACACACAGCAGCGGGGGGAGCTGGAAAAGCCAACATTATGTGATTGGATGCACACTCTCATGCTGAAGTGATAAAGACAACATCAAATTAACTATTGGCAGCTGGAAAATCCAAATGGCACTAATGGGAGAGGAAGGCGGCAAAGAAATTTTAAACCTGACACTGGTCCAAACTCTGACATCCCGAGAGATCCAAAGAAAAACTTAAAATCCGAGTGCACCTTGTGTCCTAGCTGGCAGCATTGGTGCACATGAAAGAGGTAAAAACATTAACTGATGTCCTCCTCAAACATATAACTCACTGAGGTTGTTTCACAATGCTGACAGCAACTGTAAGCAAACTAGAGTCTAGATGGATCCAAGAGCATCATCTAAAGCCTCCAGCGTTCGTTGTCAGGCAACGGTGTGATGGTGGCTTCAAAGCAAACATGCAAGAGCAAACAGTGTGTGCAGAGTCGCACATTATCACACAAAAAAGCTACACGACAATATAAATTATCTAACCTTGTGTCCCTATCTTCAGGACGGGCCAGTTGAGATACAGGAGCGGTTCCCAGCATTTATTGGCTGGTGACCTCTTAAAACAAAGCTACTTCTGTTCACAACCTCTCCAAATTGGCTACACATGTTTTCTGATTGTTTTGTTATTGATAAGCAAAGAAAATAAGCAAAGATTAGAAGAAATAGGAAGTTAATTTAGTGTAGCAGAGATTTGTTTTCTGTACTTTCCTGCCAAGTTAAACTTCTTGCGACCCTTCAGATTTGTACTATGACCCCTGAAGGGATCCTGACCCCAGGTTGAGAACCACTGAGTTACAGAGCGCTGGTCATTGACTCGACACCAAAGGTTTTCTCAACAGTGAAATTATTGCTTTCAGAACTTTCTGTCAATGTCAAAATCTCAACAGGTGCATGTTTTGGAGGTCTGCCTATTTGGGGTCAAAGTTGAAATACGTTTTGGGCACACAACCTGCTGCAAAAATCTGTGCAAAGCTCTCTGCTATGGCTTTCACAGCTGTTTTAGTGTGCACAGCTGGGCCGTATAACAAAGCTTCCAAGTAACATTAAAACACACATACAGTTCACAAACTCACACTCAACTGCCACTCAGTTCTTTTGTTTTTTTGCTTCCTATGTAGTCTGGACTGTTAAAGAAGTCAATTAAAAATGCTGCATATGTTCCTTTACATTTTAGATTAACACAATCATTCGTGTTACTGCAGGTATAGCAGGACTTGTTTTGGCTGCAGCTCACGAACCAAAGTCACTGTGATTTTCCTGGAACCATCCACGGCTGATGAGGGCTTTGTGACATTACACATCGCTCTGCTGGAAATGTCCGCTGAAAAGAGGTAAACATGGCAACAATGCTTAGGTTGCCGTGACATTCAGATGATCCACTTTTTGATTTCCACGTGGCTATTTCAGTGTAATTTCACATGGTGAGGAAGCTCAGTTTCAAGGATGAATGAGCCCTTAAGCCAACCCCTGTTACTGCGCTGAGCTGTTATTTGCCTGCTTGTGGCCTTCCTGTTACTTTGGAGAAGTCTGACACTGTACTGCAGCTGTTTGTGAGCTGATGAAAACACCATCTGGCAATAATGATCGTGCTGCCTTCGAACTCATTTACATCGAGCGTCTCATCCATTCTTTAGCCAGTAAGACAGTAAAACAACCTGTTGACTGCCTGTAGCGGTTTGTACAGAGCAATTCCCTCTTAAATTCCAGGCTGTTTGCTTTAAGGAGCACTTTGTGATAACTGTGCAATAAAGTCAGTCATTTAAGCATTCACAAAACACTCACAAATACTGTCCAGCTGAAAGTCACAACACACTATTACATCTGTGACTTTCAGTGCAACTCTGTGCTAGCAAATTGATTAGCAATGAACTAAAATAAGCCAAGTTACTTCAATTTACTGAGGCATTATTCAGAAAATGGTAGAAAAAAATGGTCGAAGCATTTCCTTGTTGATCAGTTTACCGTTTTGAAGCTTTCAACATCAATGTGACATAAAAGTCCCCATTAAAAACACGACCGCCTGAAATACACTGAACAAGAAAAATACTTATATTTCCACTCAGCATGCAAACATCTGACGTATCAGATAGAGCCCTCTTAGATTAATTGGTGGAAATTAGGTGGAAACTGTGAGGTTAGTAAGCACAAAGACTGAGGAAGGAAAATGAAGAGTGAGGTAAATGTCAAGAGATTTGCTTTGTTGAGTTTAGGAGAAAACATCTTGACAAGCAGGGGAAATTAGACTTTAATGTCTTAGAATTAAAGTGTATTATTTAAATAATTTTTTTTGGCTTAATTAGTTTAGTATTCAGGTGCAATTTGTTCAATAAAAGCATATTCAAAATAATTTATTTAGGCTATTCATTGTCAATGTTAGCAGTGTTAGCTATAAAAACAGAAAGTCAAAGGGACTATATCTCACACGCCAGTATTTTATCTTCAAAGTCATATCGTCATCGTAATACAGAATAATTTAAGTGCAGATCATTCTCATATCATTTAGGCCAAGCTGGAACCAGTTCTTCTGGTTCTTCTGGGCCCTCAAAACCCTCGTAAGTGTTTGAATGTTGTTGCACAAATGACACTATTTACCAGAGCCACTGCAAAAAGACAAAAAATGGCTGAATTTTCCTCTTCCCGATGGTCCTTGAACTACTCATCTGTAATTCTGTCGGGAAAACGAGCCAAATCTAAATCTAAAACCGAGATTTTTACATTAAAATTACTTCTTATTATTCTGCATGTCTCAATTTTCAAAAAATATCAGCCAAAAATTAACCACTTTTTGCAACTTGATTCAGGAAAGAAATTAAGTAAATTCTGCAGTCCTTGGCAATCGAGAAGTCATCGGTGACTCAACTCTGAACAGTCGTGACAAAAATCCTGGGACGTGTTGGTTTTGTTTTCACAGAGCAGATAAGAGACAAATCAAAGGTGTGAGCAGTAAAATTTGGAAAAACACTGCACGCATCGATTCCAGGTCTTTTTAGTTTTTTGTGAAATAAAGAATTCCAACTTTAGTTTACACTTTTGTGATGATTTGCAGTATTTTAACTTTGTTATACCACAAAGTAGACATGTTTGAGTTCTCTCTATTTCTAGCTGTGGTTGTGCTGCTTTCATTGAGGTGCAGATCTTTATGTTGCAGTGAAAAATGAGCCCACAGTTAATAAAAATACGCTTGGGATTCAGAGGGAGAAGAAGGAGATTTAAGTCACATTCAGACCAAAAGGGTTTGGAAGCAGAGTGGTCTAACCCACAAATGGCTTCAAAGTTTTGTGTTTTCAAGAGTGGTCTAACATTGGAAGCGCCACTGTAACGCTATATTTGGGTTGTGGGTTAGACCACTTTGCCATTAAAATCGAGACCATAAAATAGGACAGAAATTATACAAAACTCACTTGCAGTTTTTTGTGGGTTAGACCACTCTGCTTCTAACCCCCTTAACTAGGATGCCACATTTGTCAATACACAACGCGACACTACTAGAATGCATTGCACCGTTGTTTATATAGGCAATGAACGGAAGCATGGGAAAGATGGATACCATAACTTTGAAAAGTTGGGCGGATTAATACACTAAATGAAGACACTTTCTGCAGCTTTGCAAAGGCTACAACAAAACTGTGAAACCAGCACTATGAAGTCTTTGTTCTTGTTTATGCAACAAAAATTGGCAGTTGAGAGTTACAGAAGTAAAATCTAGATCATAAAATATTACAGAAAATATATAAAACTAATTTGGGATTTTTTGTGGGTTAGACCACTCTTCTTGTAACCCCCTCATTTAATCAGGCATATTAGGAATTTTTGCATATCAAATGGTAGGAAAATGCCAGTCACTTGCCAGTACAGTGTCGTTTGGCAAAAAGTTGAACCACACGCAACGCTGTGCTGCAACAAAATGCATTGCTGGACAATCAAATACACACAAGCACACATTCCTGTTTGATTACTTTGTACCATTTTTCTACTGTTTAGTCTGTTATTGTTGTGATGGAGGGTCACAATTACTGTTGCCATGCCGTGTTTTGCCAACTAATTTAGCATTCAAACATATAATCCTGTTACTCCAACAAATTCCTGCATCATATTTCATTAACTTGCTGGTATTTCAAACAGCACACCGTGCCAGTGCAACCTCTCGTTATGAATACAGCTATCAGTCTCCACTGATTTAGCAAAGGAATAGTGGGCAGACAACGGGGCAAGGCCGTCTCTTGTGACATAACTATTCTGACATCCGACGAGCCTGATGTGATGTGAAGATGCAGCGCAAGTCCTCAGTAAGACAGAGCAACTTTCTAGATCACAGTAATTGCTTTACATTATCATCCGCAGAGCATGTGGAGGCTGAAGATGGAGAATAATTTATGTAAACTTTTAATTTCCTGCTGACATCACAGAACAGCTCCAGCTCTATTGAGGGCATTCATTTGGCTCTGATTTAAATTGTCTGTGAAGCATAATAGGTTACATAATTCACCACACAAGCGTCAGACATGCTTCTTTAATTCCCCCAGTCACTTCGCATATTGAAAAATAACTACAGTTGGACAAAACAAGAGAAAATACTGTGGGAGGACGGCAAACACGGAAGGCGTGTGAGAAATTTTCATGGAGGGGAAAAGGAAACAGTTATTTGTGTGTGTGAAAGTAATGTAGGTGGATTCAAAATGGGCTGTTCTGAAGCGACAGCCGCAGGAGGTGAAACCAGTGTAGGTTCACTGAAGACAAGGGAGGCTGGAGATCTGTGAGGAGTCAGTCTTAGGGCAACAGCTGCAGCAACCAGCACCTAGCAACACTTAGCATGGAAACGAGTGAAGCAGTAATAAAAACAATGAAAAAGATGAGAGTTAAAGGAAGGGGGGGGGGATTATATCTCATGCTTGCTCATTCAGGCTTTCCACCCTTATTCCTGGTACAGAATAGAAGGAATTCTATCAAATCTTCTATAATATACAAATAACACTAATTATAGAGATGGAAAAAGAGGCAAAATCTCTTTTCACGTAGATGAGAAACCTTGCTGTTTGTACTCCTAACAGCCTCAGTGATCAAAGCCATCCTCACTGCAGCAGAATAATAGGCAGCACTTTAAACACTCACCTCTTCATTATCATGTGATGCCAAGCATGGAGTATCCGGGAGAGCTATTATCAACCCAGCTTTCTGAAAGTGCAGCTGCTATTTGTCTAACCTCATTCAGAAGCCCGTCTGTAGTGCAGACACTTGCCTCTGAACTGGGCTTTCTCTTAAGCGCAACCCTTGTTAATGTACTATACGCCGCAATGGTTATGAGGAAAGATAATCAACAACGCCTGCGCACTGGCAGGAGTCACGCATTCACACTACTGCAGGTAACCTGCTGGTGTGGCAGCCCAAGAATGGCTCATCATCCAGAGCGTGACATGTGGCTTTGTCTCTGGAAGTAAAAGTGTAAGCAATTTTAAAGTAGCTTGAGTTGATCCTGATTAAAAATGCAATGTAATCACAACTAATACAAATGTAAAAGTCATTAAATTGCAGTATTATCAGTATTTAGTGTCTTTATTTAGCTGTCATCACTACATTTTAGCTTGGATTTTTGTTTTGTTTTTGTTTTTTTCAACTGCTCCCACACTTTCATTTGCATACATTTCTGGCTGCTGGTTTTCTGTTGTGTAATGACTGAAAAAGTGCAAAAAAAAAGCAGGTTTTTAAAATTACCCACAACTACAACAAATATTGCTTAATAATTTTGATTACTTTGGGTTGCTGACGTCAAAGGATTTCACGCTGTCTGCTACCTGTGTTGGTATATGAAGCAATTTATCAGGACAGGTTGCAGAGAGCACAAAATTTCATCTATTCATCCATCATGTCTTATAGTCTAATGTTAAATTTGGGATAAAAAGCAATGTATTGCGTTGCAGACAGAAAACATGATCACAACATGACCAACAAAGTGGAGGTAAGTTGTTCCTTTTCTTTACATACGAACACATAAGTTTTGATTGTCATGCATCCGTTTCTCACACATAATGCCTGATGCATAATTTACTCAGTGTGTTCAGTGAACTTTACAGCCTTACAACTTGCAACAAAGTAATATTAGAGAGCTGGTATTTAGGTTTTTGTATTGTTAGTTGTCATAACCAATAATAGCAATAACAGTCTGGGCAGTTTCCATCTGAGTTTTTGGTTGCTGTAGGGGTGGATCTGGCACAAAAACAGCCAACTGTTAAGAGTCAACCCCATGTTTACCCTCCAGTTAAACGACTGTATTGTCTTCACGCTACTAACAGTTTCAAAACCACGGCAGCGAAATCCAAATCTAGCTCACACTGCCAGACAAAATGTGTTTGAACATGATATTTGTTGTTGTGTTTTTTTAGTTCAACATCTGCACCACACAACATGCAATGTCTAGTTTTAATACAAAAAATGAAGCCAGAAAAGATCATTTTGCCCACGACAGTTGCTGTCTTCTAAATCTTACAGTTCTCTAAATCTGTCTAAAATGCAAAAGTGTAGCACAAATTGCATTAAAGACTCCCTGAGGTGAAAACAAATCTTTTTTATCTGTGGTGTTTTTGTGCGTGCTGAAAAACATATCGAGATGAGCAATCATAGCTGTGCATGTCTACCCTGAAAATGCAGTGTAAAAACACAGATTCAGACTTCCAGTGTTTTACACGAAACACACTTCAGGAACCAATCCTTTAAAACTTGCAGGATGGGACTTCCATATCATTATTTGTATTCAGAATTGGCTTCCAGTTCGAAATGGAAACCAATTAGCTGAATTACTCCAACATTACAACTAGCCATTGTGTAGTGGAAGTAGCTATACAATGTTTAAGCAGAGGTGTAGGTGAGCTAGTGAGCTGTAGAGTTATATCTGAGCCATTTTAAAATAGGAAAATATTATTTTACTAGTAAAAATATTGAAAAATATGTAATTTGAAACACAGATGCATCTTTAGGAGTCAAGTCAACCACATTCACATTCAAGGGAAACTTAACGTATAAAAACGATTAACTTCTTCCTTTTTCTAGTACAAACGATATTGCATGAATGAGCATGAACTTAAACAACGCATCTCATCTCTACATGATACATAGAAAAACAGCTCAAAGTTTCTGTTTATTGCCAAGTTGCTAAATAAAGCTGGATTTCTGAAGCAAATGGCAAGAGAGTACATATACAAAGAGTATACTAGCTGCAAAACTAAAGTGACGGGGTCCATTGCTTAATAATGTTGCAGCAACGTATTTCACAAACTAGCCAACTACACTGCAGAGACACCACTTGACTCCACACCACTGTCTGCTACATGTCATGTTGTTTTCTGGCTCAGACAGGGCCTTTGGGGATGACTATGCGTGACAGTAAGCATGATCAGTCTGCACGCAGTGAAGGCAATGTCAGCCTGTGTTACCTTATTTATCAAAAAACTGTGTGTTTTCCTGCCATTTCTAACCATTTGATATGCAAAAATGTCTAACATGCCTGATTAAATGAGGGGGTTAGCAGCAGAGTGGTCCAACCCACAAAAAACCATAACCGAGTTTTACATAATTTCTGTAATATTTTATGGTCTAGATTGTAGTGGTAAAGTGGTCTAACCCACAAACCAAATATAGACCATTGTTGAAAACACAAAACTTTGAAGCCATTTTTCTCAAAAACTACAGAAAGTGAGTTTGACCACTCTGCTTCCAAACACTTCAAATGAAACCCCAATTAACTATTTGATGTCTTTGTTTATTTGGCACCGACTAAGCTCTGTTCGGAGACCTCTTTGTGGGTGGACAAACTACATGATGGCACCCTTTCTAAATTACCCTAAGCATCTTTTTCTGCATTGTGTTCTACAAAAAAAAGGTTAAAAAAAACAAAAAAACAAAAACATATGCTTATGGCTATTTCTCTCAGGCAACCTATATTCAACAAAAATATCATCCAGCTGAGATATCGGACTCCATTTCCACCGACTAACAACATCAAAATTCCTCCAATCAATCTAATTTTGCTCTCGTCTTTGCTCTAATAAAATAATTACATTGAACTATGCAACACCCTAAATTCAATAATAAGAGACAAGGCCAATCCTAAATCAATAGCTGTCAGGCATGACATGAATTACTGCCTACAGTCCATTAGTAATCTGAAGACTCCTTGACTCAGCTGTGAATGTGCTCACTGGTATCCATCATGATAATCTGCAGTGTGGAGTGAATCACTGCAGGACTGACAACAGGACTGACTGTTGTGTTATAAATGCTGCATATGAGTCATTATTGTACTGTGGGAGGAAACTAGGCTGCTCAGGGCACCTGCTATGGACACAAATCTATACCATGTTGGGCAAAGATTCTTACTTTGGATTGGCTGTCGAACGCACTATTGTGTAACGCCTCTTGCAACAGTCAGTGTGCTAATGGCTGGACCAAGACCTCTGCTCAGCTGGTGCCGTACTCTGACAATTATACTTTTGTATGACAGTTCAAGTATTTCTCCAAGATGATTCACTAATTTGATTTAATCTTTCCCAACATTTCTAAAATTATATGATTCATGCCGTTAGAACTCTAATAACCATCACATCAGACAAGGATGAAAAGCACATTTATGATTGAAAATTCACAAATTAATGCTGAAATGAAAAAGATGCCTGTCAACAAAGTTTCCTTACTTTCCACTTTATATAGACTGAAGCCATTTTTGGAATGTTTGAAACTTTTAACCACTGACAACTTCATTTCGTGCATTTATTTTTCACACATTGATTAAAAAGACACTGAATAATTTTGGCCTTTCTTTATTGACCTTAATAATTGAAATAAAGCATTTAAAGCAACGCTTTATATTTTGGTATTCTGTTGATTCACTGCCAAGTGTGACTGTGACTCACAAACTGAATGACTAGATGTGTTCTCCTTCATTCTACTCTGTATTTTTACTACTATTTCCGCTATAATAGCATATTTAAAACAAAAAGACGGAAAATGAAAACAGTACAGATATAACTATGAATTTCGTGCAACCTGTAGTTTTGGAAAATGCATTTGGACTAATCCGAGTAAATCACTCCTGTTCACAAAAGTCTTGTGTGATGCTCACTGTCAATAGCATAGCAAAAGTCAATTTGGTTTTAACTGAGGCAGCAAGTTTGTCAGAATCTTAACTCAGTGGACAAATTGCACACAGTGAATTTGTTTGGTGAAGCTTCAGACATTTGCTGTAATAATCCTCGAACAAACACAATGGGCGGCACCATCTTATCTGTACTGTTGCCTGGATTATAGGAATTGGATGTACATGCGCAATCATTCAAACTTTCAACAGCAGCTGCCACTAGTTGACAATGGAAGAAAAACTGACAGAAAACACAGATCGCTCTGAACATTGAAGATATTAATAAAGAATACTGAGAAAGAGAGAAAAGAACCAAAGTGACGACAAACAACATTCAGTGTTTCAGTCGTAGTAATTCTAGTTTCATTAAAACTCAGCTCAACGTGCATTTGATGGGAGAGCAAAGGAGAAGGAGAGGAAGGGACGAACAAAAATCCAACCCATTAGATGAATCCAAGATTATTAGGCTCTTCCTGTGTTTACAATGTGCTCTTTGTGGTTAAAATGGAATCAGTTCAGTAACAGGTTTTGCATGAGGACAGTAAGGTGTAACTCATGTGCCGCTGACATGACCTGTCTAGACGCACAATCAGCCTCCATTTTTTAATCCTGCTCAAGCGCACAGAATCTTACACAGTGACACAGAGAGAAGCCCTCTTAGCTATTAAATAATAAACACTGCTCATAGTACATAATTTAACACTTGGGAACTAATTGCTCCGGTTGTTGCTCTGGGCACTGCATGAGTTTATTCTCTATAAAGGCCAAAGACATTTAGAGAAGGACAAATTAACTTAAATGAGTGCATCCTCACCATGTTGGTGATCTCTGGGTATGCTGACTCCACCAGCACACCTCTGTTTGTGGAAACAAAGTCCACCAGCTCATTCAGCGTGGCCCTCTTGATCTCCTTGCTTTTCAGGTCTGTCACCGAGTCCAGGAAGTCGAACAGCATGCAGCACTGCTGGAGCTTCTGAGTGAACAGGTCCTGCTGCTCCGTGGAGGGGGCATCTGGAATCACACAGAAGGAGAAAAAAAACATTGATTTACTACTGATCTACACCGGAAAACATGATCTAATTTAACAGATTACAGATCAGACAGGCAGGGATGATAACTGCAGTTCTCTTCTGGTTCGTGTGACTTGCTTGTACACAACAAAAAAATGGGGTTGTGCATTCTGATATTTAGGGACAGGGCAATTATCAGACAACATTTGGCATTTTTCCAATTATCTGTATCAGTATTTTTATGGACCACTTCATGATCAATTAAATGCACTACTTCAGGTTTAATGCAGCAACCTCTCTGTGTCTGTAGTCACTGCAACAACTGAACATTAAAATAATAAATAATAATGCTTTAGGACACGGACCTTAGTGGGCAATAAAAGTGACAGACCAGTAAAAGATTAAGAAAACTGAGAAGAAGTGCAGGAGAAAAACTGATTAATCTCAGTCGATCCCATATACACAGAGGAGACAATTTAATCACTCCTATCTGTATTTTCAATATTCAGCTATAGTCACCCTTATTAATGAAGGAGCCTAGTTATGAACGACAGGTTCCCTGCTGTCGAGTTGATTTTAGTTTTTGGCATCAGTGGCTAATTCAAAACCTGTCTGAGCAGGTCTGAAGATATGCAGTCGTAACAAAAAAAACTTTTAATGCTCTTATTTACTGCATAATAGTACTAACTAAACTGTAAGAAGACAAACATGCAGACAGACACAATACACCTTATGTATTTGCCACACAGAGGCAACCCAGTCATTCTCGGCTTTGATTGCAAAGCCTTTTATGGATTAGGCGGCGAGTGCCTTCAGGGTTATTAGAGCTGTCAAACTTGACCCCAGCTAAGCTATAAACAGCATTTGGCAGCCGTCCAGACATGCAGTGACACACTGTACAGTGATGTTCTGTTCCAGCACAGCGGCAGCTCATCGCTGCAGACACTGGACTTATTCTATAACAGCAGAAGCACGTTACAGCATCAGTGGAGCCACACTGTAGGTCTGATTTACAACTGTTCAACAACCGGATACCCTAAAGTTTTGGGGGTTATGCAAATATAGATCCTGTCCATGACAACTGTTGACACTGAGGTATATTCATATGTCTTCATTGAAATAAATGTCTAAACTAAACTAATAAAGTTTATAAAAGTTATTTTATAAAGTTACATAAAGTTGAACACATTTAGGTACTTATTAGTTATCTTGTCAGTTCCTACTCATGCTCATCTCTAACAGAATCTGGGTTAGATGCATGGGATTAGTCAATATACTGACAGTAACTAGTCACACTCTTTAAATGCCTGTTTATATGAATTACCGGTACTATCTCAATACACACAGAAGCTAAAACAACTAAATGATTAATTAAATATATGAATCGGTAACTATTGGGTGATTAATTAATGCCATGAGTGATTTTAAAGCCAGACATTTGCTGTTAGAATTAGCTGCTTGTCACTTTGGGATCTGGTATTTGAAATTTTCGGCCATTTTCCAGAAAAAAATGTTTGGATAATAGACTACTTAATCACAATATTAATGGTTTATTGCACTGCTAAAACACACAGGGAGTGTTTCTAACCAAGAGAGGAGTCAGAGTGACAAGCGCGAACCGGACTGAACAGGCATCACCCAAAAAATGGACAGAGGAGATCTCACAGTCAGGCACAGAAAGAAAATTTACAATGAGTTTCACACGTAGTGAAATGTTCCAGTGGAGCTGACAGCTGACGAAGTACTTATGCAACTGAACTCTGCAGGTCAGACCACTGGCTGCTGTTCAGAGTGAACTCAATACGGGAGTGTAAGTGTACCAAGCCGACTTGTTAACGCACTACTTTGCCTTAATGCCAATTTTCCAAAGTATCGAATCTCAAAGGACTCCATACTGAAAAGGGCAGACTGAATACCGAACTGGAGCAAGACACATAAAAGGGCCGTGATGCCCCTGCGGCCTGAATGTGCTGTTGCTAACATGACACACGGATAGCTCACATTTCTTCCCTGTAAGTGGCATGTGGTAGACATGTATAGGGCTGGGTGTCATCATTGTGGACAGGAACTCTACATTCAAGCATTCAGTGTTTTCTCAGACAGAGCAATATAGCCGTGTGACTGTACCCTACAGGAACAGTTTGACAGTTTTGTGAAATACGCTTGTTTGGTTTCTTGCTGAGAGTGAGATGAGAGGACTGAAGCTCTCTCCTGAATTCATGGTAAATATGAAGCTACAGCTAGCAGACAGTTAGCTTAGCGCAAAGACTGGAAACAGGAGGAAACAGCTAGCATGGCATTGTCCAAAAGTAACAAAAAAATCCACCTACTAGCATATCCAAGGCCCATTAATTTATATATTGAATTTCATTTATTTAACCGTCTGAGCTTCAAGCAGTTTCTAGGCATTTTTTACTCCTGTCAAGATTTTACTTACTGAAAGCTCGTTTTTCACTGTAACATTAAGTCCTGCACCTCTATGGAAACAGCACAGGCTTGAAGCTGAGAAATAAAAAATGTCTTCTGTGCAATCATAAAAAACCAAACCTTTTTTTGTTGTTGTTCTGGCTATGCTGAGGAGCACAGAATTTTTATTCTACAACACACAATTTTTTATTTTTGGCAAATCTTTAAATGGGGCACGTAGCATGAAGTGATTTAAATGTAATATCCCAATGATTAGCTGAGATTTGGTTGTTTTTCCAGGCAAAACCGAAAGCCACACGATGAGTTGGAGGACTCTTGGAAAGTTAAAAATGCAAGTCTTTATTATTTTTCTGCCTGAAGCATGCCTCACAATTCCTTTATGATAATTCATGCACAACATGACAAACCTCTTTTCTCTGCTTCATGGAAACAAGGGAAACATTTTAATTGGGTTTTCACACTTTCAGAATATATTTTCTATAAGCTTCCTTGGCAAGTAGAGTATGTAAAATTCCTTTTATTTCTTCATGGGGATTGTCTTTATACCCCTGAGAGGAAAAATAGCAGGGCCTGTTAGATACAGTCTGACATGTAGATGCTTTCCCCAATGTGAGGCTATTTTTGCCTTTCGCATACTGATGCATTAGTGCACAAATTCCTCAGGGTGCTCAGGAAAAAAAGGGAAATACTTCCATTAGAACCAAGAAGCTATAAACAAGAACAAAGAACAAGAAAGCATCCGAGACATCAGATAGAAATTCCGAATTAATCAAAATGCCAAAGAAGCACACAGATTTTCCACCTTGCTGGTAATCTGAAGTATGTATTACTCCCGAGAGAAATGTTTTATCTTGAAATCACAACTACAGTGGAGCCAACATTGGAAGTAAGATGAGACACCACATTTAACCAAAGTAATCTCTCTGTGCAGTATACTCTGACTGCTGAATCTTACACAAAGCTCCAGGAATCACTTACACTACTATCTGGATGGCATAACATGCAATTTTATAACCGCACATGGACATGAGTCAGAAAGTGGCTCAGGGTCAAAAAGAAAGACAGACACAGCACAAGATACATAATTACGCCTTAGAATCATTTTAGTGCCCAGTGAATAATTCACAGATTATCTTAAAAGTGTCTGTTGATCTCAGCAGGCATTGGTGCCCTAGAGAAGAACTACTATATCTCTGACTATGAATGCTTCTACGGTGAGGAGTTGTTGTGGCTTTAAAACAAAAAAATATCTGATAATACACTCTGAGATTCATTACTGACCTTTAGAATTTTCAAATAATAATGTTATAACCTCAAATCACCGACACAGGGAGCATCATTACACTCAAACATTACAATTAAGACCAGATGTGATCAGATAACAGTAGTAGTAAATTGTAATAAAACAGGGAGTTCACTTAACATTTCCTGCACAGTTTTGTGACAAATAATCACCCAAATCAACACTGTCACGTACCATTTCTAGGTAGAATCACACAGCAGGTACAGTACTACAGCAGGTACTACAAATTACTGCAGCTCGTTCTGTTGAGAAACCCTGAAACTAGAGAAACACAGCAGCTCATCTGCACTGAATTTAGCAACAACTGATTTTAAATGTTGTCGACCGCTGTCATGAAGAAACTGCATGTTGCACAAGCTATTCAGTAATAATATTTTCTGGGTTCCATTTAATGTCTTCTGCCTACTGTAAATGGGTGAATACCGCATTGGGTTGTCGCTCTGAGGCAAATACCATGTTGAGGTCTGTTGAGTACCACACTTACAGAACAAAGCAAGTTTAGAGTGCAGCACAATACACTATGCTGTTGTTATTTACAAATCCTATTATCCAGAAGATTTGCAAAACTGAACCAATGAGGGAATTATTTTTTATTGTAAATGAAATGCCACTTTATACTGCCTGGGCTTAGAATTGCAGTTCTGTGCTGTAATATTTTACATTTACAGATCAATTTAATACAATTTCATTATATTTTGCATCTTTAAACTTCATGAAAGTATAGGATCAGCAAAACTAGAATAAATTAAGTTTGTTTGAACAATTTAGATTGCCTCTCAACAAAGAGGAAACACTGTATGATCTATGGTATGCACGGTAGTTTGAATAGAGATGTTGCCACATGGGGCATGAGGGGTCACAGAATGGCTTTAATGGTCGAAAGTGTCTTCATCATATTTCAGTTGCCTAAAAGTTGTGCACAGTGCTGCATATGTAATGCACAGGAACTACAATGACAGGGGTTACAGAGGAAGTTTTGTGCCTAAAATTGCACAAATTACTGCAAGTGATGGGTTGGCCAAGTTTAGTATTCCATGAGACGACATCCCTTCCAGCTTAAACTACATAATTATCCTGTGCTTTATAAGCATGCTCATTAATATACACAGTGGGCATCTATCTTATATTCTTTCATATGCACAAAAACTCAAGCAGCCTGCTCCAAACAAAGAATTACCCAACTTACTTGTGTTATATCAGACGGTTATTGCAATATGTTAACGCCTAATGTGCACACTGGGAAGTCAGGAATTGTGAGACTGAGGACTGATGTATTAGTGCGATACCACAGATGAGCATTATTACTGCTACTAGCTTCGATGGAGTCTAATTGTCTATCAAGACGCAGAAAGTAGAGCTGCATAATGTACTGTTTCAGCACTGCCTTGTGCACATACGAAGCAGTCATATCATACGAAGCACAATGTGAAGTAGTGCAAATTCACTCAAGCACATCATGGTCTTCATTTTTGTTGGCTTATACAAAATAAGAAAAAAAACATACACAGTGCATGTTTTCCCTGACAAATCTGTGAGAAGTCCGTCTACAAGAGACGATATGTTTAGTTTTGTTTGACTGTTTAAGTTCTCACCACAAAGCTCAACGTAGTCAGTGCAAAGCCAGATCTGAGTGCTATCCAAATCAAAAAAACTATGATGGATGCCTTTAGCAGTGTTAAACCACATGAGAAAGCTTCATAATGACAGAGAGAAATCACTGGTGCTCCTTTCATCTTGCGAAAGACATTAACTGGTCACTTGACAAGCAATATGTGACACTATCATGCACATATTTTCCTCTAGTTACCATCCAAGAGCTGTATGAAAAACAAAATACACAAGTTGAGTTATCAAAATTGGAAAAAATTTGCAGCTACAACAGACTAGTGGTCCAGCCGGACAGTGGAGCACTACATAAGTCTGACGGTCTTACTACTGCATCATTGAGACCTTCCTACTGACAATTCAGTGCTTGTAAACAGTATTTTTCCCAAATGATTCCACAAATAAGAGCATAATGAGCGAAGTGTTGGCTGCTTGGGACCTCAACGAGACATCTCAAGCTTTTAAAACAACAGAGAACACAGTAAGTGGACTAGGCAGCAATGCTTTGGCCACAGACTGCATCTTGCAGTGGGTATAGTATAGATATTAGTTGTGGCTATGCTATATTTAACAGACTGTTTGCATATCGCAATATGTCGCGTGTAGTCATAGTTGCAAGCCATAAAAAAAGAACAATTGCATTTACAGAAAAGCGGCAAATGTTAGAAATGACAACTTTTCCTAAATAAGGTCATAAAGTACATAGGCAAGGATCTAGGAGTATGAAAAACTGCTTTCATTGCCCAGGATCAATCAATGCCAGACAGAATCATTTTGGAACCAACGCTTTTCCTGTTCATCAGCCAAACTCAGTCCCACATAGGCCAACCTGTCTAATATTAGAAAGACACAGAAGACTGTGTACAAATCTAGATGCAGACTGTAACATGCAGTGATTACTTATGAATAAAATTCGATCCCTACCCTATTTGTTAAGAAATGCTGTGGCATTGAAGACACTGGTCACTATTTTACACACAATGTTTAAATAAATGATAATACTATCATTGTTGGCACCAGAAGCAGCATTTCATATGATGTTATTGCAGTGACACAATCAGTTTCCATTTTAGTACCCCGTGTTTCATTGCCCCAGTGACTGATGTGTTGTGCCCTTGATGAATAGTGTTCTGCTGCTTTCAACTGCAGCAGAGGGCAACAGTCCAACAGGAAAACAGACATGCAGTATTCAAAGGGAGTGTTCGGACAATGCGGTGTCTGACTACTAGCATTTTTCCATGAACACAACGTATTGCAATAACAGTGTCAGATTTGCATAAAATATAAAGTTGAGACACACATTTGCAATAATAAAATATTGTTTATCAACAATATGCATCACAGAAATTTTTCAGAGCAATGACAGTTTGAAACCGGGCAGGTAGACTCCAAAATGTGACCCCCATTTGCATTTTTAACCATTGTTTTGCTTCAGGAGCACTTGGTACCTCCTTTAAAATCCAAATTGTGGTTAAACAGATCCAGCCATTTCAAATATAAACCTACTGGAAACTGTACAATGAACATATCAAATCTCTGCATTCAGATTAAAATTTTGAAATTTATTAAGCCTTTTAAGTTGAATTTTGGCTCCAGTGCTTTAGAAAAAATATAAGGATACATTTCCAGTGTGAACAGGGAACATTAAGCCACATGATGGTAGAAACACTGGGGGTCTTGACCTACTCACTGCTAAATATACAACAAACATATTTATACCATACCTCAGAAAGCCAAGACAACTTACACCAATACCTGGCCTTTTGGTAGCCATCAACAGTTCACAGAACTACAGCCAAGCAGAAAGAGACCAAAACAAACTGAGGGAAAGTATGCAGGTCAGGTGACCTCTAAACAGTGGCAGATTAGTCCTGCAGTTATTGCATGGGACCTTTTGTTTACCTGCACTCTGTCAAAAGTTCAAAAATAGCTGCTACACAATAACAATAAAGTGCAGACTGCTTTTAAGATACAAACTATTCGACTTCCTCAAATGACCTGTAGCTCAACATCTACTAAATAGATTTAAATCCAGAAAGAAAAAGCTGGTTAGAATTATTTATGTGGGAGTGTGTGGAAAAAAATTGTCAAATAAACTACATAATATTAACTGATTTTTGAAAGTTGTCTGCCAATCCTGCAACAGAGACATTGTGACTACTTTTAAAATAAAACTTAACAGAGTTTTGGCGTGCTGCATACTGAAGCATGGAAACCCAAGAGATGTAAAAATACCTATGCCAAAATATTTTTTTTTTACATTTCATGTGAAAAACATAGTAAATTCCTACTAATAGTCTGACATTTGGCTGTACCTTCCAGAGAGTCAGCTAACAATTCACAGTAGGAGGTGACAGTAAAAACTCTTGAGTCTGCACATCTGCAGGTGCTCCTGTAATGAGCAGAGTACTGACTTCACTGGTTAGGACTGCATTCCTGTCTGTTACAGCAAAGTAAAAGACAGAAAGAAAAAAACAAAACTCTGTCTTCTTTGTATCACAGCACAAAAAAATATATATTACTATCAAGTGCCTCAATGTGTACAGAACATGAGCTATGGAGAAAAAAAATAAGGGTGACTGTCTACTTCAGGCTAAATGTGGTTGTTAATGGATGACAGGAATGATGTCCTGCAGGTCACACAGCAGCTGCTGAACTGGTTGGATAGCATGAAACCACATGTACAATATGATTTAGAGACTAGCCTCCACATTTGTTTAGACTGTACGTTAAAATAATGCTGCGGTCATATGGTACAACTGGCCAAAAGGTAGTTTGAAGAATCTTGACAACAGTTTTAATATATAATGGAAACATCAGCGGTAAAGAAATGTAATTGGCAGTTTAATATGAGCTGCACTGTGTAACCAAAAAGCTATACAATGCAGGCAGAGTGAAAAAAATCCACATGAGGAATTGTACTGAGAGAAGACCAAAAAACAAATACACAAGAAGTGCAACACAACAGCATTTCACTATAATGTAAAAGGCATCATACAATTTCAACAAGGTAATATGCTATGAGAGTAATTTATTTTAAAACAGGTACTCTATCTGTCCAACAAGTTAATAATTATTAGAACATTATTCCTTCCCTTGGAGAGCAACAGCAGATCAGTGAGGCGAGACATTAAAACAAGGCAATAAAAAAGTGCAGTGCAGTGATTTCACGCTACACACCAATATTTTTCTAACTTGTCATTCCCAATAACAAACAATTTCTTTGCTTTTTCTTTTAGGTTTACAAGAAGTGTGTGTGCGTGTGTGTAAGAGTGCATGTGGTCAAAACATGTCCTAAAACATTACTGAGCCACATGCATAAAAGTGGGAAGATTTAGAACTAAAAACAGAATTAAAGAATTGATTTTGCACCAATCAACATCAGACATTTAACTGAGACAGCCATCCTGGTGATGATGCTAAATTATATTCAATATAATGACTGATCTGCATTTACTGTTGTGCAGCTGGGTTGCAAATAACAATTATTCTCATTCACTCTACAATTAATCTGTTGATTACTTCCTGATTTGTCTATAAAATGCTTTAAAATTGTGTCCAATGTCCATCTCAGTTTCCCAGAGCTCAAAGTGATGTCTAAACATTATTTGTGTTGTAGAAACAACAGTGCAGAACTCAGAGATTTAATTTACAATTATATAAAACTGAAAAAGCTGCAGATGTTTTTATTTGAGGAGGTGGGGCCAGAAAGTGTCTGATCATTTCTGCTTGAAAGTAAACTAAATTAATATTTAACTAAAGTCTTCAAATTAATTTTATGCTGGTTAATAGGCATTTTCAATTAGTTATTTTTTTTACTTGAAGTTGCAAGTAAATATTCATTTGATCAGTAGAATTTTGTAAAACTCTGACACAACGGACAATGTCAGGGAAAGCAGCAACAGATGACAATACCGAGTAACTGCCCAGTCCCAATAGCTGAGATAAGACAGATACAGGCAATCTAAACACTGCCTATTAAAATAAACTCTACACTACCTTGAACATCTTTACTGGAAACATGAATCAGCTCTAACCAATCAATTACACACGCAGCTGACAAACTGAAACGCTTGTAGCCGTCACCACAGCCAAGCTAGGCAGCCATTATTTATTATGCACGATGGAAAGCAGCTAAAGCACTGAGGTCTGTTAAGAGTTTCTCCAACGTGATCTCAAGCATCTATAGCGACGAGTCTGAAAGTTTCTGCTCAGAAATGAGAGTACAGATATAGCAATGATTATCTCTGATTACAGTGGTTATTAGGGAAACAACATGAGAAAATTATATTTGAAAACTATTAATCCCTCCAATATTGACTCCTATCTAGGGTGAACGTTTGGGGAGTAACATGCCAAGCAGGTTTTCCTGTTTAAGGAATCAAGGCACAACCAATCTCACTAATAATCATGCACCCAACCCTGAGCTCAGCACTTGCATGAATGGTCAATTGCTGAAGTGTAATCAAAGCATGCAGTATGAAACATTAGACAGGCAGGCAATCAAGACAGGAAACTGAATGCTGGTGTCAGCCAATAAGCCACCAGCAGAACGCTAATAAGTAACAGCTGAAGCTAATGGTTTTGTTTACCCAACTTCAGCACTTAAATCAGCCATCATTCAGGGGTGTTTCTAAATCTTGATTAACTAGAAGAGTGAGAACTGGCTGGCAAGACTCAGGACTCCAAACTCTTACCTAATTTTAGTTATTCAGAAAGCATGTTTGATAAGGTGTTGGCTTCCAGACCAAGCTAGTGAAAACAAAGTGTCACCTTATTGGGTTCACTGAGTAACAGTTTCTCATTACATGTACATCCAACACCACCGACAGCATCCAGTATTCGAAGCCAAAACTCTTCTCAGTCCACAGATGACAAGTTTGGTTCTATTTCAGTCTTTACACTGTACTTACTATGAGCAGTAATCCAATCTACAAGTGCTGCTTTACTCCCTCTTTACTACCTCTGTGGGTTACCCTGAAACTTGAGCATGTGTTATGGTTGCTGAGAACGATGAATGTCAGATGATCTGGCTGAAAGAGGTCAGGGCTGTGCATGGAGAACGGATGAACAAAACTAGCAGGCTGGATGCCAGGCACATTCCAATTTCTGCCTCGGCTAGTAGATTTCAACACATCGTGGTCTGCTTTCACGTCACTGGATCGTGAATTTCAAATGGTCCCATAAGGGCACGTTCACACTATTCCTCTGTTCAAGCTGCCAGCACAGCAGTTACTGTTGTATTTAAGGAAATGGAGAACAGCCACAAGGTGAATGGATAACAGGTGCTGGAGAGGGTGATGTTTCCAGTAGAGACAGCATAAATAAACTTTTTCGATGAGCCAAACCCTATTTTATGCAGCTGTTTAGGTCAGAGAGGTTGGTGGTAGGTGTTCATAAAGAGTTCTTCTGTGCTGCAAGGCTTTACGTCAAGTGTTCACAGCTATAAATGAGCACTGTTTGTTTATTGTAATCATGGTATGATTAAAGGCAGTGTCTACTGATGCACGTGATGTGTTCAGGAAACCATAGGTAAACTGCAGTGTCTTCTGATAATAATTCACGTGAGGCGTTACAGGGAAATCTGTAAAGCCAGCTAGCATCAGAGAGCAATCTGGATTACACTCTGCCCCATAAACTACATCTGTCTCTACATGCACATCAGTCACGCCACACTACCAACCACCACAGGTAAAATTTCAACTTATGGGAAACACAGTAGATGGCCCCTTGCCTATCGCAGGGGTTACGTTCCAGACCCTCCCCTGCCATAGAAGAAAATCTGCGAAGTAGCGACCATATTTGTTTTATTATTTATATATATGTGAAGGCTTTATGAACCCTCCTCACACACTGCACTACACTGCAGAGCAACACTAGCAGCGATCAGACATCTGTGTCAAATGGACAAGGCCAGACGCTGAACGCTGCTACGCACTGGAGGAGGTTGATGCTACGGTCGCTGAGCCAATCAGCAGCCAGCACTGTACACTACACATTTTATTTCAATTTAATATTCTTTTAATATGTTTTAATTACTATTTTTTATATTGTTTTCAATCTTTTAGGCTAGAAAATACTTATTTTATCGCAAAAATAATTAAAATAATGTAGCGATAGCAGAGCCGGTCGCTGTTCCTGAACTGTTGTGCTGCAATGCACCATGGGAGTTCGGGGTGTTGGGGGTTTAAATGTCATTATTATGTTTTATGTTAGTGTTATAGTGTTGTTAGTGTTTGTGTTTTACTGTGTTTTTGTGGTTTAGTCAGCCTGGTAAATTTGGTAAAGTGTTCTGTTGTCAGGACCATAAGTCTGAAGTGCAGTGTGTTTGATGACTTCCTGCCACATTTTCTATATCGTGGTCTGTGTGTGTCAAAATAAAAACAGCTGCCAGTTGCATAGTGCATAAAAGACAGATATTTTTGCTTCAGTGTTGCTCTGCAATTTAGTTTGCCACTATGATATATATATAAAAATATATATACGTATATAAGGCAAAATCTCACAATACAGCAAAAAATCTGTGATACCAAATGCAATTTAAAAATCTGCGATACAGTTAGACCGTGAAAAGTGAACCGCGATGTGGTTATGGACCACTGTATAGTCAAAGCAGAGATTTCTTTGTTTACCTGTAAGTCATAGTTCATCCTTGTGAATAAGATGAGGTTACATGTACAGAATATATCTGCACTTATTTCCCTTCACAATCATTTACATTACATGTTAAGAAATAACCAATGTGTAAAGGCACCTAAATTATGTGCTAGTGCATCGAAATAACATTGTTAGGCACAGCAGTGCAACCACTGTAAATAGTTAACCAGCAGATCGCCTTTACAAAATAAAGTTGATACAGCAGCTTTTTTTTTTTTTTTTTTTTTTTTTAACGGATTTTGAAGACCACACAGACATAACAACACACACAGAAAAGATGCGGTCTTCTGTTTCCTAGAAAATTATTTATCGATTTGCTAGCTGCTGGCAGACACGATGGAAACAGCCTGTGTGGGACAAACTTGTCAATCAATAGGCCAATAGAGGGAACATGTTTTTCATTACCAGGCACTGATGAAAACATATCTAAAGGATTCTGTACTCAAAACTGTCTAAAACTCAGCTACTTCTTGTGCTACAAACGACTATATTAATTTTTAATTGATCACTTGATTATATTTTTGATTTATGCCAAAAAATACTGGAAAATACGCTAAACATTTATCATAATCCAAATTTCCAAATGATGTCTTCAATTACTTGCTTGGTTCGAGCAGAAGTCCAAAAATCCACAGATATTCCATTTACAATAACATAGTTAGAAACGGAGAAAAGCAGGAAATTCTCACATTTGAGAGTGAACCATGGGAAGCTGGGTGTTGACCTAAACATTTACATAAATGATTATTCAGATATTTATATTTTTGTCAATATAATTTCTGTCCACTGACTAATCATTTAATCAGCTATGTTTTTGTACACAGATTCAGGTTACAAATTTATGTATAATTAGCACTGTGACTAAGTAAGGCAAAGGTGACTGAAGATAAGGATAAGGATAAACTTTATTGATCCCACAGTGGGGAAAGTTCACCGTTACAGCAGCTCCAAAGAAAAAGTATAAAGGCAGTGCAGGAATAGGTAAGAAAAAGAAACACAATGCAAAAGTTGCAGAAAAACATTATATACAGATGATTTTTTTTCTTATAAATATGTAGAAGATTATATACAAGAGGATGAGGTATCAGTTACTGCACATAAGTAGGAGGATGCGTGTCTAAAATGGGGGAAGAAAAAAAATATGAGCAAGACCAAAATGAAATGAAAACCTACTTATGTACAATACTGTTCTAGGTTACAGATATATTTCAGTAAGGGTTAGCCTATCGTGCATCTGGTCTACAGTAGGCAATAAGCAGTAAAACTAGTGAGCCTTCTATCCATCACTGCTCCAAATCTAGATGGATGCCAGTTTTGATGATGGAAAAGACTGTAATGAGATGTTGGCATCAATGTCTGGAGGTGGAAACTCAACCATACAGGTGCAGCGAATCTGATTACAACAAGGATGGTGAAAATTGATTACCTTCCTTAAGTGTAGGTAAGAGCTTTAAGTAAGGGTTAGTTAAATGTTCAGCCGCTATTTGGATTTTAGACTGAACCGATTAAACACTAATTCAGCCAAGAAGGTGGCTGAAAGGGGAAGTGCATTAATTTTACACATCCAAGAGTGTTTACATGAGTTGGGGAGTCCTGTTGCAGATGTGAATAATGTACAAAACTGTCTGTGGCCCCAGAGAAAGCTGTGTGAAGTGTGATAAAGACTTCACACAGCGGAGATTTTTGGTGAGCTTGCTAGTCCTCTGTAGGCCACTCCTCATCTCTGCTTGATCATCAGTGTATATCACCACCAGGAGGGAGAGAGAATGAGGGTGATTGATTAGAGAGGAGAGTTAACACAAGGCTCTCTTTATCATAACAATGTGGGACGGGAACAATTCTGCACGGGATGTCATCTACCTATGTCCGGTCTGTAAGTACTCTTACTTGGCCCTTCAGTGACAATGAAACAAACTAGCCATTAATTTTTAAAAAAAGATAACATCATTCAGACCCTCCTGTGGCGCTACAGTCCCAAATTTCTGATAAGGACAACTCAAACACAGAATCAGCAGACTTACTCCTTTCAATAGAAATGACTCACACAGTTCACACGGATGAAATATTGCAAAAAACAGGAATGTCCTGAATTGAATGTACTGCTCTTGGTGTGGCCCAAAGTTTGCACTGAAAACTAGGTTTGCAAATTTTAAACACTCAAAGCACAACAACAGGATGAAGCATGCAAAGTAAGCAGAAACAGATGCACATTTTTTTTAACCTTTTCAAAATCAGAAATGACATACTTTTTACAAACCAATAGATTTAGCTTTTAAATTTTTCCCTACTATTAAAAAGATTAAGAATAAGAAAATAAAAAACAAAAAAAGTAGCAGCTGCCACCTGTTCTTAGTACCACGGAGGTTCAGACGTGTTTGTGTTTTAATTTTCCAGCAGTAGTTATCCGAAACCAGCTTTTTCTCCTCATCTTTGAGTGAAAAGCTTATGATACTATGCCACCATGATGTGATGACAAGAACAGCATGCATGCCAGTATCGTTAAGTGAATCAGTGATTAATCACCCCCATGCATGAATCACACATCAATAACAGCCTAATTTTATGCATGATCCATGATGATGACGATACAGAAAAGTAGAAAAGAAAGGCAAAAATAGCACACTGTCAATAGACCTAATGACGACAACACAGCTTGATTTTAGAGGAGTAATGTGACTTATGGCAAGTTTTTAATGACACATGCACTGTCAAAATGCTATTTACTCGGGCTGCTAAAAATTGGAGCAACCCCCTCTGGGTTTAACATATTTTGTCCATCTTGAACCTGAAAGTGTTATTGGAGTGAATGAGGCAGCTGTCAAGCAACAGATTCAAGAATAAGAGCAGCAAAAGGAAGAGAAATGACACAATGCACAACAGATTTTCTGTGTAGGAACAAGTCTTGGAAATTAAAATCAATGCACTCCTTGACTGACACTGTGGTTGTGCTGTATTTAGGCTATGGACAATAAACCACCACACCACCAAAACGCGAGCTCTGATCAGTTAGGAAATGTGGCTCAGCCGAAAATTTTGCTCCAGTGACAGAAATATAAACCCAAATGAAGCCTGTCTCTATTTGGAAAGTAAAACATTTCCCTGGCTTGCTCTCAAGGCTTCTGGCTGCCATGGCAACAATGTTGGTCTCTGAATGACTCATCTTTTCAGTGTCTATCACACAACAGGAGCTGTAAGCACTTCAGCCTCTCCACTGCAGGAGGGAAGAAGCATTTTGCTGGCTACTATCTTTTAGCACCTGAAAAAGCTGGCTGCAGATATTTCCATTCTTAGTCTAGCTATTCTAGGAGGCAGGAACAGTGCAGATAAATTACATGTTGTAACTCAGTTAAAGTAAGCGAGTTAGGCATGGTCTCAAATTTGGAAAATCACATTAGGGTGATTAATTTACGTTAATAAAAGGGCAATTGTTGCATGTTAACATTTCAGCCTCACTGCTTTTCGTATTGGAGCAACTGACAGAAACAGTTCTACTCGTTTCTAACACAATACCACAATTATTCTGTTTCGATGTATCTCGAGCAAACTTGAGCCTGCTGCATGTTTGCACAGAGATTGTTAGATATGGTGCAAGTTGCTGTACAAACATACATAGACAACAATTTGAATCATTTCGACAAATTAACACCTAAATATACAGTAAAGAATGGACACCAAGACCTGTGCATGTTGCTTGCATGTGACACCAGACTAATGTCGTGACTCAGACAACTGTGTGCTACTAGTCATTAGCATTTGTGGCCAATTCTGCAAACCTCCTCAAGATAAGGTACAAATCTAGGGATAAAAATAGAAATTTATTTTGGATTTTTTATTTTTAACTGGTATTATGCTGACTTAATCATTAATGAGATTTCCTTGAAATGCTCAGAATAACAGAAAGTTTGAGTTCAGTGCCAACTAAAAAAACACCCTTGTGATACCATCAGGTGCCACTTAACAGGTGAGTCAAGACTATTTTGTCAACTGTGCTACCTTAACATACATTTGTGAGAGTGGCTCATATACAATTGGCTAACCAGACAACATGTCTTACTGAATTTCATTAAACAAATTAACATCAAACACAAGCTCAACATATCGCACTTTTAGATATTAAATTTAGCGCCGAACATTACACCCACTGATCATCTTGTTACAAGCCAAAGCTCTGCTGGAAAATCTCGGGTCCTGGATTTCATGTGGATGTTATACCACCCACCTAATTACTGCAGACCAAGCACACCCTGTATGATCCCACTCTAATCGCGCATCGGAATGATGTGCCAAAACATGCCTCATCTACGGAGGCACCACCCTGCAACCCATAAGACCTAAATGATCTGCTGCCAACATCCTGACACTACATACCACAGTGCAACACCTTAGGTCTTGTGTCCATGCCCCAGTGATTCAAAATCCTTTTGGCTGCATGAAGGGGATCTATACAATATCAGGTGGGTGGTTTTAATGTTGTGCCTGATCAGTGTATGCTCTTATTCTACTATTATTTAGAGAATAACATAAGGATATCTTGACTGCAGTAGGCTGTCTTTACAAGGTGAGTGAGCATTTAATGCATTTCTCTACATAAAGTTTACACTAAGCAGGACAACTGAACTCAGTCTTTAAGGCCTTATGGTGATCATTCACAACTCTGTTCTACTGCTACAGAAGAAAAGCGAAATTGCCTGCATCAATCTGTGCTGAGACACATCAAACACTATTCCATACTACTACTACTACTACTACTACTACTACTACTACTACTACTACTACTAATAATAATAATAATAATAATAATAATAATAATAATAATAATAATAATAACTAATACATACACAGCTTTGAATGTATCTCTACCAGCAGTTTGAGCCACCAAGACAAAACACAAATCACCCTCAAGCTTTCCGTGAAAGAAAGTGGGATAATTTGCCTGTCACATTCATCCTTGTCAAGAAAGTAGCTGCCATGCTGTTTCAAGTCAGTTTTGGCCGTTGCTGTGGTGCAGTGCTCTAGTTTGAGAAAATCATGCCAATCAGTGTTTCAAATGCCAAAAAGCTGTGCCACTTTTAAATATCTGAACTCTCTATGCATCAGACAAGTTTCCCAATATAATATGAACGCACAGGATTTCTACAGCCCTCTCCAGTGACATGACAGCAAGCAGTCACTGTTGACACTCATTTGTGACACATCTCGTCTTCAGCGTTTGAGAAGTTGCATCATGTTCTGACTACCTGACCAGGCAAGTCTTTCTTACTTCAGCGCTGCTATTCGCTGTGACATCAACGCAGTTGTTAAGTTGTTGAGACTTGTCTTAGTTACACGTGAGAGAATTTTGGCAATTAAAGTCCATTCATCCGATTTAATCAAGTTGTTCTATTCTTAATTTTACTGTAGGTCACAATAACGTTCAAGATTTCTCACAGTATTGACATATTTAACATTATGCAACAGATATATAATGTACTGTCACACTGCATGTATTTGTGTTATTAGCTTCATTGTGTTATATCTCAAATATACTGTAGATAATTTCCATACTTCTGTACAATGCTGACTTAATGTAAACAATACAAGATGCATGTCTCACTATAGCCAAGTCATTTGTGAAAGCATGTTGGAGTCACGGTGAAACTGCACACTCAGTTGTTAGCAGGCTCAGCAGGATTAGATTTGATCGCAGGCTAAAGGAAGACAACTGACAGATATCTAGCTGGGTGCAGGCTTACTTATATCATGTTATCAGAGTTTTTGTAAGAAAAAGATACAAGATTGTTTTTGACATCCAAAATAGCAACAGTTGGTCCGTGTGAGTCCAATTTTGCTCTAAATTCATTTCGAAATGCATGAATCTGGTAGTCCGCTAACTGCTGTTCACTACTAAAAGTGTGGACGACAGTGAGCACACGTGACTGTGTCTAGGAAAAACAGTATTTGAGTTGACACATGTCACAGTGTGTTGAAACAAGCTGGACTTCATAATCCAAGTGTGACATGCATAACTCTACACCAGAGAAACAAAGTGCAAACTTGCAGTAAACACTGGAAGGTTCATAAAGTATATACAGATTTTACTTCTGAATTTGAATAAATGATAAACGCATACTATTGGATTTTTTAGAACTCTTTAGAGCTGACTGCTGACGCTGATAAATGCTCATTTTTTCCACTTAATTGCACAGTGTGTGAAATCTCTTCTGGAAAGAAATTAACATTACAATACCCAATGATTAACCAGTGGCAGGCATAAAGTGCGATGCTGTTCATGTGTACACGTATAACATCCCATATCTATTTTTGTTTAACATTTGTAAGCACAACTGTAAACTTTTCACGGGACAGGCGTTATCTGCATGTTGATGTTTATCGTAGGTTGTTGACGGGCCATTATTACCATGCATCTCTTGTTTATAGGTAGTATTTGTGGTTACGAAAACATTTTTAAAAAACACAGTTTAACAGATAATTACTTAATTACGGACTTCCTAGTGCTACAAGCAGGTCACATACCAAACCTCAACAGGCCTCCACCCCACACGCCTCTCTTCCTAAAACACACAGTTGTGCATCAACTGACAACAGACTGTGCAAGGTTCGATACTGGCCACCCACATGAACCCACACAGTGTCACATTTCACTCAACGCATTTCTGCAGTCCTGCATTCTCTACTGCACAGTGCTAGTTTCCATTGACACTAGAAGGGTACGCACATCATTTCAGGACTGAAAAACGAATAAAGTCAAAAAACAACTACCTAGTATGCAACAGGTGGTTCTCACATTCTCTGCTCCTTTCACTCTTGTGAAATATTATGGAATGCAGTTGAGTACAGTGAGTGTTAGCATCAGACTTGGCTTGTGAATAAAAATGAGCTAAGCCTGAGGTTCAGCAATTCTGTCTAAGTCTGCACGTTTGCGCTGGAAATTTCTTTAAATCCTCGCAATACCTAAACTTGCAAAGCTGCAGACAAAAGATGATTACAGAGTTGTTCAACTTTCTAAAACTTGTCATCACTATCAACAGCCTCCACCGGCATCAACACACAAGGGACAGACAAAACAACAACACGCCTCGTTCTGATTCTGTCGCAGGTCTTGCAGCTTAAGACATTATATCTGGATACCCCCAACCTGCAGTCATCTCTTTGTGGAGGTGTGGAGATGGTGGTGATATTGAGGCTCTGAATGTATCCTCACTAACATCATGATGTCTAAGCATACATCCCTCTTAACCTCTCAGCATTTGTGCTCCTGCATGTCAAATAAATTAGTGGTAACCCTCAGGTGAGGCTATGACAGGCCTTTGTAAAACACCAGGACGGACATGAAGAGCACTGTTGACAAAACTCTCCAATGTAATGCACTTTGGCAGACAGTCTTGTAATCTTTTCCAATGCCCTGTGGTCAAGTCTTACAAGCTGCTTGCATAGAGGAAAAAGCAAATAAGTGAAGGGAAAGTTTGGACCACTGCAAAGAACAGCACTGCACAAAATATTTGCACAAGCGGCTGTCACTTCAATTGTGTCGGCTGTAATTCTGGTCATGGGATGCATGTGGAGTGTATTTGCTGCAAATCCAGCAGTGCAAACAACACACTGGTTATGACGGACTATTTTAAGCGGCACACCGACCCCTTCATCCTCTTACCGTACCTTTGAGCTGCGGCAGCGGGGAGAGCTCGACCGGAGCGCTCTGAGTGCGGTACTGAGACGAGCCTTGGGATTTCCTCTGTTTCTGCGCCTTCCTCATGGACTTCCTCGTAAACCCGTCCACTTTCTCGGATGCGGAGATGGCCGACATTTTGGTGCACAAACTGACGAAGTGTATCAGACGAGCGGTTTGTATCCCTGGGTCAAATGAAAGGTTTCCTCCTCCTGTGTTTCCTACCGTTTCACATCAGCGCCAAATTACGGAGCAAATCTGCCTGCGCTGGAGCTCGTCTCCTGTCCGGGTCCTATTCTGTATGATCCAACATGGTCGGTGGGTCGGTTTCGGGGGGTTAGACTGTGTCCAAAGGCTGCATCATTAGCTTGTGTTTTTTTTTTCCGAGAACAACGTTCAAAACCATAAAACCAAACTAACGCTCACGACGCCGCCCGCACTTAGAACCAGGAGTGAACACCATAAGACGAATAGCGATCAAGTTTCTACAATTCTGGCTGTTTTTGCTGCTTCGTCGTGTTCGCAAAAGGTCTACCTGTTGCAAAAGGTACGAAGGACATTGTCGTTAAAAAAAAAAAAGTTGCCTGAATTACACGGCGAGGCTGACAGCTAACGCACCTAGCTAGCCTGCTAAAATTAGCCGACGTTAATTTACAGCTCTACACCAACTTGCACCGCCTTTGAAAGGTGAAAAAAAGTTGCAGAAGACGGTCGCCCCATGAAATTCACGTCGTCCTTCGTTAAAACACCAAGTCTGCGTCTTCAGGTTGCGGTTTTAATCCCAGTTAGACTTCTTCCGCTGAGTGTGTTTCAAGAAGAACTCCGCGACCGATGAAGTTAAATTTCGTTTCAACGGCGCTTAAAAGTTAGCCGCGTCGACGCAACGGTGACCTCGTCTCAGCCGCTTTTCTCTCCGGAAAACAGTGCGACAGGCCTCTAAAAAAGACCGTGTTTTCTGGAATACAACAAATTGTTGGCTGTCGAGCGGAGCAGGCAGCCATAAACACTCCCAGCGTAGCAGTCGTTCCGTCGCTGTCGGTCTGTGCGCTGCTGTGTGGACTGCGGAGCGCTGACAGGTGTGCGTCACTGACGGACGTTCCACGCAGCCAATCACGGGCGGATATTTTTAAAATGGAAACTTTTTTAGCCAATTGGATCGCGGGGAAGGCGGGGCCTGACCATGTGACATGTGAAAACAAATAGGTGACGTTGTAGAGTTGAATGTTGAGCTGAATGAGGGCTGGCAGGCAGCTGTAGTGGGTATTTATGATCTCCACTCAAAGTCCACAGCTTCTAAGCATGTTTTTACTGCTGTTTTGCACCACCTACATAGTTGTCTCTTCAAATATAATATATATACACACACTACTGGTCAAAAGTTTAGAACACCCCAATTTTTTCATTTTTTTAATTGGAAATTATGCACGTTAATGTCTCATTGTACTCTGAAATGAAAGCATAGAACAAATAAACAAATGAAGTTTAAAAAAACAACTTAGAAACCAAAATGTATTCTAAACTTGTGAATCAAAGTAGCCACCATTGGCAGATATAACAGTTGAACACACTTGTGGCATTCTTTGCACAATGGAAATCAAATATTCTTCAGAAAATTCTTCCCAACTCTACTGCAGAAGTTCCCATAAATGTGTGGCATTTCTAGGTTGGTTTACTTTCACTCTTCTGTCCAGTTCATCCAAACCAGCTCCATGGGGTCATTATCTTGCAGTTGGATGAACCCCTGACCAACTAGGAACATACCTGAGGGTACTGCATGAATGCTGTGGTAGCTGTTTTGGTTCAGGGTTCCTCTTACTCTGAACAAATCACCGACCCTGGATCCAGCAAAACAGCCCCCAGACCATCACGCTTCCTCCTCCATGTTCGACAGTTGATGTCACACACTGAGGAACCGTCCTTTCTCCTACTCGACGGTGTACAAAAATCCTGTGTGAAGATTTCAGATTTTGATTCATCAGTCCATAATACCTTCTCCCAGCCTTCAGTTGTCCATTGGTGGTGTTTCACCCAAGAAAGCCTCTTTTTCTTATTCTGACATTTTAGCAATGGCTTTCTTGCTGCAACTCCAAGTCTTCTCCTCACAGTTGAAACTGAGACTTCTTACTATGACCACAACTAAGCTGTGCTTGAAGCTGTTGTCCTGTGAGCCGCCTTTCACCAAGCTGTTGACTCTCAGAAAGTTGTCTTCTGATTCTGTTATGGCTCTGGGTCTTCCAGACCTCTTCCTGTCAGAGTTTCCCTCAGTTTCTGAGCCTTTTGATGGTGAAGAAAACTGTACTCACTGACACCTTGACTCTTTGCAATTTCTCTGTAGGAAAGACCTACATTTTTAAGTGTTATGAAATGTACATTATTTCTCAGTTTTGGGTAACTTTATCATCTTTTGAACCTCTGGCAGTTCACCACTTACCTTTGTATCGTTTCAAGCCATTCATTGGACTTGAACTACTTGAATTTCAGTAAGAAAAAAAAGGAAAAATTGGGGCGTTCTGAAACTTTTGACCAGTAGTGTATTTTTAGTAGGTAACTTCTGCCTCTCCTGTGCATCTCTTGAGGGACACCCAACAGCTGCTGTCACACATCCAGTTCAATAAAATCAGAAATCATTCCAACAAAACCTTCGTGTTTTGTCTAACCTGTGTTAGAGAACAGAAAATATGGTGTAAAATATCTGCGACCATAAATTACAACATCATTCTGCCAACTTTAACTTAAATCTGCAGAGAATTGAAGAATATAGCTTTCACCTTGGGCCAAGCCTGTTATATGTTAGCAGGCTAAAGAAGCAGAGTAAATATATTCCAGTTACACCAAATTAACTATATTTTGTACATCTTATTCCAATCTTAAAATTCTCTTCCTGAGCTGCTGGATCATTCTACCTCTTAATGCATGTATGGGTTCAAATGCTTATTTCTGTTCATGTCACATATCTTCCAATAATATTCCACATATAGATATTTCTCTGCTGTTATGATTTTAGATATGCACATTGACTGTAGGCAAGTCATTTTCACGTGATGTTTTTACATTGTAGATTTTTCTACATCTTTGTATTCTGCACATTACATTACAAATATTTTTATTACCTCACCTTACCCTGAGAAAATTGTTTTGTGCCCAAAATATTGCATGCTCAGTGTTACATGTTGGTTCTTGATTGCAGTTGTAGTTGCTGTGACAAAGTAATTTTCTTCAAAAACGTAGAAGGGTTTGATGTTTTTTGAATGCATTACTGTCGCTTGTGTCTCACTCCCCACCATCTTTTTCACGCAAACACATTGATCACACTGACGGGATGCAGTCGTTAATATGTCACACAGACTGAAAACTATTTTACATTTAATAACATTTGACCACAACAAAGCGGTGTCAGTTAAATACAAATAAACCATTCCGCGGTTATTTCGTACATATAAACAATTTAAGCATTTTCTCAAGAAAAAAAAAGGGAAAAAAAAACAGGCAAATTGTTTGTGTAACACTGATTGAAAAGCTTGAACCCATACATAAAAAAGACCACAAACAGATTAAGATATAAATGATTTGCTTACAAAATGAAACGGTCTGTGAGTGGCTCACCTTTTAATGTTGAAGTTAATAAAAGGGCTCAAACATGTTAACCAAATAATGTTTTTAGTAGAATATTTTTCTCTACACTGGAGGATTGACAGCAAGTCAGCCTCATGAACAGTGTATTAAATGTGGGTTTTTGTATTAAATGCTAAAGCATCTTGTAAAGTTGTGAGATTTGAGTTAATTGAAAGATTTACACTGCAACATGCAACTTCATTTCTTAGATAGAAATTGCGCACAGCACCAGAAAATTGTGCAGGAGGCGACTGCAAAACCTATGAGGCAATTATTTAACAAAAAAAAACCCCAAAAACCAAAAAAAAATGCAGTCATTAATTGTCAAAACCACAGCATCAATATTCAGAATGGCTGTTAAGTCCTTCTCAATGCAGCCGAGGTTCATGTACTCCTGTAATCTGGTCATCGATCAGCTCTTAGAGGCTTAACGTCTGAGGGTTCCACTTCAAAATATCCCAAATAAAAACATAGCATCTTAAACAGAAGCATTTAATCGGCTCCAGTGGGTCACTCCAGAGGCCTTCTTGTAAAATACATGGAGATTTTCTTCATGGCTTGTGGTGAGCGGATGGTCTGGAAAAACCAAAAGGAAAAATGATCAGTCGAATGCAATAATCTTCTTTCTGAACAAAAACATGCATGTATGGAAACATCAGCACCGATAAGGAGAGACACCAATGAATGACAGATATTTTGTTGGTGCCTCCAAGAAAAAGTTGAAATTTGCTTCAATACTAGTTTTCGACTTGTACAGTAAAAACAAAGCCACCAGTTAACTCCTGCTGTCTTCATTTACGGGAACCAAAATATATTGTTTCCTTGTCTACAAAAAATCCCAAAATTCAGCAAGAAATTTCAAAAAACTTGCAAAACCTTCAAGAAGAAAATTCCAATAATTCCGTAAAAGTTTCCCTTAAAAGTTTTATTTTAAAAAAAATCCCCCAAATTTGGCAAGAAAATTCTTGTAAATATTTTTTTAAAAAATGAGTAAAAATCTTCCCAAAAAATCAAAAAAACATCTAAAGTGATTACATATATATATATATATATATATATATATATATATATATATATATATATATATATATATATATATATATATATATATATATATATATATACATCAGTAAAACTTCTAATATTTTCCTTAAGAACATTCACAAAAAATTCGCTGGATTTTGGCTGATTTTTTTGTGAATGTTCTTAAGAAACATTTTTTTAGCATTTCTTTTTTCCACCAAAAAAATGTTCAAAAATTTCCCAAAAATGTTGCAAATGTGGACATCAGAAGTTTCACTGTGAAAATATATTTTTTCCACATTTTCAAACTTTAAACCGGGTCAATCTGACCTGCAGGACGACACGAGGGTTAAAAGGTGACGGCTGATAACTGAGAAAAGGTAGAGGTCACTTCCAAAAATGGGAGTTGTGTACTTACTGGTGAAGCTGGTGTCTTCCCTTCTTGCTTCTTCGAGGTGCTGGGACTCCTGGGAGTACTGGGGCTTCCGTGACATTTCTTCATCTTTTGGCCCATCTCTGACAGCCAGTTGACTCCTCTGGGAGAACAGTTCTCCTTGCCAGTCTGTCTGGAGGAGGCCTGTTTGCTGCCCTCTGTGTGGCAGTCTGTTTGTCCTGAGCTCTCCTGGGCAGGGCAGCAGATACCAGCCAGGAGGCGGCTTCTCTTGGCTCCAGGGTAAAGTTCAGCGACACAGTCACACTGTTGGGTGCCCTCGCAGCCTGCTGACGGACCGCCGCCGGTTTCCAGCCTCCGTTTGGCCCGTCGTTCTGTGGGAGAGGTGCTGCTCGCCGGGCTCTGGGGACACGGGGTCAGCACCCGGCGTAGCGGAGGGCTGACCTGACCGGGAGATCCACGGCTCGGGGATAACCACTGTTTGATGGACAGCGGTGTTCTCTGGCGAACAGCGGCCGCCTTGGCGTCCTCAGAGTGGATGGGCGACGGGGTGCTGGACGGAAAAGGCAGGGCAGCTCCACTGGGAGCGCAGGCAGCAAGCCGGGGTGAGGATAAGCCACCAAGACTCTCCGTCCTCTGGACCTTGGCGGGGGTCGTCTGAGCCCTGACTGAAGGCCCTGAACAGAATAAAGCAACGTTAGTCAGATGTGACATCGTACGTGGTGACAAATTCTGGAGGGCAGCAGTGATTTAAGAAGGAGCGATTACTTATTTCACATTCTTAGGTAGCAACATGGCAGGATGGACACCCAAAATGTTAGTTTTTAATAATGCGAGTAGAATATGTCTGTTTATGTGGCTATAATAGTACACTGTAAAAACAAAATCTGTAAAAGGGTGAAAAGTAATTCAAAAAAACACTGAAAATACTGGAAATAAAATACTTAAATTTACATTTTAAATACAGTAAATTTTGCTAAATTATTTTTGTAAAAATCAAATTCTTGATATGGGTATTGTGTACAGGTTTGGCCTGTTTTTTGTATTTATTTATTTTTTACAGTCAACATGTACACTACTAGTCAAAAGTTTGGACACACCTTTTTATTTATTTGTATTATTTTCAACATTGTAGATTAATACTGAAGATTACCACTTTTGTTTACAATATAATTCCATGTGTGTTCTTTCATACTTTTGATGTCTTTCGTATTAATCTACGATGTATAAAATAATTGGATAAAAAACGATTAATTAAAAGGTGCGTCCAAACATTTGACTGGTAGTGTAAATAAATACTTTTCTATTTAATTGTACTAGATATTACTGGTAACTTTCACCTACATAGAGAATCTGGAATATAATTGATTTACTATTTTAAAATGCTGAATTTACACAGCTTTTCTTTCAAGCAACTGCAAATATCGCTCCAATTTTTATATTTTTTGCTGATTTTAATACAGTAAAAAGTAGCATAATTTCATGGTCAAACTTTGTGAAAGAACCAATTACTATTTGAAAAAATACATATTTGACCTGTTTTTTTGTTTTGTTTTTTTACAGTCAACATATAAATGAATACTTTTTTCCGCGATTTCATTATTGACTATCTGTAATTATAAAAGAAGCAGAGAAAAATCTGTAAAACAACAGTAAGCTGTGAAAACAATACAGCACCAATATTTTACAGTGTAGCTGAAAGGTAATCTATGTAAGCTGCGTTCAGTGAAATACTCACCTGAGGCAGACACTGGATGAGCCCATCCTACTCTGTTAGCTTCCCCCACTGATGATTCTGCTCCATCTATGTCCCGGTGAAGCCGCCAGATCCGTATAGTGTGATCATCAGAACAGGAAGCAATCTGCCAACAGAGCAGTGGGGTTTATACACCGAGGCTCGTTAAAACTGCTCAGCTTCACAGCAGGGAAAATAAAAAAGCTCTGTATCCAATACGATATGATGCTACTTTACTGTCACCTTAAACTGGAATGATTTAACTTCCTTAGAGAAAACTTTGAGTTTAAAAGGGTTTCTACCATAATTCATGTGACCCTTGCCCAACTGTGCTCATGGAGAAACATCATACAACAAACAGTATTAACAAACATACTGGGAAAGTTTTCCAGTACAGAAACCTCATTTAAGAACACACCAATCCTGTTTATCCTGCAGAACAGACTGTATGCAAAGGAGTTTTTCAGCCTGGTAGATGTAAAAATGAGAAGCTGTTGTGGCAGGAGTTGGTACTCTCTGCTTAGGATGTGTGAGAGTTCAGATGAGATGTAATGTAAAGGTTTGCACCAAGAAAAGATGGAAATCACACTGGTTAGCCGGCTTGTGAATAGTAGAAGTACCCAGATTTTATTTAGAAATGGAGAACTTAGGAGATAGGATAGGAGATAGGAGACAGGATAGGAGATAGGATAGGAGATAGGAGACAGGATAGGATATTACTCATAACAGAGGAAAGGAGTTAGGAAGTTAATGAAATACACACAATTACAGAAAGTTAGTAATTAAATAGAAATAAAAAAAGACTACAGAGTACAAAACGCAAAATGTCTAAGTGTGTAAAGTGCCTAAATGGATGCCAGGGAATAGTGTCTAATAAATAAATAAATCAAATAACATAAATACAAAATGTAAATTGTAAACTAAATAAGAAACAGATAAACAGAAAGTGATTGAAAGTAAACGGATGTGTTGCACAGAAATATTGCACTCGACAATGATGATACTGACAGTGAGACTATTGCACTTGATAAAAAAGTGCAGAAGATGTAGAAAAAAGATAAAGATTTGCAGTTCTACCTTGGTGAAGTCTGTTGGACACCATGCAACAGATGTGACCTCCTCACTGTGGCCTTGAAGCATCGTGGGAGGAAGTTGAGGATCAGAGATCTAAAATTAGAAAAAAACAAAACTATTTGTGTCAAACAAGCAAACATGAATGCAACTCTTTCCATTATATATTATATCAAGGCAACATTCAGTAGAAAACATACCTTCCAGATGTATGTGTGGTTGTCGCTTGATCCACTGGCTAAGAACTGGTCATCAGGGCTGATAGTGGACTTGACATAAAACGAGGAGTTCTGGTGGCCACTGAAAACCGCAACTGTTGAAGAAAACATACCACAAGTTCACTAAATTAACCCTTTCATGCACTGAGGTCACTACAGTGTACAGCTCTTCTAAAGCTGTTTTCTTGTATGTGCGTGAGTTTTGATGGCATAGTTGGACATCAGTCACTACAGTGGATCCTATTGCATCATTTCATGCACTGCCAGTGATTGGCTGGCTATTGCAAATTAATAAAAAAAAAAAAGAGTGAAACCAAGATGGCTGACAGGCAGCCAGAAACACCAAGTTCCTCGTTTTCTTTTGTTCAAACCTTCAATAAAAAGAGACCTTTGCAGGAAAGAAAAATATGGTGACATCAAGTAACATCTAAGGAGTCATGAAAATGCAAAATTTTCCAAGTATTGATTTTATATTGGGAGGAAATGATGATTAATCTCATGTCCACTAAAGTGCACATCATGCATCACCAGCTATATTTCAACTACAATTCATTGGTGACAAATAGGCGATTACTGCTGCTGTTCTTGAAAATGTGTCATCTGCAGGAACTTATTTTGGCTGTAAATAAGCTTTTTAGTGTTTTTAGCCTGTAACTTGAAGTTATTGTATGTATTTCTATTTTGTAGAGCTCAGCAGCAGAGCATCATAGACAGCTGACAGGATGGTAGAGGAATTACTACAGTCAAGTGAGAAGGATGATGCTAGTCGAAGTGAGGAGGAACGTCTGCCAGAAAGGGAAGGATTAGTAAATAGTAGTAGTGACAGTGGAGCTGAGGACAATGAGTCCAGAAAGGATGCATCACTAGATATTATTATTAGCGTCATGCTATGCTCAGTTCAGAGACGGGTCCAATTTTATTCCAGTGGTGTGCATACTCTTTCTATTATGACCTGGCTAATAAAACAGATTTTAGTTTGATTTGGATGTGCTGGCAAAGTTTAGTTTATTGCTGGGACAGTACATCCTGATATGGCTGACAGTGGATGGATGATGAGCCAGAGACCTGGGAATCTATACAGGAGAGTGAATCCTCAATGCTGTTTGGATTATTTATGCATACATTATATTATTTTATAGTTGACATCACATTTCACATCATTTTATTCATTTGTTTGTTAAATCCATATTTCTAAAACAAAATGCATGCTGTCCACCTGAGTGGACATGTAAATATATTTTTTTTTAAAATGGGTTAAAGAAATAAAGGTCAAACCTTGTTTTTCATGCCTAAAGATGAATAAAAGTAATTAGTAAAAAAAAAATCCTGACTGAGGTTATCATAATTCATGCATGAAAGGGTTAAACTTCAATGTGGACAACATTAAAAGTCAAGACGAAAGGAACAGGGCAACAGAAACAGCTAAAATGAGAACCAAGAAATGCATCATATTCAGGATTAAGACTTTCCTTTAGCTCCGGTGCGTTTAGTGAATTAGTCGGTAATTCCGGTGACGTGATGTGTCATGATGAGCTTCAAAATGGCTGCCTGTCTTGCATGGTGTCATTATTAACCACACGAGTCGCTGCTATTCGAGACGTCAGGCCAAGAATAGCACATTTAGAGTCCGACTCATATTAGAATAAACTCACACAGGCACACAGAACATCTCCACAGTACTTTTCGTTTGTTTTAACGGGGCCCTGTTGCTTCTCGCTCTCCTCCCTCTGACAGTTGAAGCAGAGGACATTAGCCCCATCTAGTGATATACTAGGATAAGCTGGGAAAGGCCCATTTCAACTTCCACAACCTTATGACCACTGACAGGTGAAGTGAATAACATCTGCTGGGAAACCTTGAGTCCTGACATTCCTGTGGATGTGTGACATGTACCACCCATCTAAACACTGCAAGTCAAGCAAACCCCCAATCCCACACTTCCCATATCTCCCAAAGAAATGGTGATTGATTTCAGGAGGTCTGACAATGATTCTAACACAAAAAAAATCACTACAAACGGTGCCATCATGGAGCGGGTCAAGAGCACTAAGTTCCTGGGAGTACACCTCCATAATGCCCTGTCCTTCTCCATCAACTCCACAGAAGTCACCAAGAGACACAAAGCGTCTCCGGAGACTCAGAAAAGCAGGACTCCCTACGCCTCACCTCAGCTGAAAACACGTCGACTCAGAACTCTGCATCCTGGTTTGGCAGCTGCAGGGCCCAGGACAAACGGCAGCTCAACAGGACTGTAAAGGCTGCTAGTAAAATTATTGGTGCCCCTCTTCCATTTCTGGAGATCTACCAACAGCGCTGTATACGCAGAGCAACCTCCATCATTAAAAACCCCCACCACCCCTCTCAGGGCCTGTTCTCCCTCCTACCGTCTGGCAAGGGGCACAGGAGCATCAGCTGCAGGACGAGCAGGATGCACAACAGCTTTATTGCACAAACTGTAGGTCTGATAAATGGATTTTATACGACATTGTTTCCACTATCAAGTGCTAGTGAGTAACAGCATTTCGTTTCAGCCTGTGTATTTTCTAAATACCATGTGAAAAGTGACAAAAAAAGGGGTATGTAGCTCTCCAACCTCGTTGTTCACTGTATAATGACAATAAAGCACAATTCTATTCCAGAATTGGAGGACATTTTACATCCCACCCTTCAAATTTCAAATAGTCCATGTGCAAAATACTGTTCCGTTTTTCTCTTTCTATCAGTCAGTTTGTCCTCTTGGTCAGCAGTAACAGCTAGCTAAATATCTAGCTTCTACTGCTGAGAAAAAGATCACATTAGCATGGATTAGCAACCCTGTTACTGTGATTAGAGTAGGGCTAGCAAACAACACAGAAAACATGGAATAAAAATGCTACCATTGATGTGGAAGCTGAGCCAATCAATACCTATTATTGATGAATATGGAGCAGAAAACTGTAAAAGAGCAGGTTTATATTTCAAACATTTTGAAGCCCAAATGTCCTCCAACTCTGGAATGAGCCTTGTGTAGCCAGAATAAAGTGCTCGTTCACCTGGAGAGGTCTTCACTCCGCAGACATTGAACATGTAGATGCTGTCGTCCGTGCAGTTACACATGACGTTGGATCTTGACGAGTCCAGGACGAGTCCAGAATAACCTGCAACACAAGCAGAAGCACTTCAGCTCGCCTGTATTTCAGTCAAACACGGCGGTCAGTAGAGCAGAGGACTAACCCAGTCGCATGCGCATGCAGGAGCCGGGGTACGGGAACGTCTGCAGCGGTGCAGGGTCCTGGTGGTGGGCGGTGTAGGTCTTCCTCAGATCCCACATCTTCACCACTCTGATGAGGGGAATTGAAACGATGAAAATAAAAACGAGCAACACAAATCAGGTTGGAGTCATTTCATACTGATGAGCTGAGGTGTTCTCTTTACCCATCGACAGCCCCCGAAGAGATGAGGGTTTGCTCATCACGGAACAAAACCACCGTAACACTCTGCTGGGTGTCCTGCAAAAAAAACAACATAAAAAACACTCAGAACAGCCAAAGATCAGCCTTCAATCAACATATCAATAATCAGTATAAATATTCTCATTTGAAAAGAAAAACTAAATCTGTGCCTTTTGGTGATTTGAATGAAGTAATATAGGAAAAGAACTTTCCTGTGAAGTTTCAAAGGAAAATATTGCATCCAGTAAGACACATGACATAATGAGGCAGCAGCATTTAAAATGAGAAATAATTGCATGTTCAGAAATTCTGAGGTTTTTTTTTCAATGAAAGAGGAGGAATGAAAAGTTTCTGAAGATTATTTTTAGGTGTGCATCTTAGAGGCATTTTTATGTTTTAAGCTGACCTGTCAGTGAAAACAGCAATATTACACTGTAAGAATACTCAACTATAAGTACAAATCCTGCATTAAAAATTGTACTGAAGTAAAAGTACAGTGGTATTGCTGTAAAAAAAGGACAAAATATCCAAAGTGGGCCTTATGCAGAATGATCCCTGACACTGGTTCATGGGTCATTCCAGAACTGGACAACATTTTACCCATCAAATTTCAAATAATTCATGTACAAAATACTAAAACATGCAGTTGTTGTTTAAATGCACTTGTGCAGAGACCAAATCTAAAAAAAACTAGGAGAAAAGAATGTTTGAAAATATTCCTAAAAATACCAAATAAGTCTGGAGTTCCCCTAAAATGCCATTTTTCTCTTGTTCCAGCCCCCCGATGACCAAATTGAATCTCAAATAAACAGTTAAAATGAAATTTAAATCTATTTTTTTTTGTATAATTACATTGATGTCTCTTGTAATTGTGGGAACATTTTTTAAATCAACATAATATTTGACATAATTATTATGCATGGAACGTGTGTCCCACAACAACCCTGATGATGACATTTTTGTCATTTTGTGTCTCATTTTTGTCAATTTCTCTCTCGTTTCTGTCATTTCGCATCTTGTTTTTGTCGTTTTGTGTCTCGTATTTGTCAATTTCTATCTTGTTTCGTGTCTTGTTTTTGTCATCAACATCAAACAGTTGTCCTAATAATGTGTAGAGCAAAGCCATGTCCTCTCTTCTATTTCTCATATTTTCATAACATTGTCAGCCTTGATTGAATGTCTCCCTCTACCTCATATTATCAGGATCAGACTAATTCTTTGGACTGTTTTCCATCAGTCAGTTTGTCCTCTTGGTCAGCAGTAACAGCAGCTAAATATCTAGCTTCTACTGCTGAGAAAAAGATCACATTAGCATGGATTAGAGTAGGGTTAGCAAACAACACAGAAAACATGGAATAAAAATGCTACCATTGATGTGGAAGCTGAGCCAATCAAGCCTTTGATAGTTTATTATCTATTATTGATGAATATGGAGCAGAAAACTGTAAAAAAAGAAGGTTTATTTTTCAAACATTTGAAGCCCAAACATCCTCCAATTGTGGAATGACCCATATAGCTATAATCCTGGATATTTTTCCTACTGGTGCATTATCATGTTAACTGTGTCCTGATGCTCTATTTCATATTTATTCAATCTGAACTCTTTATTTGGATGATCATTGAGGAAACTCACCACGCTAGGAGCCATGCCACGCATGCTGCTCCGCCTCTTCTTCGTCTTTGAGGGGGGGTTCGCCTCTGCTTTGTTGTGAGCACCGTTGATTTGTTTCACCTGTCTGTAGCAACCGTCTGAGGAAGATGGAAACACAAAACACAATAAATCTCACATAATATATACCAAAAAACCCACACATTTCAGACACACCCAGACATCTACATTCAACAGATATTGCACAATCCCTAATCTAATATTAATAAAATAATCATATAATAATAAAACACAGAATGTCCAAAATAGATTGCGGGTAAATAAATTACATGTAGAATAATTAAATGTACAGAAAAAACATATTACAGGCTATAAAGACTTACATTAAATTGGATATCACAAACCAATAAATGGTAATAAAGGTAAATAGAATTTAAAAATGAACAATAAAGATTAAAAAACTAAATAAAACACATTGCAAAAATGCAGCTCGTGTAATTAAAATCTAGAAATGACACCTTTTTTGCTGCACCTGGTGTCCCAGACCATAATATTTCCATCTCTGGCTCCAGTAGAGAAAACAGCTGTTAAAAGAAAACAAAAATCATCAACAGCTTCTCAACCAGCATCAAATGTTTTAAAAACACCAGCTTAAAGTTACTGCTGCTTCTTTTTATTGACTTTTAAAGTGGGATTCAACAAGTCTAGAGTGTTTTTGTGTCTCGGTAACACTAAAGTGCCGACACTAACGCAGTGTTTTCCTGTTACTTTGAAAAGGGACCACACAAAACCTGCACAAAAATAGCATTCAGTCGGTCTAAAGTGTACCTTTCTCCTGCGGGGCGAATGCGACAGACTTGAGGCTACAGAGGTGACCCTTGAAGCTTCCCAGCAGCTCCCCGGTCTTCACGTCCCACAGCCTGGCGGTCTGGTCGCCTGCTGCAGTCACCTGAAGACGACACGCATCGTAAGAACAGGCTTTACATGTAGACAAATCAAGAGTTCACGAGGAGTCTCTGTGTACTTACTAACTGAGGCTCCCCGGGGACCCAGGCGATGTCGAACACGGCGTTCTCATGAGCCAGCCATTCTGCAAACACCAATCAGCCATAGTTAGAGCAGCTTTAACTCATTAACAGCAACTTTAAATAATACAGAGCAGCTTTAACTGATATGGACCAACTTTAACTCAGTTAGAGCAACTTTAAGTAACAGAGCAATTTTAACTCATTTTTGATCAACTTTAAATTATATGGAGCAACTTTGACTCATTAAGAGCAATTTTAATGAATATGGAGCAACTTTAACTAATGCAGAGCAATTTTAACTAATTTTTGAGCGACTTTACATCATTTTTGAGCAATTTTAATTAATGTAGAGCAATTTTAATCAATATAGAGCAACTTTAAGTCATTAAGAGCAATTTTAACCAATATGGAGCAACTTTAACTAATTTTTGAGCAAATTTAACTCATTTAAAGCAACTTTAACTAATATAGAGCAACTTTAATATGGAGCAACTTTAAGTAATAATATCAACTTTAGCTAATATAGAGCAACTTTCACAAATATAGAGCAACTTTAATTAATACGGAGCAACTTTCAGTCATTTTTGAGAAACTTTACATAATATAGAGCAACGTTAACTCATGTACACTACTGTTCAAAAGTTTGCGGTCACTTAGAAATGTCCTTATTTTTGAAAGAAAAGCAGTTTTTTTCAATGAAGATAACATTAAATTAATCATAAATCCAGTCTAGACATTGTTAATGTGGTAAATGACTATTCTAGCTGGAAACAGCTGATTTTTAATGGAATATCTCCATAGGGGTACAGAGGAACATTTCCAGCAACCATCACTCCTGTGTTCTAATGCTACATTGTGTTAGCTAATGGTGTTGAAAGGCTCATTGATGATTGGAAAACCCTTGTGCAGTTATGTTAGCACATGGATAAAAGTGAGTTTTCATGGAAAACATGAAATTGTTTGTGTGACCCCAAACTTTTGAACAGTAGTGTAGATATTTTTAAATTTGTGTTCTTCTGCTTTTCTTATTTATATTGCATATATAGTGTGTATACCACACCTCTTTAACTTATAGTTGTGTTTTCTTGCTTTGCTTAAGGTTAATTTGCAAATTTGCCCTTGTGGGATTAATAAAAAGGATATTTTTGAAAAAATACCTTTAAGAAGTGGGCTGTCTCGGCTCTCTGTGTTGTAGATCCGTACAATGCCTTCTTCATTAGCTGCAGCGAGGACGTTCTGTAGAGTTACTGCTGTAAAGAGGTGAGAGAACAGAGTCAGGACGGTGAATGTCAGCATGGTCCTGCTCTCTGCAGATATAAGAACATACGCAAAATGGATTACCAGAGGAGAACGCTAATCCAAACGGTGGCACGGAGTCCCCCAGGTTCCCGTAGGAGACGTGCTCATCATGCCGGACGCACTGGTAGCCTTCCAGCAGAGAGCTCAGAGGATACCTGGACCAGGGATCTGCAGGGAGGGCTGGATGACGGATGCAGCAGAGCAAAGACGGACATTTAGTCATTTAGACTTTGTAGTCTGAGATACCGTTCGTGATTTCACTCCACTGTGCTCTGAGATAAATTTGTACTATTTATTCTACCACTTCTAAAAGTCTAAATTCTCTGTTTTCAGGCTTTCCATATAAAGCGGCACATCTGTCATCTTGGACTGCAGGGACCATTCATCAATATTTTCACCATTTTATAGACCAAAACAATAGAAAGAAAATTTAACTGAGAAAATAATCAACAGAAAGAATAAATAAATAAAAATGAACAGTTGAGAGGCTTATTTGAGACACAGGTAACTCTATACTACTGTACTGTAGTATATTGGAATCAACAGTGCAAACATGAATTGATTAGTCAAAGCTGTCAACTATTGCATTAATTCCCAATTATTTTGATAACTGATTGTTTGTTGTTTTTTTGTTTTTTTAATGAGGCCAAATTCTCTGATTCCAGCTTCTTAAATGTGAATATTTTCAGCTTTCTTTTTGACAGTGAAGTGAATATCTTTGGGTCGTGGACAAAACAAGACATTTGTCCGCTTTGGGAAAAACTGATCATCATTTTTCTTCTCATTTTTTGACATTTTATAAACCAAACAACTAATAAAGTAGTCAGACAAAGGAAATTATCATCAGTCGCAGCCCTAATATGGTGAAATTGTAGAAGCAATATGGCCACTGGTAGGCTTTTACTGCAAATAAGTTCATATCTCAACTTCTAATGATTGAATTGGACTTTTATAATTAGATCGCGTTCTTCTGTGCACCGATCCAGTTTTATCATCACCACCAAACGCAGGAAATGTAAATAGATGACGGAAAATAAGAAGAAAACATGGACGCGAGCTAGCTTTAATTTAAGCTAATGTGGAGCGTTAAATTCTGTTGTCATGTCAACAGAAGTGCATCAAAACCAACGATCACACTGTAACCGTGAAGGATTTACAGAAAACAGAAAGGTTAGGCTATATTTTCCTCCATGGAAGCCGAAATGAAACCCACCGGAGGGCCGCAGAGGCACCACAATACCCCAGAAAACACACCCCGGTAACCCGAACACTCCCCGGTCTCACCGTTCTGCCTCCGTCGGCCCACTCCTCTGTCCACGATCGAGCGGAACAACATCCCGACTGTGCAGCAGGTTTAAAATATCTCTTTGTACCGCTGAGAAGATTGTCAGATCTTTAGCTGGTGGTTCCTGCTGCTGCTCTTCTTCTTTCCCGCGAACAGCTCTCCTCACAGACGGACCGAATCCCCCGCTAAAGCCGCGAAACCTGCTGCTATTGGTGGAAGCGGCCACTTCCGTTCAATAGATCCTCCCCTTCCTGTTTCTTTGTGCCGCGGTTTCTTGTACTTACAGTTAAGTGTCCTTATACTGCAATTTTGCTATTTTCACTAACAGGTCAGCTTAAAACATATAAAAATGCCACTAAGATGCACACCTAAATAAAATGTTTTCCATTCCTCCTCTTTCATTGAAAAAAGAAACTCAGAATTTTGGAATATGCAAGTATTTTTCACTTTAAATGTCTAACTGTATTTGTATAATGGTATTTGGGTACCCTCAATATGTGGTGTGTATTCTGCAGGATAAATGCAGACAGAGCATCTTCTTCCACATAAATAATGACCTAAAAAAGTGTCATAACTCAATGCAAGAGTTTAAATGAGAATTGTGCGAGGCCCTTGTCATTAGACAACAAAAATAAGGGCGGTTTCTTTTCTTTAGTTAAAAAAAAAAACAATAATAACTTTTTAAATTTTTTTTTTAAATTGAATGTTATTGAATGTCACTTTCTGTATTTTTGTGTTCTTCCATTGTGCACAGTAAGGTAATCCATAGGCTAAAGGTTAGGTGCTGTATCTGGTCCAGATTTGGAATGAAGATAGGGTTGTAAATGCTCACGGGGTCAAAGAATCAGACAAATTCCTGAGTAGGCTTTCTGTGTGTCAGACGAGGAAGAATCTGGGCTGCCGATGAAATCACAATGTGACGGATAACCTCCTTAAACAGTATTCATTTTTGACAGGTTGGTCTGTCTCTGAAATAGGAAATGCTCTTTTGAGATGCATTTCACATTGAATTTTTTGCACAAAGTTGGTTTTTTTAATGTTGAATGCAATATTTTTAATTTTCTCCTTACGGTTATTGTCTATACAATAATTTATAATAAAAATAATTCTTATTCTTAGTATTCTTCTTCCTATTATATTATTATTATTATTATTATTATTATTATTATTATTATTATTATTATTATTATTATTATTATTATTATTATTATTATTATTATTATTATTATTATTATTATTATTATTATTATTATTATTATTATTGTTGTTGTTGTTGTTGTTATTATTATTATTATTATTATTATTATTATTATTATTATTATTATTATTTATAATAATAAATCAGCTGTAATAATCAGCTGTTATATGGCTTCTATGGAGTCAAAAATGCAATATTTTTCTTAATACTGATTTTTAACCACTGCAAATATGCTTAACTTTTCATCAAGAAAAATTTGCTTAAATATGTTTCCTTTTTGCACTTTGATGTTAAGAAAGTGAAAACTGAAGTTTAGACTATTACAACTGGCACTTTATTTTGAAAAGTGAAGCTGTAGCCCGGAAGCAGTATAACTGATTATCCGGTGTGTTTGGTTTATACTGTCTGAGCAGCGAAATGCGAACGGTTCATGGGAGGCATTAAGTTTAAAGTTAAAAAAATAAATAAATAAAAAAACCCTAAACAATAATGTCGCTTTCAACAGCTCGGTCATTCCTGTCGGAGGCCTGTTATGGCGAACAAGAACTGGACGCTAATTCTGCTCTTATGGAGCTGGACAAAGGTGCGCTAGCTAGCCGGCTAACCAGTTAGCATGTGGCTCATTGATCTCTGAATGTTGATGTTTACCACAGACAGGCTGTAAATAAACACTATGTGGATGTTTGATGACATGGAAGTTCGCTGCTTTGTTGTAACTGTTGAAACTGTTTTTGTTTTCAGGGCTCCGGTCGGGGAAACTGGGGGAGCAGTGTGAAGCTGTGGTGTTGTTCCCCAAACTCTTCCAGAAGTACCCATTTCCCATCCTCATTAACTCTGCCTTCCTCAAACTGGCAGACATCTTCAGACTCGGGTATGGTTGTTTGATGTTTTTAATGTTTAATCAACGGCTTTTGTTACTGTCATTTCCCCAGTTGTCCCATGTTGTTAGGCACACTCAAGATGACAACAATAAAATCCCAGTTTGTTTTTGGATTGAGTAAAGGTTGACCCACTAATCACGCCAAGTCTCCTCATTTACCTGAGCCCAAGTGCTTTCTGTTAACAAATGAGATTGGCGTTGCAAGTTCACCAGACATTGCTTTTCTCCAGGTTTGCCAAATACACTGCCTGTTGAGGTTGTTTTGGTAATGCTACCTTTATTTTGGCAATTACAGCTGCTTGTTTTTGTGCAGCTTGTGCAATTATAATGTGATTTTTTTTAATGTTGAAGACATTACAGCTGACTAATCTGGGTAAAATATCTAAGAAGCTCGTTTTTTTCTGACTTTAATATGATTTTTATATGTATGAATGGTTTTTTTTTAAAGTCAAAGCAAAGTTGAATATTCTCTGCTGAAGAGATTTAATTAAGAAAAGAGAAAGAATGGCATAAATTTATGTTTATATATGACAGCCTTGGTCAAACACACAGCCTTTCTAAATTTACTAGTTGTGTTACTTTAATTTGTGATTTCTATTTAAAACATGAATTTTTCAGTCTTACTCTGGTAATATATGCTAAACAATATCCAAAGCTTCTTAGATAGTTATAAGATGAGCACTTTTTAAAATAAGTTTGCTGTGCCAGGAACATCTTTGTTTATAGAAGCCTTTCTCTTCTTTTTCAGCAACAACTTTCTGCGACTCTGTGTGCTGAAAGTAACCCAGCAGAGCGAGAAACACTTGGAGAAGATTCTGAACGTGGACGAGTTTGTGAAACGGGTTTTTTCCGTCATCCACAGCAACGACCCCGTGGCCAGAGCCATCACTCTCAGGTAACGACGCACAATAAAGATGTTATACATTCTGCAGGATTTGTGCTACAACATTAGAGTAAATGAGGGGTTTGTCGCTGCCAACTCTGGTCAGTCATCTGAGGTAGAAAAGAGACAATTTCCTGGTTGTTTCTTCTGGTCAGGATGCTCGGTAGTTTGGCTTCCATCATCCCAGAGAGGAAGAATGCCCACCACAGTATTCGCCAGAGCCTCGACTCTCATGACAACGTGGAAGTGGAGGCTGCCATCTTTGCTGCTGCAAGCTTCTCTGCACAATCAAAGTAAGTGAGAACATTACTAAAATGGATAAAAACCAGATGATGTTTTTGCATTTTTATGTAAATTTGATGTTTGTTTTTAATTTTCAGAGACTTTGCAGCTGGCATTTGCAACAAAGTCAGTGAGATGATTCAAGGTAAAATGTTTTATTCTGTGGTAAAAGTGTCACAAAGCGCATTTAGAAATAAAGACAGATTTCATTGTTTATTAACATTAATAATATTCAGTAAATTTTCCACACAGCTGTCCAAATACACATATGAAGGCCTGAAATGGTGGATCAGTGTGCATCTGTAGACTCCATTTGTTTACATATTTAGTTAGTTTCCTTAATGAGCTGAATGCAACCATCAAAGTGTGTTCATTGTTCATGTTACAAATCAAACATACAATACTGAAATTATTATGAAGAGGAAAGAAAGAAAAAGAAAAAAGCACTGTACATACACAATTTATCACCTCCTTTACCATTTTCCCAATACATCTGGGTATCTGTACATCAGCGTTTACATAGAATTTGCTTTCAGGCAAAGAAAAAAATAATAATGCAGTTATTTTGATAGATTATGTGATTGCAACATGAGCCACCACCCCAGTGGGAATTGTAATTTTTTCCTTATTTATCACAAAACAAATTTTAAAATTGTGATGCAACCTTTGCTGTACCAAGCAAGCATGTTCCCAAATGTCCTTAGAATATTATTTGTTGAATAGGGCGTCTTTGTAGCACCACACTAATTCATTCATAATAGGATGTTATGACACTTGACCTTTATCAAAAATGTGCGAACTGAACATTGCACTTACCATATTGTGATTTTGATAATTTTCATCATTTGTTTCCGTTCCTGTTTGATCTACGCTTCCACCGCAGGTTTGGACACTCCAGTGGAGCTGAAGCTGAAGCTGATCCCGATGCTGCAGCACATGCATCATGATGCCAGCCTGGCCTCCAGCAGCAGAGAGCTCCTCCAGCACCTGGTCAACTCTTACCCCTCCACCCCCATGGTCATCGTCTCGCTGCACACCTTCACCCAGCTGGCTGCCTCCTCCCTCATCGATATCCCCAAGCAGGTATCCCCATGTCTCCCACAGAGCCACACTCCATTGTTACCGGTTTGTGGTGATAAATAATTGCTGTAGGTAGGGCTGAAACAATTCCTTGAGTTATTTGAGTAATTTGATTACTAAAATTCCTCAAGGCAAAATTCTCTAAATCGAGGCTTCATTTAATCCACTAAATACTAGACCCCAGGTCACTAACTGGTCCGGACCCAGACTTCATCCTGTACATTATAACTGTACTATACCATATATGCACAATACCCGTGTACTACACTACTGAATCCGATTACTCGATTAGTCACCAGAATAATCAATAGAATACTCGATTACTGAAAAAATAATGCAGCTCTAGCTGTAGGGTTTTGTCCTGCTAAGAGACTTTGAAGTGAGGTTCACACTCTGGCACCTTTAAAGTATCAACATGATGGACTTTTGGTTTCTTTGTCCGTATAGTTACAGCTGCTCCTTCAGTACCTGAAAGATGATCCAAGGAAAGCTGTCAAGAGGCTCACAATTAATGACCTGAAGCTGCTGGCTAAAAAGGCTCCTCACCTGTGGATCAGAGAAAACACTCAGGTAAAGCTGCATTGCAGGATTACCTGAAGTTGGTTGAAAGTCTGTTATTTAATGGTTTTTATCTCTGCAGACTCTGTGTGAGTGTGCGTTGGCTGTCCCGTACAACAGTTTAAAGCTGGGAATGTTGGCTGTTCTCTCCACCCTCTCCGGAACTATTGCAATCAAACAGTATTTCAGTAATGTGGCAGGTAATGGTCACTTTTATTTCACTGCTTTTTTATGCGTACCTCCACTTCTGAAAAGGAGAACAACTCCGTACTGATGTGGATTCTGTAAAACTTTCTTCTCAGGTGGCTCTGCGGTTCCCCCACGGCTCACTGACCTGGTTAAACTGGCACAAGAATGCTGTTACCACAGCAACCTGGCAGTGGCCGCACACGGGGTCATCGTGCTCGCCAACATTTCCATTTCCTGTCCAGAGAAAGGTTAGTTTCAGCGGACAACAGCCTGTTTTTGGGCTCTTTGTGGTGCCAGTTGTCAGTCAGTGCTTTTACTTCAGATTCATGCCTTTCATTTGCCATTGCTGAGTGCTGCTGTGTGTTTTTCCCCTCCTCAGATATCGTACAATTGGAGCAGGACACAGTTTTGGGAGTGGAGTCCCTTCTGATGCTCTGCAGTCAGGACAGCAGCCCGAGTTCACAGGCCACACTAAAAGTAAGACGACATCGTTAACACAAGACGGACGGCATGGGTTGGAACTGGGGAATATTTATAGCATAGAACGTAGAACACTGTTATGTTTGGAAATCTGGCCTCAAACACCTAGCCAGGTTTGTCAGTTTATACTTCAGTTAAATCAGAATTTAGCCACTTTTGAATTGTAGCTTATCTGAGCAAAATTGTTCTATGAATAGTGTAATTAACAGAATTAAAGACACTAAAATGGTTTTTTTTTTTCCATCAAAAAATTTATAGAAATCAAAGTTAATAACTGCTCATATTCAGGGTGTACACTCAGCGGCCACCTTATTAGCTACACCGCTTCAATTGCTTGTTGACACAAATAGCTAATCAGTAAAATAAGCAGTCAACGTCACGGCTGAGGATTTTGTCCCCGAAGCTGCTTTGAATTGATAATAGCTTTGAAAATACAGATTTGGAGTAAACCATGCCGTGTTATTTGAGCCAAAGCAATGACATAAACTGAGGAGGCCAAACTTACTGTATATTTAAGGTGAATTATCACAACTCCCCTGCTATCCATATCATGAGAAAGTGTGTCATGATGCCTAATGATCAGATTATTCTCCACCATCAAACCACCCTCATCTAACCTTCTACTTCCCCTCTATTTCGACTGCAGACGGCCCTCACCTCTTTGGTCAAGCTCCTGAAAAGTCGACCCCATCTCAGCCAACCAGCGGTGGAATTCCTGCTCGGCCAGCTCCACCTTTCCTGCGACTCCTCTCGCGTCCTCATGTGCCACGCCCTGGCAGCCATCGCCACCCACCTGCCCGTGCTGGGAGACGGGATGCTGGGGGATCTGGTGGACCTCTACCGAGTGGCCAGTCACTCCTCCACTGACAAGCAGCAGGAACTTCTGGTGAGAGACCGTGCACGAGTCACACGTCAGCTGGTGTTCAGGCAGCAAATTAGAGCTCATAGCAGTTAAATGTGTCTTTTATGTTTGAAGATCTGGCAAATTGTACTCGTATTATATCCACTTTCTGTCGTAAAATCAGCCTGTATGTGCCAAAGCTCTTCTCTGAAACACTGCCTCGTCTTTGTGCCTTGTGCATCGCTGATTTTGGAGTTTTCATTCCTGACCCTCCTGCTGCTTTGATTGCTGCAGGTTTCCTTGGCAACAGTGATTTTCGTCGCCAGCCAGTCATCTCTGTCGGCCGAAGTGAAGACTGTCATTAAACAGCAGCTGGAGAACGTGGCAAACGGCTGGACGGTGTATCGCATCGCACGGCAAGCTTCACGAATGGTGAGTACATTTTTCAATTGTGTCACAAGTAATGATAGTAATAATTATAATTAGGGCTGCAGCTATCAATTATTTTAGTAATCAAGTATTCTATCGATTATCCTGATGATAAATCGAGTAACTGGATTCTGCTCTTGGCGTGCGCGTTACAGCATCAAAAGCAGAAGTGAGCGGCCTGTGCAACAGAAGTAAACATCCTGGTGGAACACGGGCAGGCATCTGTGGTTTATTGTACATATATAGTAGAGTTCAGGGGCCCTGCCGGTGAATCTCAGGCTGCTTTCAGACTCATAGGGAATTAATAGTTTCTTAAAGCTTTTAAAACAAGCAATAAAATCTTAAAATCAATTCTACAACTCAGAGGCAGCCAGTGAAGAGCAGCAAGGACTGGTGTGATGTGGTCCCCCCTCTTAGTGAGTCTTAAAAGCCTGGCAGCAGCATTTTGGATTATGTGAAGCCTGGATGTTTTGTTTGCTGATTTCGGACTAAAGTGCATTACAGCTGACTTAGGGTGAAGACAGGGAATACCCTGGACAGGTCACCAGTCTATCACAGGGCTACATATGGAGACAAACAGTCACACTCACATTCACACTTATGGACAATTTAGAATTACCAATTAACCTCAGCATGTTTTTGGACTGTGGGAGAAAGCCAGAGAACCTGGAGAAAACCCACACGATGCACAGGGAGAACATGGAAACTCCATGCAGAAAGATCCCAGGAAGGCCGGGGATTTTCTAGCTGCAAGGCGACAGTGCTAACCACCGAGCCACTGTGCAGCCAGTCACCATGACACATCCAAAACAAGATTCCAAAGTTCGTATTGTTTATCTGCAGGGATGCCATGAGTTCTCCAGCGAGCTCTACCAGTGTCTGCGGACCCGCGTGGCATCGGAGCACTTCTACTTCTGGCTGAACAGCCTGAAGGAGTTTTCCCAAGCCGAGCAGTGCCTGAGTCATGTTGAGGACGGCGACTACAGCGGAGCCATGACCGCCATCGCCGAGGCCCTGCGCTCCTACCAAAAGGGCATCGCCTCTCTCACGGTCAGTCTACCGCCAGGCATCTGCTTGTCAAAAAACATTAATACTGCACTTCTTCCACCAGTGACAGGACGCTTAGAGCTGCTGGTTGTCAATCAGACTGCTTGAGCTGCTGTCACAGTCTCTCAAATGTCTACTAATTTAACTCACCTAGCATCGACCGATCTCGTTACGTCAACTCAACAAAACCCGTTTAAGCATTTAATTGTAGTGTCTATGTAGATTTACCTGATTAATACCTCCCCTGCAGGCTGCCAGCACCCCTCTCAGCCCGCTAACGTTCCAGTGTGAGTTCATTAAGCTGCGCATCGACACCCTGCAAGCCCTGTCGCAGCTCATCTGTACCTGCAACAGCCTGAAGACCAGCCCTCCTCCTGCCATCGCCACCACCATCGCCCTCACCTCGGGCAACGACCTGCAGCGCTGTGGACGCATCTCGATGCAGGTAAGAGGCTGAAGTTTGGCCACGGGGATTAATTAATGTCGTAGGTGTCTGTAAGGTTTGGAGCTTTGTGTTAATGTTTGTATACGGAACCTTAGATAGTAGCTACTGCTGCTTCATAACAGGTATTTTTTTTTTTCCTCTGTATTCCAGATGAAGGTATGCATGGATGAATTCAGAAGTCTTGCCACTCGTTACGCAGACTTACACCAGTCATCGTTTGACGCTGATTACGCCACCCTTCGCAACGTGGAGCTGTATCCTTACACTGGCCTCAGTCCCATCACACCTTCTTGTCTCGTTTATGATCTTGTTTCCTCTGCTGTGATGTAGTTTTCTTTAACCGTCCATCCAGACAGCAGCAGAGCTGTTTGCTTGTCTCCCATGTAATTGAAGCTTTGATACTGGATCCACAGGCAGCCAGGTGAGAGCTGCTGTCACTGTCAGCGAAGGTGGAGGAGTTGTTTATCTTCAATTCTGTTATTTTGTTTCCTGACATCTGGGAACACGGCCGTGCAGGAGAACAGCTCGGAGTACCTTTCCACGAGTAGAAGTCGACATGTGCATGTGTCTTCTTGTACGCTGCACCCTTTAGGGATATGACACTGTAATGAAAATAAATGCGCCTTATTTAATTTGATAAAAAGCTTCTCCGCTGTACCATGTACTTGAATGTTTTTTATTGAAAGTGCTTCGCTATTACAGACATCCCCCGGAGGCATCCTCCTGGCAGATGTTTGTAACATATCGCCTCTCGCTGTCTCTCTAATCTAGTTTTCAGGAGTATGGCACTCTGGGGTCGGTCCAGACCGAGAGCGAATATGAGCGACGGATGATGTCGGTCTTCAATCGTGTCCTGGAGGAAGTGGAGGGCCTCACCAAGAAACACCCTCCTGTGTCACACCTGGTAAGGTTGAATATTTGACATTTGGTGCTTATGTTCACAGGTTCTTCTGCAGTTGTTGTGAAAAAGGCTCAGTTGAAATCAAGAATTGGAAGAAAAAAAATTGAAAAGCTGCAACACATTTTTTTCCCTGTTTTATTTCTCGTTATTTAACCAGTTAAGTTAGTTGAGAACTGATTCTCATTTTCAGTAATGACCTGGCCAAGAGGCGGCACACAAACGAGATGAACAATAAAAACATTACATGACTAAGATTATAACTAATAAGATTCCATGTACAGCAAATCACACAATATTATAATATTACGCAATGACTTGTAAAATAGAAAGGCTAGAAAACAGCTGCAGTGGTCTGAAGTGTTACTCTGATTTATTTTTTTTAATTTTTAATCCCAGCTGACTTTAGGGTGAAGGCCACCAGTCTATCACAGGGCTATATATAGGGACAAACAATCACACTCGCATTCACACCTACAGACAATTTAGAATCACCAATTAACCTCAGCATGTTTTTGAGCTGTAGATGGAAGCTGGAGAAAACCCACGCATGCACAGGGAGAACATGTAACCTCCATGCACATGAACCAGGAATCTTTTAGCTGCAAGGCAAAAATGCTAACCACCAAGCCACTGTGCAGCCAGTTTGGGAAACTCATTCCTGTAAATATATCTTATAATAATATCATAATAATAACTTTATTTACATAGCACTCTTAAGAACAGCGTTCACAGAGTGCTTTGAGAGTCAAAACATGCAACACAGACAATTAAGCAAGATATAGGAGATAAGGCAGAGCAGTCAGTTAAAATAAATGGTAAAAATGACAATAAACGATATGAATAGTTAGGTAGATTAGCACACAAATCAAACAAAGGAACTAGGCAGTTTGAAAATTAAAGAATAATTAGAGAGAATTAAGTAGTTAGAGAGACATCACACCAAAGAACCAGGCAGCTAAAATTAAAATAAAACAAGAGAGAACATCTAAAATTAACAGGACATAATACAGAATAAAACACTAAAACTAAAGCTAAAAGTGAAGTTCAAATAAATGATGATTTAAAAGAAGTTACTGACTCTGCAGGCCTTATCTCCTCAAGCTTAATTGGATATTGTCAATGCGCTTCTAAACGGTGACACTAATACTGATGTTGTGTTCTTGTCAGTGGTTTTCTACTAAGTTTGTAATGACTGGTGTAATACGCAGGGCTGGACAGGTTAACGAGTTATTATCAATGGATTAATTAATACATTGTGTCAGCTAATGGTGTTGAAAGGCTAATTGATGATTAGAAAACCCTTGTGCAGTTATGTTAGCACATGAATAAAAGTGAAAGTTTTCATGGAAAACATCTAATTGTTGAGGTGACCCCAAACTTTTGAATGGTAGTGTGTATATTAGTGCTGGTAATAACGCTTTAAAGCTATCCACTTTAGTAATGTAAGATGATTAAATAAAGGAAACTGACCAAAACAGTTGCGGCTAATGAATCTCAGTGGTATAAATGTGTTGTTTGTTGTTTATTTTTCAGCATACAGGTTGCCTCTGTGACGCCGTCATAGCTTTGCTGAAGGTGCCGCTGTCTTTCCAGAGATATTTCTTCCAAAAGCTCCAGTCGACCAGCATCAAGGTAACCGTTTTACTCACTTTGAACAGAAAAGCACAACAAAAAGCATGCTCAACCTCAACCAATGGCTCGTGGGGCTCACAACACCGCCTCAACTTTTATATCCAGAGTTATTTACTTCTGCGGAGACTCACTCCTCTCTCCTATCTGATCATTAAGTGTCCAGTTAATGCATCTAGACGCTGAGTTCAGCTTAACATAAACACAGGAAACCAGGAACAATTTACATACCAGCACTTCTAAAGCTCGCTAATTAACATCTTATGTAAAAATTACAGTTTTTAGTTTCATGGAGATTATGTACTGGACTGTTTCTTGGCAGGACATCAAGGAAGTCAGTGTGCTGGGCCAAGAAATAGTCCAGCAAATATTTTTTTAAAAAAACCCGCAGGAGACCAGTATCTAGAGCTGCAACGAGCATCAGTGACTCAGTTGTCAGCTGTTATTATAAGTACCAACCATTTTGGTAATCGATTGATTGGAGTAATTTTTTAAGAAAAAAAAGTTCACATTTTCTGAATCTAGCTTCTTAAATTTCAATATTTAGGGTCCGAGCACCAACAGTACAAGAAACCTCTTGAAACCTTAGGGTTTATTTTACTTCAGAACCAGTGAAAAATGTGATACTTTCGCGGAACTGCATCGGTGTGTACCAAAATGTCTCCATAGCGCCACCTGGAAAATTTCAAACAATAACTACGGCCACTACACGTCACCTACAGCTATGAAATTTGGTAGGCACGTGTAACTCATCAAGATGCATGGAAATGTATTTGACAACCATACCTAAAACACAACAGGAAGTCAGCCATTTTGAATTATGTGTCATATTTTGGACGAATTTGGACCAATTTTTGCACATTTTCAAAAGTGATAAACTCAAACACGGTGACCATGACAGACCTGAAATTTGGCCAGGATTCACACCAGGCATGGATGATCAAAAGTTAACAAAATGCTCCACAGAAGTCTGAGGGTGTGGAAATGGCGGCCACTGGAATTTCGACAGTTGGCCATGACACAGGAAGTGCTGTATAACTGGCCTGTACACGCTCCAATCTATCTCAGACTTTACATGTGTGATAAGAGTGCAGCTCTGATGACATCCATAGACCAAAATACATTCACAGTGATAGCGCCACCTCGTGGACATGTTTAGACTCGCTGACCAGCAAGGATGCGAGGACCCAACCAGCACTGCTTGCAGCTTTAATTTCATTTTTTTTTCTCCTTTTTGACAGTAAACTGAATTTCTTTGATTTGTGGACAAAACAAGACATTTGAGGACGTTGTCTTGGACTTGGGGAAAAACTGATTTCACAACAACTGACTGATTAATTCACAATGAATATAATCGTTGGCTTCAGTCAGTCAAATCATTTTATTCTGTTTTACTGTCAATATTAAAACAACCGATAAAAACTGGGCCTTAAAACCAAAAAGCACAAAACATGTAGTGAAAAAACATTCAGTTAAGTAAAAAGCTGTTCTGGTATCAAGCTTCTTCTATGCAGTGAAAAATGTGCATTTCGTAGATGTCAAATTATCACGTTATTGTTCACGATCTCTTCAGCACAATACGAACTATTTCAGAGACATTAAGACGTGTGAGTAGCCATCGTTAACTGAACATACAAAATACCATTACACGTACACGTATTGGATGTATTTAGCTGTTGGAACATGGAGCAGTTGCACCTATAAAAATAAAATGAGCCTCGACTTGTGAGGTTTATCCGGCTGTGTTGTGTCCTTCCAGCTCGCCCTCTCTCCGTCGCCACGGACACCGAGCGAGCCAATCCCAGTGCAGAACACCCAGCAGCTGACTCTGAAGGTGGAGGGCGTGGTGCAACACGGTTCCACTCCAGGACTCTTCAGAAAGATCCAGTCCGTCTGCCTCAACGTCACGTCAGTTCTCCAGAGCAAGACGGGGCCGGACTACAAGGTGACTTTATTTATTGATCAGATGATTTGCAAAAATGCTGTGCTCCTATGAATATATTTAATCCATTCTATCGTTTATTGTAACTGAAATCTAGCAGTTTAACCAGATTAGGGCTGTAACGATTCCTCGAGCTTTTCAAGTCGTTTGATTACTAAAATTTCAAAGTTCTCTGAATGGAGGCTTCGTTTAATCCACTACATACTAGACCCCAGGTCACGAACTGGACCCAGAATTCATCCTATTCGAATGTACAGGAAATGTTACTGATTGAATATTTTCTGTAATAAATACTAATAAACTGGTCAGTTCTCTTATTTGTGTATTTGGCTTTGAGTTTTAGTTCAATACCCCTGCACTATACTATATATGTACAGTACATCTGTATTATACTATATATGTACTGCACTATATATGTACAACAGCCCTATACTACACTATATATGTACTATACTATATATGTATAATACCCCTGTATTATACTATATATGTACCGCTTTTGATGCTGTAACGCCGAGCACAGAATCCTATTACTCGATTAATCACCAGAATAATCGATAGAATACTGGATTACTAAAATAATCGACAGCTGCAGCCCTAAATTTTCACTTTGTGCCTTTCAGATTCCACTCGATGCCAAAACCAACGAGATCGAGCAGCGTGTGGAGCCGCACAACGACTACTTCAGCACCCAGTTCGTGTTGAATTTCTCCGTCCTGGGAACTCACGCCGTCACCGTGGAGGCCTCCGTGGTGGATGAGAGCGGCATTGAGTGGAAGACGGGCCCCAAGACGACGGTGTCGGTCAAGTCCCTGGAGGATCCTTATTCCCAGCAGCTCCGCCACCAGCTGCAGCAGGGTGGAGCTCAGCCGGCGCCACAGAGGGGGGCCTATGCTCGCTTCTAGCAAATCCCCCCCCCTGTTTACAGCTTTGTATACTCGATTTGTTTGTAGAAAAACTAATTGTGTACATATTTTTCCAGTGATTAAAAGACCGTATTTCATTTTAACGCTCTGTTGTCATTATAAAGATAAAACAGGACAGTTAGATTAATGAACTCATTTCAGTGTGCAGTAATCACATTATTGGCCGTCAGCCACCAGAAAATTCTAAATTCATTTTTATTTTCTGTTAATATTCTTAATCCAGCACTATTTCGTGCACGCAGTAATCTCTAGAACAGTTTAGAACTCTGTGTCCTTGGATTTACCATGTCATCGTTTCTACATGACTGCGTTAACACAGAGAGCCATCAGGGGGCAGACCAGAGTCATTAACAGAACAGCATCTCTGAGGGGTCCTCAAATCTCTCTGGAGTCAATTCCAGACCTGTCACTGCTAAATTATCTGCATTTCAGACTTTTGGATTAGACACAGATTACTCTTTAAATAGTCTTTTTAAGACACAATCACATTTTTATGATATTTTCAGCTAAATTTAATACAATTACAATCTGAACTATATTTAAATGAATTATTTTTTGATAGAATGAAAGCTTTACACACACGGTTTTGCTTAAATATCCTTATTTCTCACATAAAGTAACGCAAATACACTGATGCTCCCACACTGATGATGATGTAATCTGGAAGTATTTTGCAGCCGTGAATGGGTCCACATGACTTCAGATGAAAACATAAGATCTGGTCACAATTCTTTCTATTTATTTTTTATTTTTTAAAATATGAAAAAGCAGTTTCTTGTTCCTAGACACTGGAACCATCGCTACTTGACATCAGAGTCTGCGCACTCAGGCTAGAAACTGGCGACAGGCGGCACAAGAGCGTCAAGTCAGCGGAAATACATGATGGAACATCCGCTGCTGGGTTTCAAAATAAACTCAGTAAATTCTTAATGGAGCCGACATGTTTCATTAATTCCTACTTAGTATAAAAAGCTAAATTTCTTATTTTACAGTATAACCTCTTCTGGTTATGCTTACATGCTTTGATTTATTGTTTAACTTCCAACACCACATCACAAATTATTCATTCCCAGTTGACTTGAAGGTAATCTTATTTATATATTTGATAAAGCAATTATAGCTTCGAAAATGTGTTATACAAAAGCAAGTGCTAAACGAACTATTGAAATTAAATGAAATAATGGATATTTTAAATGTAAAATTTTAATTGCCCGCTGTTTTGGTTACTCTTGCACATTATTTGAACTACACATAAAACACGAACATTTGTACATCCTTTACATTTTGCATTTTATATTTTTCTTACTGTTTATTTTTAATTGATGCTTATTTTTGCTTAATTATCTGTACTTATGGTGGAGGGAACTGTACTCTTTCTGCTGCAACAACAAAAGTATTATCTGTTCTATTATAAATAAATTGCTTTTTTACTTTTTTAAATTTTAAATTTTTAAATTTTCTCACCTCTGCATCATCCTTTACAACATTTTATTATTCACATTTGACAAAATAAAAGATTATTTGTAGAAAAAAAATTAGAAACGAAAACATTTTTTTCATAAAACATCAAGTTTTAAGCTTTAGCGTGGCAAATACAGAACATGAAGCTCGGTTTTAATAATTCTGTAACAAATTTGTGCACTTTTTTATATAAGTTGTCTGCATTATTTAAAGTTAGACCAATGTATTTAATTGTATCCCTTGTAGATTGTAATATTTTACATATTTTTTTTACTTACTCTCCTGTTAGGTTTGTTTCTCAGGAACAGCAATAATGTTCCTGGGTCATTTAATTATCCAAAAATGTCAGAAACCAAAAAATCCCAATAAAGATTGTTTATATGTCATTATTAACTCCATTACTATGGATTCAATCAATAGTTAGCTCAGTGGTGTTCTTTACTTCTCACAGATCGTGGTTCAATGAGGATAATTCACTAATTTTTCATTTAAAACAATGCAAGTTAATTTTTTTTTATTGCTGTACATTGAATGACCTATGTATAAAATACAACAGTTTAACACAACATAGATTTTTTAAAAAATGTATTTATTTCACATTTTGATTTTTTGGCTTTTCAGGGACCCCTCTTCTATTCAGGGTGGGTTTGCAAATATGAACTATTCTCATTTTGCATGTTGATAACACTTATTTAACCAAGCAGAAGTTTTATACCCAAAAAATACTTTTCTTTTTTTTTTTTTTTAGATTTATTTACTTTAAAATAGGTCAGTTTGACCAGCAACATAACAGGAGGGTTAAAGTAACCTCTGCCTGTGATAAGGTGCTGTATAAATAAATGAAGTCAACATTTATGCTTGCTGTTGTTTAATTTGCTACTGAGGCTTTTATTGTGGAGACACGGCGGAAGCGTCGCTGCCGTGCTGGTGTACCGACCACCTTGACTCTGTGTGGATCTGGAGACAGATAACGGGTCCTGCAGCCACAATCGAAAAATCGCTGTTTTTCGTGTTTGATGCTCACATGTCGTGTGTATTTTGTGTCGCGTTTTCTTAACGAGCAGCGCCAAATTCCGGGCCCCGGTCGAGCCGCCTCTCGTCCCCGTTCTCCGGCGGCAGCTCGGTAGCTAGCGGACTGGCCGCTGATAGTGATGCATCAGAGGAATTATCCCGGCGTCTCCGACTGAGATGGAGCCAGCGACGCTCGACCGGAGTTGCTTGCTAGCTAGCTAGCTAGCTGACGGTGCCCGCCGGGATTCCGTGTACCGGAGCACAGCCGGATAACGTTAGCTAAATGGGTGCAGCGTCGTCGCGCAGGGTTTGCTGTAACGTTACCACACGTTTCCACCTCTGTCCGCAGATTTCATAGACAGCTACCATGTCAACTAGCAAAAATTGCTAACTTAACCGTTTAGGTTAGCCACACGTGACACAATTTATCTCGCTCCAGCAATTAGCTACACCCCTGGCCGTCCTTGGATGCTTCAGTGACGTTAATTGGGTGAGTATCACGAGCTGGCGGACTTTTACTACCACATTTCAGGGTCGGACTATGTTCTGGATGAGCCACCCAGCGGGCACTGCGCTCTGCACCAGCCCTCCGGGCGTGTAAGCCTCCGAGTTAACGTTTGGCATTGTCTCATAAAACAGCCCCATTAACCGCCTCTGCCGGGTCCATTTCGCAATAATGTCCCGGCTGACCCCATCTGACATGTTCCTGAACATCTGTCCCTCCGTCGTGCTAACTCACTCTTCTGCTAGTTAGCATGTCATGAAGAAGTGCTCGGTCCTTTTATGGTCCTGTCTTTGCATGTATTACTGTTACGGCTTGGCAGCTAGCTAGCAGACGGTCACGAATAACAAACAGCCACATCCCGGAATAAATCCTCCTGAATAATAATCGGAAGACAGTGTGTTGCATCTAGATTCCGTGTAATAGCCTCACCCCTCGGCTGACTAGCGGCGGACCCGCTCCTCCTCCAGGGTTTCCTCGGTGTGTGGCTTAACGTTGGCTGATTTTGCGGATTTGTCAGATAGTTTGTGTACAGTAAGGTTATGTAACATGCATTTTCCTCCCCGTCAAATAAGATGCTAACAGCTGCTGTGTGTGTGTGTCTGTTGCAGAAGGCGTGTATCAGGATGGCACGGCTCTTGGACGGGGCCGGCAAACTGGGCTGGGTTCTCCTCAAGTCTGTGCTCCGTTTCGCGTTCATGTTCCTCAACAACTGTGTAGCCATCCCATCCTACTGCCTGTACCTGCTGCTGCTCCAGCCTCTGAGAATATGGGACAGTACCACTTTCTGGCACATCGAGGGAATCATGTTCAAATGGTTGCTGGCCATGGTGTCTTCATGGGGCTGGGTCGCAGGTTACACAGGTAAGATCCATTCGCTGCTGTGGAGATGTTTGTGCAGGTAGAAGATCCCTGGTTCCCGTCCAGGCTGTTTCGAGATCTTTCTACGTGGCGTTTGCATGTTCTCCCTGTGCATGCCTGCGTTTTCTGTGGTTTTCCGGCTCCCACAGTCCACAAACAGCTGATTGGTAACTCTAAATTGTCCGCGAGTGTTTGTCTCTCTGTGTAGCCCTGTGATAGACTGTTACCTGTCCAGGTGTCCCCCAAGTCAACTAGAATAGTCTCCAGCCCCCGCCTCATGACCCTGCAGAGGATTAAGCGGTGTATAGATAATGGATGGATGGATATTTGTGACCGCTTACTGGTGCACGGCGTTGCTCCAAAACCTGTTTGCACTCCATGTATTTCCGTATCACCCACAGTGTCCTATTTTGCTGCAAAACACGTCGCCAGAGATGTTTAACCCTCCCGTTATTGTCATTTAGGAAGTGAAAAAATTAACAATGTTAAAAGTATTATTTGTAATTTGGACTTTTATGCTGTAAAACTCATGTCATGAATACAACTTAAGCAGATTTCTGAATGAATTTCAAAGTTAGGAGTGTTACAGTGAGCTTAAGAGAAGCCACAGTGATTATTATGAGATGCATGTGAGAGTCCAGCTGTGATGCAGTGTACGTGTGAAGCACGCCAGGCAGAAATCTGAGCAGTAAATCAGTATGAAACCGTCACGGCTGGCGATATAACATCAGATAAACTGTTTTTGCTGACAGGTGAGCGTGCAGTAGCGGTTGTCCTGGGCAAGGCAAGTTTTTTTTGTGTAGCACAATTCATACACAGGGCAATTTAAGGTGTTTTATTATGGCAAAGAGATATATTCAGAAAAGTGGTTTAAAGGCAGATATACACTACCATTCAAAAGTTTGGGGTTAGGGTTAGGCTAATTGACGATTAGAAAACCCTTGTGCAGTTATGTTAGCACATGAATAAAAGTGTGAGCCTTCATGGAAAACATGAAACTCTCTGGGTGATTCTAAAGTATTCAACGGTAATGTACATTAAATCATAGAAATGAAACATAGAAGTAGACATTAAGATCATAAAAATGTATTAAAAGACAAGAAAACACTGAGCATGTGAGAGAAAGCTGCCCTGAAAAATATGTTTTTCAGGCCTGATTTTGATCTCAAGTGACCAGTAAAATCACAACATAATAACCTATAAATAACTAATGTTTCTCTTTGTTTTCGTGCAAAAAAGTACAGTCACAAAATGTTCCGAACAACTTGTCAAAATCTAGCAATTATTTTATGTTTACATTCATTTCCACATCTGTGTAGTAATTCTGACCACCTGAACTGACGCGCTATTAAGGAGGAAGGTTAAGTTGTCCCCACTACCTTGTAAATGTATAAAATTTATCCAGAAAAAAATCCATAAAAGTTGTGGCAGTGCAGTGGAGAAATTTATAATTTAATTTAATATGACCGTATGTTTGACATCTCTGATTTTCTGTTTTCTGACTCAGTTTTCAAGTTCCGACTAATCTGAGCGACGCTGGCAAACATAAAAATGACACGTCTTTGCGTAGTTTTTGCAACTTGAGCCAGTCTTTTAACATCAGATGCATATTTCTTCAGAGAAACGAACGCTCGCTCTCTGCGACTGGGATGAGAGGCACAAACTGGGACTAGTTCCTCTACAGACGATAACCACGACAGTATTAAAGTGTCTCCTCCTGAATTGGAAATAAGTCACTAATGGACCTCGGGCAGACATTTGAATAAAAATGAGACAGTTGAAGGGAAAAAAAATAGGAAAAGAAAGCCTATCTTTGTTTTTAATATGAAATTGCGCCACTTGTAATAGAGCAAAAAAAAATAAAAAATCAGGATTACTTGCTTTTATAACTGCTATTCTATGAGAACATCCTTATCTTAAAATGCATTGCTTGGACTGTTCCTGTGTGATTAGTTAATTATTTGGTAAATGCGTGTGTGTTCTGATGTTCAAGACAAAAAAAATCCAGAGAATTGCTGGTTTTTGATTCTCAAATGTGAGGATTTACTGCTTTTCTGACTCCTTTTTTTGTTGCTATTTTTGACATTTCAGTTAACTGACAGTCTAATCTATAATGCAGGTAATTGTCGGTGGCGTCCCCATGTATGTGATTTACTAAGCGCAGGAACGGTGTTGTGTAATACCAGGACACTGATCGAAAAACAAACACCTGACACGTATGATTGGAGACCAGCAGGATGTCACAAGGGCTCGTTTGCTTCCTCTCAGCCGGCTGGTCGAATACCTTGAAGCGACTCGGGCTACAGTGGTGTTTGGTTGCACAGAGCTGCCAGCAAAATGCTTACAAATTGCTAAGTGGTGAACATGGGTAGCAACAAGGCGCTCCGATTAATAATTCAAAGCTTTCAGCCTATAGAACACCTGGTCTTGCGTCGAATGATGTGCGCTGCTTAACTTTGATTGACGTTGTTAGGAAGCAAAATGCAACTTGGCTGTATCAAGTGAATGGAAGCAAAAGTTTAATTAAAACTATCAGATGTAACACACACCTCACATTGGGTTCATACGCCATATTTAACTGCATTAGGCTTCAATCAAACAACACATGTGCTACAGACCAAAAGTTTGGAAGCAACTTCAAGTTTCTGTTCACAATGTCTTTCTTAAAAAGGTAAAAACAACAGTATGAATTCTATGGATTTTGGGATGTATTTACTGCATGATCAGACTTTGCTTTCATTGATATGCACCATTTTCCACATTGATGTTACCAGAAAATTGCTGAATAAAGGTTAACAAAGAAAAGAAAGGCTTAATTTTAGAGTTGGAAAGATTTACAAGAGTCACAACTTCAGTACAAAAATTTTAAAAATTACAGTTTTCATTATTCACTTCAGCTCTTTGACTTTTGAGAGTTTGCATGCAAAATCCCAATAAATCTCAACTGTGTCCGTAAAAATGTCTAGAAAGTAACAGCTGAGTAAAAAAAGAGTACAAATACCTGATAATTATAGTAAACATCTAGTCTGATGAGTGACCCTGTATAGCAATCATGCTTATTTTGTTGCAAACTATGATCCTTTTTTTGCACAAATTTGATCTTGCTTCCAAACTTTGGGCCAAATATTGCTTTTTATACCTTTTTAATATGGTATTATATATTGGGTTGTCCATCCATCCGCATGTCTTATTCATGCGAGTGTAATTCCTCGAGGGAATATCTTCGTATTTGACTCAAACACTTACTTGGATTAAAGCAATGAAGTTAAAGGTCAAAGGGGAGGTGACCTGAAGAATTCTTATGCTAATTATGACCAGATTTGACATAATATCTAACATGATAAAAGGAATGTCATCACGTATCCAAAAGATCAGAGGTCACTGTGACATTAAAATCTTCTGCAAAAACACCTTCAACACCATAACCAAGTACCGCATTTCACGTTTCAGAATTAGCTTGGCTAACTTTCACCCTTAAAAGTAGGATTGGGTACTTAGAACCAAAGTTTAGATTCTGAAGGACTTGGTAAGTAAGTTTCATTCCAGGTTCTGCTTAGACTTAGATGACTTTATTAATCCCCTAGAGGGAAATTAAGTTGTTACAGCAGCATGCATATTCAATAAAGGAAGAAACAATAAGACAACACAAGGAAAGTGGAGGTAAAATAGAATAAAATTAACAGCATATACAAAAATGATAAAGAATGTGCAAATGAGAGTTTGAAAATGACATAAGAAGGTGCAGATAAGTTTACAGATATAGTGAATGATGTTTAGAATGTAAAGTTTGCAGTATGTAATTATGCACACTACTGTTCAAAAGTTAGGGGTCACTTAAAAAATATTTTTCAAAGAAAAGCATTTTTTTTAAATAAAGATAAAATGAAGATTAAATGAATCAGAAATCCAGTGTAGACATTGTTAATGTGCATTTGTCCTAATAAACCACGACTCTAGCCTTTGTTCTGTTATCCTGCTCAGTCATTGCCGAGCTGCTTGATTAGGAAACACCTTAATTTAATATAAACCGGAAAGGTGACCACTGTTGCTGCTGTTACGATTGCTTCATCCGGCTCCATGTTTCTGCTGATAACATTTACAAGCGGAGTTTCGCAAACGCTGCTGTGAAGAATGCAGGAAGACTTTGTGAACAGAGACTCTTTATTTCTGTTCTGTGGCAGCAAACACGACTTTGAGTAACTATTCTGCTTATCGAGGTTTCCTAACTTTACTGCCCTGATAGCAGCATTCGTGCTATGCTGGTACTTTTGTCACTCACTTCAGCAACAAACCTACTGGTCAACTCACCACTTGCCTTAAAGGAGGGTTTGCGACTTTCAGGGTTTCAGGAGGGTTTCAGACTGTGACTGTGTATCCTCACTGCTTAAAAACGGGTCGTTTCATATAGTTGTTCAGTAAATTATTAAGTTGAAAGGACTAATACCGCATTGTGAAAGTTTTACAGTGAAAATGGCACCAGAATCGTTGAAATACAAGCGACACCCAACACGACTTAAAGGTCTTCACTACATAGGACAGACATGAGTTTAAACTGCAGCTCGATGGAGTGTTGGAGCCATAAAACCGCAAGGTTCTAGTTTCTTTCTACATGTATGACAGGAATCTACTTCTGTTGCAGTGTGAGCTGAAGAAGCTGCTTTTAATGTCTCATATTTGCTGAGCCGATGTGGCCTTAGTCTGTACAGTCATATTATAATCACCAGTTTTAAAAAAGCAGCAAGATCTTACGCCACATAATCATTTTCAATAGCAGCTCTATGCAGTAGAACTCATGTCATGTATGCAAATAAGGTGATTTCTGAATGGTACCATAGGAGAATTTCAAAGTTAGGACTGTTAGAGTGAGCTTAAGAGAAGCCACAGTGATTATTATGAGATGCATGTCGGCCTGTGAGAGTCCAGCTGTGATGCAGTGTATGTCTGCAGCACACCAGGTAGAGATCTGAGCAGTAGATCAGTATGAAACCATCACGGCTGGCGATATAACATTAGATAAACTGTTTTTGCTGACAGGTGAGCACGCAGTAGCGGTTGTCGGAGTGTATATGTGATTATCGGCGTTGTGACCTGCGCTCAAGGGCACTGGGACGAGGATGGGTCGATTAACCCCGTTACCTTTCCTTCATGAGGCAGACTTGTGTAACCACCAGTCCCCTGCACCGTGTGAAGGACGTTTCGGTGTAGAAGACACATAATATTCCAACGCATCAGTTTTCGTCCAAGGTCACGGCTTTACTGTGACATTTATGGTGCAGATTTTTCTGCAATATTTTAAGTAACGTCTGCAGATTTATGTTTTCACTGTGTAGCATTGGCATTAAATGCAGCTAGTTCCACATGAATAAAGCTGGATAGGGAGTGCATAGATTTTAGATTAACCTTGTTGTACGGCACTCATTCTCACAACTTAATATTCCCTGAAATGTTTGTGCATTTTTCTGTTTGCAAAAATTCTGCTGGGATTAATCAGCAGAAAATTAAATGGAAATCGTTTAGTTTTCGCTTCTTAAATGGGAACATGTGTTGCTTTGCTTGGTTTTATTGATTTGATTAACCCTGTAAAAACTAAAACTGTGATGTCATTCATCAGAACCAGGAACTGTAAATACTCCTAAAATAATTGTGTATAATGTGGAGTTCCACTGGGAAACTTAACCATGTGCAAGTTTAAAATTGCAATGTTTCATCAGAATCACTTCATTCTACAATTCTCATTTTAAAAAAAATCCCAAAAATAATCTGTTTGCACCAGATCCTGTTAAAAAAACAAAAAAAAAAACAAAAACTGTTTCCCTACTCAGGAAGAGAGGAAGAACAACACCCGCCCATAACCAGTTCCAACGTTCGGACATAACGACGAAACGCTGTAGGTCGAGGACGTCGTAAACCGAGGACCCCCTGTATACTTAAGCAATGAAATAAAACTATCATGGCTCAAAAGCGAGACACCGAGGAGCAAGTTGTCAGCAAGATGTTGGAAAATACGTTCAGCATGTTGAATTACTATTATTATTAAAGTGAATGTGTAGTGAATAGTGTGAAGAATGCAGAGTTCAAATCAATTTTATTGATGATTAAATATTAATACTATGTAGAGCCAGTGTTTCCAGTATTGGTAACACCTGGAGGCACCTGGAAAGATGTGAATCTATGTTTTTGCTTTTCAATTCATTTCCTCTTCTAGTCATGGTTGTGCTGTTTTTGTAGAGGCACAGGAGTTTATATTGCAGTAAAAATGAGCCCATAGTGAGTAAAAACACACAAAAACAAGATATTTTCAGTATTTCAGCTTTCCATTTGTATGATATAATTTTTGATCAGGTTAAAAAAGAAAATCATTCTCAATTGCAGCCCTAAATAGATTAAAGATGAAGAGACTCCTCCTACTAACATGTATGTTTTATTTATGATGTGCCTGTAGACAAATCTGTCATTTTGGTGACAGAGTTGACTTCGGAGCCCTGTTCAGGCTGTATTTGCAGTCAAGAAATGCGAGATGTGTGTCAGGGAATACTGGCTCGCAGCTTGATACTCTGCAGCCTGAAAGATGAGCTTTGGTTAACTATCAGACGTGAGGGATGTTGCATCACCTCCACTGGAGAAGCAGAACAGTGGTGCTTTGTAGATCTCATATATCATTTTATCAGCACCAAACGCTGCCATAAACTGTACAGTCTCCGTCACCGGGATAGTTTATACGTGTCACATTATTTCGGGAGATCTTCTCAAACATTTTACAGAGAATTAGGTTCATTCATTAAGCAAAAGATGAAGGTTACACGGTAGTTGTGGTTGCAGGAGGTGAAGACACTCTCTTCAGTTCTAGTGTTTATCATTAAATGTTTCCTGAACTGTTAACTTCAAGCTAGAGCTGCCTCCTGCACTTTCTCCTAATTAAATGCTCACTGGTGGGAATAAGAAAGTTTTTATGTTGCACCAAAGAGACAAGGCTGGCTCTTTGGGTGTGGATTTTTAAAGAAGACAGGTTGCGGTATTTAAGAAAATGAGCCTCAGCCACTTTGCAAACTGGCTAACTTGTGAAAAGTAATTACCCGTTTTCATGTAGCAGACATTAAAATCGAAATGTTGACCGCAGAGGTTTCGAGAAGCCGTCTGCGCTCTTATATTCATCCCATGATTCTTCTGGAAATGTAAAACTGACGACGCTGGAAGTGAAAGTGAGGTCAATGCTCTACATGGGGATATGTGTTTAAGTCATTCATCCATAACTAAAACAAATGAGCCCCATCCTTTGGAAGATACTCATTTTACTGAGGCACAGGCTGACCCTCGCCAAGCAAACATTGCTTAACCGCTGCTGCTAACTTGATGCCTTCACTTAGTGCATCGTAAACTCCTTCCCAAGGCCGCAGTGTGTTTTATTTTATTATGTAAGCTAATGGCATTGTAATGTCAGCTAACAGACACTCGCATGTCATTCCTGAAGCTGCGTTTCAAGGGAAAGCTACACTACACACAGCATAGTAATCGATAAATAACCACAACTCCAAATTTTTCCCTTGTTTTGGTACAAAAAAGTATGTTCTGAAAATGTTCACATTTAAGGAACTATCTCTTTACAAAACATCACGTGAACAACCTGAAATTTCTTAAGAAAAATAAATTCAATTTCAGCAACAGTGTTCTAATACTACATTGTGTTAGCTAATGGTGTTAAAAGGCTAATTGATGATTAGAAAACCCTTGTGCAGTTATGTTAGCACATGGATAAAAGTGTGAGTTTTCATGGAAAACATGAAAGTGTCTGGAGGACCCAAAACTTATGGACAGTGGTATATGTTGCTGTAAGATCAAGACCTATATTTGTGTGTGAACATCGAAAAAAGGTTGGTAAATATCAACACTGACATCATGTGTTGTTGTGTTTTTTTATTCAACGTTTTTGTGTCACTCTGATGCTCCTTCTGTCAGTTTCACACTTGAACCTTAAGCCTTTTTTAATTTGTTGATTCAGTGCTGCTCTGTCACCGGTCCAACAAAGAACGGTAATTAATTTCATTTTGCAGGGTTTTTTTTTTTCCTGAATTTGAAAAGTATATTGCTCAGAGCTGTCGGCTTCTTGCGTCAAATATGAATCATCCTGATATTTAAAAAAAAAAAATTAGTTACCCAGGTTACCTCAGAAAGCCACAAATGTATGAACATTTCACAGGAAACAGTCTTGTACTTGGAAGTACTGTTATGTGCTAAGATGTATTGTCAGTCAACCTGACCCCCTTTTCCCAGTTGTTGTCAAAAGCATTGCAGCTGCATTTGGCCTGATGAGACTGTCACACACACAACAGTGGGCACAAACAGGTGCTCTAAAGCCAGCAGGATTAAGTTATCGGTGCATGTCGCGTGAGTGGGTGGTCTGTCGGACTTGTGAAGAGATCAAAGCCACTGGCTGAACATGCAGTCATTGCGCACTTGTTTCTCAGTTGTAGGTTGTGCTTTCTAGTCTTTGATCATATTAGAAATGTGATGTTTACACGAAGCGCAGTAACTGAGGTTATTTACCTCCATGTATACACGAATATAATATTATCCAGACTTCTGATCTTTTGTCACTGGCATGACTTTGATGTCTAAGCATTTTTTTTGTCTTTGTACTGACTGAGTAATCTTCAGTTAATCGTGTAGTAGATGGACAAAGATGAGTCATTTAAACAAGGCCGAGGTGATATAACAATAGCCCTTACTACAATGAAGGCACATGACGAAAATGGAAAGTTGTGTTTCCTTCTTACTTTCTTAGTTAATGTGTTTCTTTAATGCTTTCCCCATGCTTGTTTTAATGTATCAGTGTAAATGTCTTTATTTGTGTGTTTTACATTGTTGTTGCTTCTGTGCACCTTGACAAATAGACTGAAGTGGTTAAATTCAAAGGAAGTCTTGTAATGATTGGTGTACATTTGTCTGTTAGCGACATTACTCAAAAACGGATTTGGATGAAAATTTCAGGGAAGCTCTGAAGTGACGCAGGTACCAAGTGATTACGTTTTGGCAGTGATGCCGCTTATAGTCTGAATCCACGGATTTGTTAAAGATTTCTGTATCATTGCCAGATAGCGGCACGGCGTCACTGTAACTATGACAACAAGTGAACACTACGTCAGCTGCCTGCTGATGATCACATGATTGTGATCCTGCTACAAATCCACCGCTGTGGACTTATCAGGACTTATCCGTCGGAAATGATACAAGGAACAATTGATTAAATTGTGGGGGTGTTTCCGAGTCCCATCAGTTCCCGCCGCCCGCTACATATTTAGGTCACGTGATTCGGTATCCGTACATAATGTACACATGCATAACACACACCTGTACTCAGCGCAAGGTCATTTTTTTATTAAAGATTTAATCTACCGGAAATGATACGACTGATCAGTCTTGACGGAGTACTGCGCTCTCTGAGTACTTGTCTTGTTTTCTCCTGATCTTTATTAAATATGGTTATCTGATATCCCTTCTATAAAATGGGAACAGTCTAAACTCCTCATTCTCTAAACATCTGCTTATGGATTTTTATCTACAACTTACTGATGTTCCTAAATGCCTCCTGTGCAGGCTACGGCACAAGCTAGCTAAGCGGGAAAACCCTCACTGTAGTTGTATTTTCATGATTTTTGCAAAAGGATTAATGTGCATTGTTTTAATTGCAATCCAGACTTGGATTTGGTCATACTGTCTTTTCCACCCAGTTTAATGCAGAAAGTCAGACAGGTGACCAAAAATTTGGTTAAAATGCATGAAATATGACGTTGTAATGTCAGTTTTCACTGAGCGGAGAGCATTTTAATAATCAATATTGCAGCTGATTATGTTCATTTAATTGTAGGAAGCTGAAATGGTGATTAGTACTGGTTTAATTTTGCAGGCCCGGTGCTGCATTAGTCACTGTGATTGAGTGTGGTGCTTTTCCTTCTTCACTGGCTCAGTCGGTGTCTTTCTGCCTGCACCTGCACTCTTTATCATCAGGTGTGTCTGAGTCAAGACCTCTTTCTCTCCACCAACCTCCTCCTCTCTATCTCCTTATTTTGTTCTTTTAAAAAAACAGCTACAGACGGCTAAGTTTCTGAAACACGCTTACAGCTAAATGGATTGTTAACAAGTCAGGCGGGGAGAGACTGACTGAGGCAGTGAAGGAGAAAAGTTATTACTTTAAACTAGGGCTGCAGCTATCGAATATTTTAGTCATCAGGTTTTCTATCGTTTATTCTGGCAATTGAGTAATCAGAATCCACGCATCCATGCAGCATCCAAAGCGGAAGTGTGTGCACTGTGCAACAGAAATAACCGTCATGGTGGAACACAGGTGGACATTTGTAGTGTATTGTGCATATATAGTATATTACAGGGGTATTGTACATATATATGACACTACAGGTGTATTGTACAGGGCTAGTCTACTAAATCTAAGGCCATGGAAACCCAACATGTACTTACTTGGTGACGCAGAAATCCCATAAATATGTTTCTATGTTTGGTCTGTTTGAACTGCTGCTACTGCAGCTGATAGAACACAAATAAGAAAACTGATCAGTTTAATAGTATTTATTACAGAGAATATTCAGTCAGTAATAGTTTCACTTTGAATTGGCCACAAATTAAAGTGATTTCCTTCATTATGAGAGTGTCAGACCTACATGCATTTCAATACAATATCATGTTTGAATATGTGAGGTTTGATAGTTTTATTGTGCAGCTGTCTGTTAGAAATAAATACATTAACACACGTTTGTTTTCTACCTGCATTCCCGTCTTACATCATTTCCAGTCATAGCTTTTTACTGTCACACATTTTTACGTTCCTCATTGTTCTCCATTTAAACAACCTGTTGACTGAAGCAGCTGAACACCATTGGTTCATTTTGTGCAGAAAATGAGTCAAATGATCGTTAAACTACAGTCCGTGGTGAGAGTCTGTGCGTGTGTATGTGCAGTTGCGTGTATATATGTACATACCAAGGGTGGGGGGGCCAGGTTTTCATGTTTTTAATTTACTGTTTTTAATGTTATAAAGCAGTTGGTGTTGCATTTTTATTGTATGAAAAGTGCTATATAAATAAATTTTGATTGATTGATTGATTGATTAAATGCTTCTGTTTGTGTGACAAGTTTGGAGAAAGTCTGAGTTGACAAAGAAAGTTGATCATCACCTTCATACCTGTTAACTCTGACTGAGGTTTTAGTTTTTGTTTAGCCGACTCACACAAAGAAGGTCTGACTGTGTTAAACTGATCTGCTAAATGCTGTAAACACTAGAAAAGCTGCGCCGGTTAAAATTGAAGCGTCCCGTCAAATTCAAAATCCCCTCATAATTTATTGATTATAGGTCCGGGTCTGTACAGGATGAAGTCTGGGTCCGGACCAGTGAGTGACCTGGGGTCTAGTATGTAGTGGATTAAATAAAGCCTCGATTCAGGGAATTTTGCCCCAAGGAATTTTAGTAATCCAATTACTTGAGGTATCGTTTCAGCCTTACTTGAAACCGCTGTTTAACCACCAGCTGGAGGGGAACCGGAACAGACCAATGACCTGCATTAATCTATTGGTGTGTTATATTTTGGAATAACTGCATACAGCAGAGGGTTTTCATAGACTTGTTTCAGGTATCAGGTGCCATGCTGTCCCCATTTTTATTTTATATTTGCCAACTAACTCACAACAAGGAGAGATTTGGAGAAAGTCTTGTCGACATCTCCTGCTGTACGTAAGATTAAAAACCCTAATCACAGCTTTGATTTCAGTGTTCCTGTAAATATTACGGCATGAGGACGATCAGATTTGAGATTAGCCGAGCAGTAGGTAGCGTAGGGCTGAAGTGAATTCACTGTGGATCATCTCACTCACTTTGAAGCTATAACAGAAACTGCTTTTCATTTGTCAGAGCCTCCGTACACCCACAGACGTGCTACCAGTTACTTGGCTGATTAGACTTATTCTCTGGACTGTGTGGGTGTGTACAGATCAGTTTTGATTGACGTTTCCCTGACTGTCCTGAATTATCTGTGCTGCTCCTGTTCGGGTGATCATTTACAGCCTTGATTCTTTTCTATAAATGGTCAGCTTAACCTATTGTATTTAGGATCTTTGCCATTTTGTGTCCTGTTTGACCTGAACAGTACTAGATATTTGAGTTGTTGCTAGTTGCTGGTCTTTGTGATGGTGTAATTCAAGGAGAAGATACAAACGTGTATATTATAATAGTATCCTCTAAAGGCAGCAGCTGTGTGCACTTTTGAAAGCTTTTATTTAGGGAAAGGATACTTTTGGCGTCTTGCCTAAGGACTTTAGTAAAAGTTTAATGCATATTTAAAGCGCATGAGAACATACTGTAGGTCGAGGTAGATGCAGTGGTGTCTTATAGCACAAGCGAAGGAGTGAACCAGAGTGGAATAATGGTTCTGCAGCTCAGGTTCAGTCGAGAGGGCGATAGCATGAATGGAAATTAACATCTCTTTTGTTCTGAAGCCCTGAAACATGTTTGCATAAGTGGAGGCTGATGTTTAATTCCCTGGTGTGCAGAAAGCCTGTGGGGTATTGATGTGGATGAACAGCACATTATGTAAATCCATTTTTTAATGTTGACGTGTCGAGATGTAATTGATACAGCAAACTTTAAAAACAAGTGGATGAGATCAAATTGGCTTTTAGCTCACAGTGAGGGTAAGAAATTAACAGCAATTCATGAGATGTAATAACTTCAACAAACGTAGAATTTGTTAACTGGATTTGCCTCAGTAGCATATTCTGTAGCCTGTTAGGGGTCGACATAGAATGTACACAAACTGAATGTAATCTATTCCTGTATTGTCTGACCGTGATTGTGATCATTGTGTTATACATTTTATAATAGCTATGTCATGATGTACAAGCGTCATATCATAAATAATCCATTAAATAAGTTCATATGAACAACATGCTGTTCAGTTATGGTCACAGAGTCCACATTTGAAGCAGTCAGGGCTAAAACTTTTTTCTTTAGTCAACTTTATTGCCCATTCAGACAATCACATAGAAGGACTTTCACTCTATTCTTTTTGTTGTTTTCTGTTAACTTTCACTTTCGAAGTCCCTACGTACCGTAAATTATCAATTTGAGCAGACATGTCGTTTTTGGTGTTGTTGTTCTGTGACGTAGGCTGTTCTATTTCAACCGGAAGAGCCAGGACATTTTGGAGAGATTTGAGGTTTCCAGTGGATAAACCAGCAAGGCTTTGCTGACTCTCTGACTTTCTATGTAGAACCACTGGCAGCATTTACAACTGTTGGTGCTAATTTTGTACCGACATTCACAGTCTTTGAGGGATGAATGCTACAGATAAAATAGACAGATGCCGCTATTTTATGTTTTGTGTGATGTTTTATTGCTATTATTTTATGCGACGATTGATGTTGGTTTGTCTGTCCGTCTGTTTGTCTGTTCGCATCATTACTCAAAAACGGATGGGGTGAGATATTCAGGGAAGGTCAGAAATGGCACAAGGAACACCTCATTAGATTTTGGCAGTGATGCGGCTTATTGTCTGGATCCATTGATTTGTTAAAGATATCCATGTCATTGCGAGATAGCGGCACGGTGTCACTGTAACTATGACTGCAAGCGAACACTTCATCAGCTGCCTGCTGACGATCGCATGATTTGTGATCCTACTACAAATTGACCACTGCAGACCATGAATTTTTTAAGATTTCATCCGTCGAAAACAAATAATAAAATTGAAGATCTTGGTTGCTTCATGAGACTTCCTCTAACAGGTTGGCAGTTTGATCTGGATTGCCCTAGGTTACCCTAACCCTTCAGGTTGTGCTCAATAACAAAAAGGATAATTTATTAGGCTTTATCGAGCTATATTGTGCTGAAAGTTGGTACATCTGGCACCAGGGAACCCTGTTGATAAGCACATGGAGAGGGCAGGTAAAGAGACAGACGGGGTGGATAAATGGATGTCTTGACGATCCGGTGGCTGATGCATTACTGCAGCTAAGTGTCATTTTGACTCAGGGGAGTGGCACGTACCAGCAACAGATTGATGACAACATTAGGTTACTCTTGTTTAGCTTCTGTGACTTGCTGGGGGTGGAGTGCTAGCAGGCTACACTCTGTGGACCCGTGTTGATTCCAACCATTATGGCCCATCTATTGTAAAACCAGGGGTTGATGATTCAGTGGTGAAAACCCAGATTTTTTTTTTTTTTTTTTTGGTGTGTTGGTTTTGCCTCCCAGTTCTCCTGTGCTGAGATCAGCAGTGAACTTGGTCCATATGTCCCCAGACTGAGAGAAGGTTATCCTTGCTTTAATACAATCACTTCAGACGATGACTCACATCGTGTAGTGATACACTTCACTCCTGTAAGCAGTAATGCCTGCATGTAAAACAATTCTGAGTCAGCCCAAAAACACACGCTATGACATCACCAACTTATCGACAATTGAATTGGCCGACAACACATTTGATCATCGATTTTTGTCGACCTACGCCCATTATTTGCTGCACTTGTAATTGCTATGCTGCTGAATGTTTATGTTCGTATTGTTTTTGATCATTGGTCAACCAATAATTTGTCTTTACAGTGAGCTGACTAGTTGGAATTAATTCATAAATACTTCACACGTTATTCAAATGAACTGTGGTCAAAGTGTGACATTAAGTTAAGGTGCTCTCTGGTGCACAGCCTGGGATTGTGATGCTCTTTAGAATTTCTGTCGGGTAGTTGTGACCAAATAAAATATATCTATATTAGAAATATATCTGTGATAATTACTCTTGACTGTGTCTTCGGTTTCTTCTACCGTGCCATTATTTCACCCCTGCAGCTGAACCTTTTCTGCTCTCTTGTAGCTACTGATATTTCACTACTACAGATCAGGGTTTTTTTTGCAAAAGCAGCAAGACCTCTAAACTGTGGCTGCTGATGTGTACTGGTAGTAATTTACCACTATGTGAATCAGCACTTGTTATCGAGTTGAAACCAAAAACCTTAAACCATCAATGTCAAATTACCCCATCTGTGAGACTGTTTACTCCTCGGCTACTCTCAGGTGTACGGCCACCTTTCTGAAGGAGATGTCACGATGTCTTGCCAATTCTCTCTCCTCTAGAGAAACACGAGGAAGTACAGAGATGGGCGGCAAGGTCAGCGGTACACCGTTTAGCTGACCACAGATACCGGATTAGACACTGTGCCTGCAGCGTGGCTGTCATCCTGCTGCGCTAACTGTGTCATCTCTCAAAGACAATTTCCCTAATGTATTCTATCTGACAGATGACCCATCTCTGTGATATCATTTACGCTCTTCTCCCGCAACAATGGGGACTTCAGCAAGCGCGACGGCATGCTCCTTATGAAATGACATTGCCTTCAGGGTACAAACACCCCACACACCCCTGTCCAAGTGTCACAGATGTGTCGTTTTTTTCTCCAAGTGTGCTCTTGATTCCTGCGCCCATGAGAATTGATTTTATTCTTTGGACGACAGGAGGTGAGACAAAAGCCTAAATTGAACACGCCAATAACTTGTCTCCATCCGTCTTCTTTCATCAAAGTCTTCTTTTTGACATAAATGTAAGTGAGATGTCCTTGTGGGGATGTTTGATAATTAAAGAATTAAAAATAACGCTGCAGAAGGGGATTGTTGTTGCTTCTACCAAACATTTAAAAAGCCTAAGAGTAGTACAAGAAAGAGCAAGAGAAAGCTTCTTGCAGTTGTTCTTCATGTTTGCAGCCATAGAAACTGCTAAATAGTAAGCTGTGGGTTGGACTTCAAGGTGCACTGAGACTAACTTACAACCTTCACCATAAACGAGCCTGTCAGGGAAATAATTTATCCTTTAACCGTGAGTCATGCAGAAATGGTTAATGCTGACAGGTTGGCTTTGTCTTGGGGTCATGACGGCAGATCTTACACCTCATTCACTGGAGTCTACATTAACATATAATTGCTCACTTTTTCACATAAAAGACCTGCTGTTTTTGGATATCTGCCTGGTTTGTAATTTACACAATGAGCGGACATAAGCCGTTTTATTTCTGGAACCGTCTTATTTGATGGAGTAAATTGAGCCTGGAATCGTAGGTCTCAGTTAAGAATGTTTTTATTTCCTTTTGATCATTTTATTAAACTAGAGCAGTCGATGAAGGCTAGCATTAGCTCATCGTCTGGTGTTGGGTAAAGCTGAAGACCCCTGACACTCTGACAGCAAAGACTTGACAATAGAAAGCTGAAGTAAATCTGAAAATTTTGCATTGTCTTGTAAGATACCTACACTGACATTTGTATTAAGGCAAATAACTAAACATCCACACTTGGACGATAGTCTTACTTGACAGTACATTAAACTTGGTACAGGAATAGACAAGAAATTAATTCTGTTAATTTATTTTAGCGATATGTATTCATGGCTCTTTACAAGTGTAAAATTATGGACAGAACTGACTCAAATGATGATATTCAGGAGATGTTTGCAGTGACACTCACCATGCATATTTTTTTGAAAAATTACCGTTCTGCTTATGCTCGTATAACTGTAAGGCTGCATTTCCCACAGCAGTGTCATCAGAATAATGCTCTTTAGGCTGTTTATCAGTTTTAGGGTTCTTCGACTCTTTAGCATCTCATTTTTTGTTGTGCTGCCAGGAATACAGGCAGATTCCTTCCGCTTAATTTGGGACCGGCGTGTTTCAGTCTGTTTTCTCAAGATGAACTTGTCATATTCTGCCTTGCTAATGACTTCGGCCATTTGATACACTAGATTACCCCACAACACCACATAAAACGGCGAACGGTAATGGTAAAAAAAAAAAAAAAAGGAAACTCTGTGAATATTGCAATGTGTGCTTTTGGTTTCACACTGCCTTTTTTGTGTACTTTCTGTACTTGCTTCATTTCCCTGAATGGTTTTTCTGTAACCCTGAACAATATGCGTGACCTCGATACTTTTATGTATGAAGACAGAACAGTGGTAAGAGCAAAACGGCTAGTTTTTAGGGTCAAGGAAAGGTAAAAGCTTCACTTTTTGAACTGCATAGCGTTCCAGCCTGTGGAGAAATTGTGATCTCAGCTCCTGCTATGTTTAATTACTCTCGTACTGCTGGTAAACTTTGCACTGAAAACCTGACAGTTATCATCTTGCTTCACAAGGTGCCGTCATGTCGTGTCCACAGATTAAATCCACCATTTAACAGAACATCCAAAAACAAAATAGTCCCAAAGAAGGCATGTTTTAATTGCTTGGAGCTTTTTAAAAGTCACTGTTGGTGTTTTAAAATTCATTCTGTTGCTGGGAAAACAATTTAGACCCTTTGACAATTTGTCATGCACCAAATATGCCAGTTCTGTATCTTGCAGCTGTGTTTTATTGCGCTGGTGTCATACTCTTGATTAATTAAGATGTCACAGTCGTAATGCTAACTGTGGGGAAGAAACACTCAGTCACTCTGCACCCTTAAGCTCTGACTGATGCAACATTTGCATTACACAGAACTGGAAGGGAACCCGCCCTGAACTATGGAGATCAGCTGAATCTTTTCGACTCCATGGTTCTCCGTTAAAACACAACGCCATCCAAGTGCGTTTTGATTTGCAAAGGAGCCTCATGCGGTTTCCCTGGAGGGCCATTGTTGTCACCCTTCTTCTCAAATGAGCCGTGTTTCCTGTTTTGTTGCAGCTCCCATGTGTATCCCGTCAACAAGCAGATACAGGTGAAGGGGTGGTGAAGTAGCCCGCATGCTCTGAATAGACGCCTGACAATGTAAATCAGGGAAAGAAAGCAGAGGAGATCCACTCCTGTCGGGGCGGACAGACACTGGTTATTGTCATGTTGAAAGCATTTGTCAAGTACACTCACTGTATCGCTTGCAAACAGTAGAAAGGGTCTGCTGATTTACCACATAGTAAAGGCCTATTAGCAGCCAATTATTCCTAATCATTACAAGCATAAATTTCTCCTACTGAGATGGCGTACACGATCTTATACAGAAATACTGCAAGTCAAAAGACTATTAAGACTATGATTTCTTGTTTTTTTGTAATTGCTTCTTCATGAATTTCAATGTATTTGTAAGAAAATACCTAAAATCAGGGCTGCAGTTAATGAGTCAAATGATCTTTTGTTTATTGAAACAGATAATTGACTGCAGGGGAGCCGTAGGAATGGGACTCCAACTTAAGTCAATTTTCGCCTAAGTCGGAACTCCTGCGAAAATGTAAACAAAGCTATTACATGCATCACGATATCAAACAGTTCTTTGGAAAAATCATAAATAGCAATGACTTTCATGCATGTATGAGTCATTTTACAAGAAGATAACAGAATATGTTGCACTATTTTTACAACTTGAGCGTTTCATTAATCTTATCGAATTTCACTTCCATGGAGATGGCTTTCCTTTTCTTCCAAATACTGCCATCGGAAGAGTCTGACTTTCGCTTGGGAGCCATAACGAAGGACAAAAAGTTAGCGAATGTAGCACAATCCAAGGTGGCGTACAACGGGCAAATGCAAACAAAGCTGTCTTAAAGCACCGCGTGACAACGTATTCGTCCACTCCGCTCACTAACTAGTTCCACGTAACCAGTTCCGATGTAACAACGAACCGCCATAGGTCGAGGATGTTGTAAACCAAGAACCCTCTGTAATTCAGATTCTGCCCAGTGGCTCTTGTTATGCTTTAAAGTGAATATTGTGTTTGTTTTAGGTGTGCTAATTACTTAAAAAAAATAAAGATTTTCCTTGTACTTTTGTAATACATCCCATGTCTGTTTTTGTGCTTTTTGTGGATTTCTGCTACTTCACTGCAGTTAAAGTTGTTGAACCCGGTGGCTGGTAATTTGATTTGGTAGTTGACTTTTGAATTTGTTGCACCCTAAATAAAGTGCGTATTTCTTCAACTATGTTTGAATTGTCTATTCAGATTGGAAGCTTGTTTTTTTTTTTTCCTTTTGGTTCATCTTAATTTTCCACAGTGTTATATGGCTAACCTGAGTTACCTCAGAACAAAAACTCTCAGCAGTGACTTTACCATCAAAACCTCTCCATCTTAAATGCGTATCTAACAGTTACAGATGCAATATATTTATATAGATTTCAGAAAGTTGTGAACATTGCATTGACTTTGTCTTGACACTTGCATTGTTTTGGCATGAAAGTGTAGTCAGAATGCAGATCAGTGAAAAAGGGTTGACAACTGGTTTGTGTCACACAGGACCAAGCACACAGAGTTTCTTGGAAAATTAGTTTCATGACAGCTTTGATTGATTATTACTGGCTTTCTGCAGATTATGCACACTGTATATCCGTGTGGCTGTATGTCCTTTTGCCATACAGATTTCATTTATTCTTGTTATTGGTATAGTGACATAAGTAGTTAAATGTGTTCAGATATTATTTGAGAAAAAAGATATGGTATGATTTTTATATACGCTCATTTCAGTGATAAATATTACAGTGCCAACAAATCTTGATACTAAGCCAGATCCTTTACAAGACTACAGCACTTTGGATATCCCATTTCTTGTGTTTTGCTGCTGCTGTACGCGGTGACTGAATCACCTGGTAGAGCTGTCGGCTCAATCATTACAAGTGCATGCTTCCTGCTGCATGCTATGTAACACTAGAGCTTAAGCTCTGATACACATGAATGAACAATACCTAGCTGATTTGGTGTCTGCATCACTGTTTCACCTTAATTTTATCAATGCAAACTGTCTGACTGTGACATTTGAATGAAGCTGGCTGCGATGTCCTAAAACAGGAAATTAGTCATATCTCGGCAGCATTTTGTCGGATCATGATCAAAATTGTTCTGTGGGCAGATAAGACCTTGATGTACCTGTGTGCAGTGTACCCAGCTTGATGTGCCTGTACTGGGCCCAAAGAACTGCAGCTCACAGCTATATTTTGCTTCGTATTATTTTTATCACTGTTCTCAGACGAACATGGATGCTCTGTGTGGTTTCACCGAGCAGGGAGACAATATTTATGGACATGCAAATAAGCCTCATCTCCTGTTGTTGCAGAACGCTGTGCATATCCAAATGAAAAATGTTATTTCAGTCAGGGAGCTCCCATACCAACAAGTCTGCTAATAGCGTTGTGTGTTGACACAAAGCCTAAAGATTACGTCTTCAAACTGAGGATGTTCAGACTGTGCTGTTTGAGGACCTGCTGCGTTCTTCACTAAAAACATAATAATGCTTCCTACAAAAAATGTTTTTTTAAAGAGAGAAATGTCTGCACAAATGCAACATCTGATACTAAATAGACGTGATTGTGGTAATGCTTTATATCCTGAGAGATAAATAAGTCTGGCACACTCACTGTTGGGGAAAAATGTGAGTCTATTGAAACAGAAACGGCAGCTGATTTAATTGACAGAATCTAATAAAATACCAGTAAATAAGTTAGTTATGATGCACTGGGAGTTTCTGTATTTCTTTACAGTGTTTTCCTACACCTTATGGCTGTAACATAAACCACAGAAGACATTTTAGTCTGCAAATTTAAAGTTTAGATTTGAAAGTCTGCGATTACAGATCATCCCTTTTCGACTTGGGACTATTTCCTCTGCTTTGGTCTGTAGTGAAAGTGACGAGGATACCATTTCCTGAAACTCACTTCTCCTTTCTCATTTAAAACCACAGGCCAACATTTTGTCATTCACTTTCAACATGGATTAGTATGCATGTTTGGTGATGACTAATCCAGTTCAGCAAAATGCATAAAATCCCACTGTACATGATGTAATCATTTGAACCACCTCTGGATGTGATCTGAGACTCATTTGGCCACATCAGCAGCAAAGTGTGATTGTTTATACAACCCACTTAGGATGTAGGTGCGTGGAAGCAGACCGTCTGATCCAGGCTGGAAGGATATGCAGATCAGATGGGTTGTGGCAGTTTGTCTTTGGGGTGTCGGGACACTTGTGGAATTAGGAAAAAGAAACATCGAGGTCCACATTGTCGGTTTAAAGGGATGTTGACAGAGATAAAGTGGATTTCGCTGTGTGTACTAGAGACACTATAGCTCACTCCATTTTAATTCAGTTGATAAAATGAAGCACACCTGTCTGGCTCTCTGTTTAAAACTGTCCTGCTGTATGCTTCTTTCTTAGTATAATGCCTTTTAAACCACGCTTCGCTGTTCAGGGATTTTTGGTGATTTTTGGCTTTCAAAACATAAGATGTTTATGAGCATTTTTGCTTATCCCTTAGAAACAGTTGCACTTGAATGGACGTATCTAGAAGATGAATGTTGTGATCCAGATATAAATGCCCATAGAACTGTTAAAGAACCACTCTCAAGTGGGCATCTTTGGCTGAAGTATGTGTTCTCTTAGATGTTTCTGTGTAGTTCGTAGCGCTGTGGAGCAGTGAGAAGCATGCAGATTCATTTAATGGTTTTACGCTGATTTAATGATGTTCTGTGGCAAGAATACACCAACAAATGAAGCTACAAAGAAAACTGCTTTGTAGCAAACACTCGATGTAAACAGCACATTTTTTAAAACTCATCCCTGCCAATGTTACATGAGCTAAGAAATCCACTCAGAGTTCCAAGTTGTAGAGAGCGATAAGGGGGAAAGTCTGAAGAGGTCAAAACCGCGGCAGCATTCAGTATTATTATATTGTGTAATTATACTTCAATACATACTTAATTGTGAAACCAGCAAGCCATGGCCTTAATCAGTAGGAAAATACATTTAATGTGGTTGTTATGCCCTTTTAACCCCAAAACCCATAGATGGGTTTGAAAGGCATGTTATATTAAAAACAAAAAAAAACATTCATCAGAGCCAGAAATAGAAAAAAAACATACAAAGACTAAAATAGTCATGTGTGACTTCAGGGTTCGTTTGAAAAATTAACCAAACTAACTTTTGTTAACCATTACCAAAAGCTTATTCCATCAGAATCACTTCATTTTAGGTCTCCTTTAAAAAAAATCATCAGTATTAAACTGTTTACAAGAACCAGATTCTGTGAATAATTAAAAAATTCTGCCTTACAAGATGCAACTGAGAAGGCATAACTCAGTTGTGACCAAGAGCCATGTGACCAAAATTCAGGCTGAACACAGCAGACGGGAAACAAGTTTGAAAAAGCAAAATAAAAATGTAATTTGTAAAATATCTCGTGTGTAGAGCCATCTTTTTTTTTCAGGATGGGTATCACATGGGAGCACTCGTAAGAATGTTGTACATGTTGATTCCAGCTTTTTACATTTTTTTGTAAAATAAACAAAGAAATTCAATGATTTATGGCATTATAGACATGTCACATACCACAGAAGGTATTTCTGAGTTGTTTCTACTTCTAGCCGTGGTAGTGCTGTTTCCATAGAGATGCAGGGTTTTATATTGCAATGAAAAGTGATCCCACGGTGAGTAAAACTGTGACAGGAGAAGAAAAACAAACCCTCAGAAACTGCTTGGTTCAAACTTCAGCATACACATAATGAATTTTAGCAACAAACACTGAATGCAAACATACACCTTGTTTGCAAATGGAAACGGCACAGAGCACGTCGGAGGAGTTATTTTCACTTCATGTTTAATCAAAATGTGTCTTTGTTTGTGTTTTTGCCTCGCAGTAACGGAGTGGGGGGATGACGTGCGGCCCATCTCTGAAGAAGAAGCCATGGTCATCGTCAACCACCAATCCACAGGAGACGTGTGCACACTCATGATGTGCCTGCAAGACAAGGGCACGGTAAGAAGAGGCAGGAATATGTTCGTCTACCTCTTGTAGGAGTGTTCTGGTTGCTCTGGTGACATCAGTGTAAATAAAAAGCGGCACAGAAGTTTGAACCTGCGGCTGTACTGCACTCTGTAAAAGCAAAACTTGTGTGTCTCGCTTTGTCACTGGAAATATGGAGTTCCTGTAGAACTGCAAACATTGTTCTAAAAACACTTTCCGCCAAGGGTTAATATGGTTGTTTTAAAGGATAATTCTGGTTTATTTGTTGCTCTCTGGGTCGTACTAACTTAGCACTTTGCTCTGCTGTTGTAGAAATTCTGGGAAAAGGTGAATTGCACAAAACTGCATATATCAGTGTGTCCACAGCTAGTTTGTTTTTGACTTTGACCAAAAGCAAACACAGAAATTAGCTGCCTCTTAAATGCCATTTTGAAACCTGCTACTGCAGGGAGCGCTGTTTTGTGCAAACCTTCATTTCCCTGAATCTTTGTGAAGGAGGTGAAGAGTTGGCTTGATACGTACAGCCACAGTAGTCACATTAATAAGAAATACAGCAGGTTAATTATCCTTTTAAACTGTATGTCAAAGGCCTGCCGGTGTTTAAGCTGTCAGTTTGTTTAGCTCAATGATAGCTGGACAGAAAGACAGGTTTTGGACGAATAGATCAGAGAAAAAGTCAGTTTTTTAGTCATCAAATAATAACGTTAAAGTTCCAGGATTCAGTGTTTTTATGATTAGTTTCTCTCTTTTCCACTCAGTTGATGTCCAGTTTGCTTTGTCCATTTTATATGTTCGCTTTCTGACTGCCCATAGTTTGTGTGTGTCGGTTTTTTTTTTTGTGGTTATTTTGTTGGTGGTGTTTTTTGTGTGTAGTTCAGGAAAGCTCCTCAGTGATGGGATGACACTGTGAGGATGCTTTTCAAGTCAAAACAGCTGAGAGACGTGCACCAGCGCAAAACAGCGCTGTGGTTTGCTGCATTCAGATTGGAAAATGTGAGTTTGACTTTTCTGCTGCCGAGTTCTCGGAAAGCCAACAGCGAATGTGCAGGGAGTCAAGTGGCAGCTGCTTTGCATTCTTTGACGCTGGTCATTGTGAAAAGGCAGGGAAGAGAAACGTGTCCAAATGTCACAGCTCTCTTTCAGTGGCGTGTTTGTTAATGTGGTCAACACAGATTTGACAGGAAAAGATGCCCCATGTGTTCTTGAGAAACTTCCACAGCTGTTAGGCAACATAAACCTGAATACAGATCAGGGGGCAGCTGTGTTGTGTGTTTGTTTTGTTTTGTTTTTTTTTGGCCGAGGCTGGCACTGCACCGGAGCTGCCGAGCTGCAGTGCACAAACATGATGACATGATCCGCCTCAACAACTGCATCTCTGGCCCAGTTTATCCTCTTAGCACTGAAAGGACAGTAAGCCAAAGCTGCATCGGCACAGGTCATGAGGGTGGAAATGCTCAGAGGGGCGGTATCCGTTTGGGGCATTGACACCAAAGCCAAAGTCTTGTGCTTGTGCTCAGAGGAAAACATGGGACTGCGCACAGTTATGAGGCGTTTTATTTATTTGTTTTTACAGATGTTTATTGTGTTTTTCTTCTGCCTTTTTTCAGGTGGTACAAAGAATGATGTGGTTAATGGACCATGTGTTCAAATACACCAACTTTGGCCTAGTGTCCCTGATCCACGGGGACTTCTTCATCAGACAGGTAAGAAGCTCAGAGTGGACACCAAAGGTTTACTTTTTGCATCGTTTAATACATTTGCTTCTTAACACACCCTATATTTAGTCATTAACATGCTCTCCTTCACATTCCTAAGCTGCCCGGCCCATTTTTTTTGCCTGCATATTGGCCTCAAAGGCTACAGCAGCACTTCCCGCTGGAGGATAAAAGACTATTTTCCCTCACTTGTCAACACTTTGTTTTTTCCCTGAAGGTCTGAGGATTAAAGCTACAGTCCTTTAGGCTATAAGCCAACTCATTCAACCCCAGCTACTAGTGGCCTGATTTTCCTGCGCTCTCCAAAAGTGGAGTTGCTACCCATCTGCTTGTTCCAGCTGGACAGCAGATATACGTTAGGTTTCCTGCAGCCACGGCGTCCTGAGAAGGCTAACTGTAGTGGACGGTAGTGTGGGAGGACTACTGGGCCCCGCTGGGTCAGACTGAGGCCCTTTTGTTGTGGGAGCAGCTGAAGCTGACCTCTGACAGGCCTACACATGGAGCCAACAGAGCTCCTGCTGGCCGAGGAATTCCTGAAAAAATCATGCAAGTTTCAAGAGGTTAATGAGGGGCCGAGATCAGTGATTCATGTTGGATTCATTGTAGAAATTTACAAAGCTGTGTGGATGCACTCACAAGAAACCAATGTGATACCTCCTTAGTAACTAGATGAAGGACTACAACGTGATTGAAACAATATTTTGTTGGACTTCACAAGAATAATAAGTCCCGCAATATTACAGATCACAGCTACACCTCCAATGTGTACAACATACAGCACCTTCACTTCCTGATTTGGATAAAGAAAGATGATCAAAACTCGATCTAAACTTGACAGGCATGTTTTTTTTTTTTTTTTTTAAATGGCCAAAATTACACTATTTATTATAGCAAGAAACTCTAAAAACTAGAAGAATTGCTGAACTGTTCTTAAATTAATCCAATGAACTTTAAGTTTCATCTGGAGAAACAACCAAATCTAAGCTTATAATCATGATATCTATTTAAAATCGCTTCATTCTACATGTCCGTGCCAAAAATAAAACCTCAGCTTTAACCAGATTATGCAACACACTTTAAGAAATTCTGTGCTCCTCGTTGTGATTGAGAAGCCATGAATGATGCATTTCATGTGACTAAGGTTAGGTTGTGTGAAGTGAGTTAAAAAAAAAAGACGATACCTCTGGAAGAGGCATTCATTAGGGAACCCTTTGCAATGGGACAGATGGATATCTATTAGATGTTAGTATTCCAAACAACTAAGTCGTAGATTTACACTATAGACATCCAGAATTATAAATACATGCACTATAAATACATATGGACAATATGATTGGCGAGGACTTCAAGCAACTTCCAGGTTTTGTCAGACATGCAGGACTTGATTCGCATGACTTCCTCACCACCATGAAGACCCGCAAAGAGGATAGACTTCAGACACACAAGGGACAACCCTCAAACACACAGCTTGCATGTGTGGGACAGGGAAACAATTAACAAAAGGGAGAAACACAAGGACAACATGCACCCCGCCATCTGGAATCGGGAAACACTGGGACTCACGACAGTCTGGTGAACTCCGGCAGGTGTCTCAGTGGTTAGCACCATTGCCTTGCAGCTAGAAGATCCCCGGTTTGCATCCCAGCCTGGGCCTGGGATCCTTCTGCATGGAGTTTGCATGTTTTCCCTGTTTCTCCAGCTTCCTTCCACAGTCCAAAAGCATGCTGAGCTGATCCATTAGATAATGGATGGATCTTTTTCCCATCAGCCATATTTTCCCTGTGATGCTAAACAGGACTTGCTGGCAGCGGCTCCAATTGGGCAAAAACTTCAGAATGTTACTGCTTCATTTCAGATTAAATCAAAGCACCACTGTTGATGGGTGGGGCTGTCTCTGCTGATAACAAAACGTGTTTGTCCACATTTGTTTTGTCAGGAAAATTAATGAAAAAAGTCCGCACACCCATCTCTCACTTTTTTTTTTATTTTTTTAGCCACAGAAACAGCATTGCAAGAGGCAATTAAATTTTTTAGGTCATGGAAATGCTTTGCCATGGAATTTCACATCAGGCACTGTGCCGAGGGTGAAGCACCCTGAGCCTGCTGACAGCCAGACGGGCTGTAGTGGAAAGTCTGAGTGGGCTCGGTCATTTCTGCCATCCTCCTCTCTCCCCGTGATCCCCTCTGGCATTCTTGCGAGTGCATTCTTGACGTCCCTCCTCAGAAATACTTCACACATCCTTCGCAGCGCTGCAAGCAGCTGCCCCGGCCACCCAAGCATCTGCTGTCCAGTGAGGCTGGCAGCCGTGTCTCCAGCACCATGATGCACAACTCGGTGCACCACGCTTTGATGGCAGTTCGGCCTCTTTACTTCGTTTTGTCATTTAGAGAACTTTCAGACTAGAAGCATACCTTAACCCTTAGATGCACAAGTGATGTGGCTGGATCCTAGACTCTTACAGTGCTTCCACACCCTTCACATATGGCAAGGTCACTGTTTTCGCTTTTTCTTCTTCACAAACTTTTGAGGAATTTTGGCAATGTGTCCTTATCAAGTTGGAATATTCTGCTTCTATCGAGTTTCTGTAGACCAGGAGTCATCCGTCAACCTTTCATCATGCAGTTTTATGTTGAAGAGCATGCAAGGGTTTTTTTCTTGGACACTGTCCATTGAGGTTGATGTAATGCAGTGTCCTTGTGCTGTCTAAGCTGTCACAGAAACTTCAGCTTGCTTTGATAACCCCTGTGCCAAGTCTGAAGCACTTGAGCATCTTTTAGTTCGGCGTTAGACTGTGTTAGACGTGTCTGTGGTGCCATTTATAAAGGACGACCACTGGAACTCTGATTAGTGGTACCATGGCTTGTTTCGTACCTCCTGATTACTACTGCAACTGAGGGGTTTGGAAGGAGAGTGGTCTAATGCTCTTTCTAAAGTTTTTGAGAAAAATGGGGTCAAAGTTTTATGTTTTAAAGAATGGTCTAACATTCCACCGTAACCCACAAGATAAGTTCTTGTGTTCACACATCATTTTATAACTGTATCCATGCATTAAAGCTGACTGGAAATCACAGGTGTACTCAAGTTTGTTTCAATGATCGCAGATTTTCTAAGTTGCGTATCAGTGGCCATCGGTGTATTCACTTTTGATGCATTGAGGCTTGTATTATTAATTTAGTATTTTTGAAGTAATGCATTGAAATATTCTACTTGTTCTAAACGTTTATACTAAATATAATGCATTTATTGAGACTTGATACAGTTAAACAACTGACATTAAAATGTTATTGCACATGTGTGTACTAGTGTCTGTTGTATACGGTATATCCGAGCAGCAGGTCAAACTGCACCCTTCAAATCAACCATTAGGACATGTTGAACCAAATCTTCTCTACAACAGTTTCAACAAAAAAACTTAATGACGATAGGCTTTATTACAGGACTGTATTATTAGACTGCATTAGCTTTGCCTCGGCGGACCTAATATACTGACAGCTGAGTGAATATCCTCGGTTCCGACTGACTAAAGCATGTGGAAGCATGGCTGCGACGAGGCTGAGCAGGTTGTTCACTTCAGAGACAGATGGCCTGAGATCAGAGACCTTCAGCTGTGGATAAACCAGCTGATGATTCAGTCAAATCAAATCCCAAGTTTTTCTTTTTATAAAAAAGAAAAAAAAAAGCGTTTGACACTGGGAAAGCAGGAGAAGTGCTCTCCTTCTCCCCGCTGCACAGACAATGTGAAGTACACTTTCTTTAGTTCACGAGGCTCTTACATCCGCAGTAAAACTACACTCTCAAGGTCATGTATGGGTTTGTGACGTGTTGAGCCTCCTAATGCACATCTATGTCTGCAAATCAAAGACGCTGTAGCTGTGGCTAAAAATAGTTCTTCACCGATTTTTATTTTGGTAAAGTAATCTTTTCGTTTTAACTATTCCTGTTCAAGCGTAGCAGCTGCATGAATAAACACATGTGCTCACGTGATCCTCCCAGAGAGCAGCCTGACTGTACTAATATGTTTAAAATGACTTTTGACCAGGCCTAACTAAAAATCAATCCAGCTCCTCCTCATCCCGTCCCTGCTAATGCTCTTAATGTTGTCAAGGCCATCATGTTTTTGCATCCATTTCAGTCATGCCCTTAATGTAGCTCTGAGTGCTCGACACCGTTACTGCTGCTATCTTATGATTTGTGTTTGCTTAGTGACCGCAGTACTGTCTATCTTACCGAGTTAATTCATTTATCCTTCATTGTTTAGCTTCTTCGGGGCAAGATAATTGCAGTTCTTTTAAACTTTTTAAGCAGTATCTGTGCTTTTTTTTTTCACTTCTCACATTTTTCCTCGCTGTGGACTAATTTTTAAAGGTAAAGTCCTGCATTTGTAGCAAAACAGCACAACCATGTCTAGCAGTAGAGATAAATATCTTCTGTGCAGTCTAACAAGGTTAGAATATATTAGAAAAATCATTAATCCTAAGAAAGAAATTAGAATTAAAATGTGCAACAAATACTGGGGGAAAAAGTGATGAATCTACACACTGTAGATACTTACTTTTTCATACTTGTCACCTCTGCTCAGTGAAAACGCAGCCTGCAGTTCAGCCCAGTTTAGCTAAAAAAAAGTCCCTGAATTTTTGTCTCGTGAGTGTTAGTTGCCACTGAGTCACTAATGGTTTCATGGTTGCACTGAGGAGCACAGAAGTTTTTGTTTTTAACTGAATCTAGTCTGGGCAAATAGTTTATTTTGGGGGGATTTTCATGAAATATCACAATTACATACTTAGATTTGGTTAAGTTTTCTAGCGGAACAGTGTGTCAGGTACCTTCTGAAACTTGAAAACCCGACAATCTTTCTGTTTTTATGGTTTCTGGCTCTGATAATTGGTGTAATTTTGGTCATTTCTTTAAAGAAAACTTAGAAAAATGCAGTTATCTCTTCACTCTCGTAGATCATTCATAACTTACATCATTGCTCTGCCAAGGAATGCAGCAGAGTTATGTGATGATCGGCGTTGGTTTGTCTGTCTGTCTGTCTGTCTGTTAGCAACATTACTCAAAAACAGGTTTGAATGAAATTTTCAGGGAAGGTCAGAAATGACACAAGGACCAACTGATTTTATTTTGGTAGTGATGTGGCTTATAGTCTGGATCTACGGATTTGCTGAAGATTTCTGTATCATTGCGAGATAGCAGCACGGCGTCACTGTAACTATGACAACAGGTGAACACTACATCAGCTGCCTGCTGACGAGCACATGATTGCGATCCTACTACAAATCCACCGCTGCGGACCATGAATTGTGAAATCATACGACTGAGCAGTCTTGGCGGAGTACTACGCTCTCTGAGTGCATTTCTTGTTGTCTTTGTTACCCCTGTTGCAATGTTCATTTTCTTCCTGCTTTCTGTTTTCTTTCAGGGTAAAGCTCACCGAGATAAGCAGCTGGTCTACCTGAAGGATCACCTAGACAAATACTACCACAGCCGTGACAGGAAGTGGATAGTGCTGTTCCCCGAGGGCGGTTTCCTTCGCAAGAGGCGGGAAACCAGCCAGTTGTTTGCCAAGAAGAACTCTCTCCCCCACCTGACCCACGTCACACTGCCTCGTCTCGGGGCCACCCACATTATCCTGAAAACCCTGTCAGCCCAGCAGGAGAACGGCAGCGTGGGCAGCGACACTGGGACCCTGAACCAGACAGGTGACCAAAACACACACACACTTTAAGTTTGAGACAAATCAAGCAGCTTATTTGGCTTTGTATACCGACGCTTCGTTCACTAAGCACAAATGAAGCGACTACAAAGGTGCAGGATTGTTTGTGGGTCTCAAAAAAGTAGAGGGCTATTTTTGGGGGAGTCTCGACAAAAAAAATAAAAATCTTCCTCTTCACTTAGCAATCTCTGTGAACTCCTCCCCTGCACGCTGTGTGCTGTAGTTACACATAAAACCGTATTTGATCAAGAGCTACAGTAAACCGTGTACAGGGGGGAGTGAGACGGTGAAGTAAGAGAATTAAAAAATAAATAAATAAAAAACCTGAAGCATTCTTCAAACATGAAGCATTAAATCATCACCTCTGTGTCTCGCCATCCTCTGGGAGTCCTGTTTTAAATGAAAAGCGACTGGTGGTAAAGGTTGCTGGGAGAGGAAAGGGGAGACATGCGCAGAGGTGCCAGAAATTGCATCAATGTTCCTGAAAACCCCAGCGGTGATTTGCAGGAGAGTAATTTTTCTGTCTAGAGACCAGCCCTAAATACAGCCAATTGTCAGGAAGATAAAGCCACAATTAACAAGGTTCGACTGAGAAAATTTCTTTTTCCACTTTTTAAAAAAAAAAAATTTGTAGCAATTGAAACAAATTTACAAAAAAAGAAAGAGAAAGCAGAATTACCAAAGCTCAAGATCTTTATATCTTTATTATTTTTCCATATATCTAGATGCACATGGTGGTGTTATCCTTTTATTGCCATGCAGGTAGTCCATTTCTCCCATTTTCTAGGAAATGACTCCGTTTCTCTGCAACAAATGTCAGATTTTTCACCTCAAATGCACTCACAGCTGTGTCCTCTCTAACCCTAGGTGCTTTCTGTTTTTGTAAATACGCTAGTACTTCCACCTTAATCCGTCCAAGATGCAGTGTCTTGCTGTCCTCAGTGATTCAATCAAAAGAGTGACTCAAGCCTAAACATGTGTCCTCCTAAAATAAGCTAATGACATGACCAGAAGATATGTGGATGGATGATGCTTGTAATTGGTTTTAACTGAAATTGTGAAACAAAAGTTGGCATTTTTTTTCATGCAGCCTGGATCAAGTCCTTGTTTCCAGAGGGATGCTAGTACGTCCTTAAGTTGTGGACTAATGCTAAATTACATGTTAGTTTTTCACTCAGCAAAATGATCCAGATAACTCAGTAAACCTTCTCCTTGCAGCAGCGCTCAGCAAAAAGCACAGCGTTAAAATGGCCATAAACACACAGTTTCGATGAGTCCCCCATGCCTGTGCACACTCAGTTTGCCCAGTGGACTCTCTTGGCTTTCGTTCAAAATCCATTTTAAGGTTGTGCTGTGTTAATAGTAAATTGGAGAGACTTTGGACCGACATCATTAAGAATCAGAGACTAGCCTTTTGCTAACACAGCTCTGTCTCTAACAGCAAGATGCCGTTCGTTTATCTCTCTGCAGGAGAGACTGTCAAACCAAAGAGGAAATAATGATTGTAAAATTTAAATGAAGATGACCTCAGATCCGTGTATTTGCAGGTTTTTGTTTTTTAGTATTCATCCAACCTTGTCAATGTCAACAAAGACAAAATGATAGCAGAGCGTGTGTGTGATTCCTGGCACGAAGGGGATTTTTAAACATTATGGGAATTGTATTTGTCCCTGCCATTGTAAACTGTGCATCCAGTTCATATCCGAGTTCTTCTTATCGCTCTATGTCCTTTCTTCTGTTCCGGCAGCTCAGGAGGAGGGGAGGCTGGTTGCTGCAGTAGGGCTTGTCCTTCCACTTGAATCTAGCTAATGGCATTAAAACCTAGGGCAAGAAAACACACATAGCCACCAGAGTGCTCTGTCCCTCACCGTCCTGTGCTGTTGCAGTGTGTCTGCTGTGTGTGCGTGATCAAAGACACAGCGCCGTCTCCCTCTGACCCTCCCTGATGCTCTGCAGAGGTGCCCAGAGCTTGCTGACTCACTCAGAGACAAATGGGCCACTTGGAGAAAATAGGATTTGATGTAAATGTGTGTGCCGCTGTGTATCGGCCATGCAATGTCACCCGGGCTAAATGCGCTGCTCAGTGCAAATGCAGACCACATGGGTCACTGATCACCATTGCGGCTGATAAGGCTGATAAGGTTTATGTGTTATAAAACCATATTTACAGTTGTTGGGTAAGCAAAGTTCACCGCTGTGAGTCATTTAGGGTGGGAATGGAGCTTCATATGACCCACAGGTAAACGTGTTTGGTAACACCAGCCAATCGGAGGCACTTTTTTCTCCACGCTTCAGTCAGTAGGAGGGACAGGTGTGGGCTTCAAGTGTTGTAATTGGCCTGCAGAGTGGCCTGATGGAGAGCCAGATATCTGCCAGTGTGTTTCCTTCCTCTAACCGTTAACAGAAGGACAGGGCATATCTGATGTCATTTTAAATTACCACGGCTGCTGCTATTACGGTATTGTTTGTCACGGCGTATAAGGCACTAGCGATACCTTGGCTCAGGGCCCTGTTCTTTGGCCGGCCACTCACGGGAGAGACGATGGCTGCCCTTTCAGCGCACTTGGACAGAGATCTGGATCCAATTACCCACACAGGGATAACTGGGTCGTTAGCCATTCACATCAATACCTAAATATTCCTATCAAGTCACTATAACGTTGGTGTAAATCAGCCTTCTTGTTCCTCGGTTACTTCTTTCTGAATTGTCTCTTTAGGGTGGAGACTTCGGAGACAGACATGTTAGGTAAACAGCTGTGCATTCTTAAAGGTCAGACATTACTATGCATGTAAGTACACAGCTATCCGGTGAGTTAAACACATTTCCAATAAAAGCTGAACACAAGTTGGCCTTTGGAGTCTTTACCAGAAGTAATTGTTAAACTGAAACATTGTTAAACAGCAAATCCAGTGATGGTAATTAACACGCAAACTAGATTCATGACCGTATAAACCAGCCATCATGTCAGTTTTTCAGTATTTTTTCAATTAATTGACAGAATTTTTGGTCTATAAAATATGAATAATTGGTGAAGAATGTTGATCAGTGTCTCCTAAAGCCCAAGATGATAAATGTCTTGTTTTAATCAAAATCCAACACATTCAATTTACTGTCACAGAGGAGGAAAAAAACTGAGAATATTCACATTGAAGAAGCTGGAATCAGTAAATATAGACTTTATTTTATTATTATTATTATTATTATTATTATTATTATTATTATTATTATTATTGTTATTATTATTATTATTATTATTATTATTATTATTATTATTATTATTTATTATTTATTATTATTATTATTTATTATTACTCAAACTAATTATTTGATTATGTAAATAGTTGGCAATTAAGGTAATAGTTGAAAACAAGTCAAATAATTGTTGCATCTCTCTTCCTCGTGCCAGAAAGAAAATAACTATCTCCATAGGAAGATCAACTTAAAGCCCTCATTGAAGTTCTCAAGAGGAAAGAGTAAAAGATGTAAAAGATAATACTCGTCAAGTTGTACACTCCTCAATTGTAATGGATGAATAAGAACCACCTGACGTGGATAAATATGTTCTTTAAGAAACAAAATTGAAATGATAAAGCCATAAATCTAAAGGGTGTCGCATGATTTGGGAAACGTTCGTGTTTCTGTGTTGTAGTAACATGAGTAATATCATTTAAAGAAATGGAAATTCCAAATCAGAAATCACCAAGAAAGTGCTCAATCCTTTTACTTCTTTGTCTTTTAACTTGTCTACTCCCAGAGTTCAACAACATTGTGTAGATCAGTAGTGGTGGTCCTTGAACTACTCATCTGAGGCGTGATGTGCCGTTCCATTGGAAAAAGTGACTAAACATGAGCTTGCGATTGTGATCTTTTATCAGTCACTTTATTCTATGTGTCTCATTTAAAAATATCAACAAAAATAAACCAGACTTGTTAACCAGACTCTGTAATAATCCAAAATTCAGTATACTGCAGCACAACCAGGAAGCCATTAGTGATTGAGCTGCAACCAACAGTCACATAGCAAAAATTCAGGCCCTTTTTGGCTCAACTGTAGGGTGTGAAAATAATAAAATATCTGTCATATGTGAAGTCACCATTTTCAAGTAGTAGTAGCACCTGTAACACTTGCCAAAATGGTAAAGATGTTGATTCCAGTACAACAACATATATATATATATATATATATATATATATATATATATATATATATATATATATATATATATATATATATATATATATATATATATATATATATTAAAAAAAAATAAAAAAACACAAAAACTAGTTGGTGTTCAGATGTGCGTTACATATACGAATATAAACAAAAATATTTATTAACATTTGAGGCAAAGCTAGTTAATAACTGGTACTGATTACAATGTTATGAAAAGTCTTTGAGTTCCTTCTGTTTATGCTTTTAAATGTAAAAGAAAATGAAAAGTTCACCTGGTGTCGTTCTAACCTCAACACTCACCACAGAGAGTGTTTATTTACCTGAAACTAACAGCTGATGCAGTATTGCATCATCTTTTACATTTGTCAATATTGGCATATACTCAGGTCATTTTAAGACGTGATGTGGTTTCTTTAAACAGCGGTGTACGTGAGTCAGTAGACTGCATGAACCGGACAGGACAAGATATTTGACATCAAACCTGAAACTGAACAAACAAGGGTTGGTTTGAATAATGTCAACAGTAAATAGGGAGCGTTTCAGCCACAGGATAAATTTGTTTGTTCACCGATCTGACAAAATGGCAGCTGTATCAATGTCAGTTAAACTTTAATTACTGCAGATGCGTGCCAATAACAGTTGTTACATCTATTGAAGTTGGTGAATAAAAGACAGGTTTACACTGTCTACGACAGCTAATGCTAAGGATGTGTATTGAAATTTGGTAGATCACTAGTTTTAGCACCTATCAGAGCACCTGTTTTTACTCAGCTGTTAAACACTATGCATCTTTCCAAAATTGCTAGTCAAACACTTTGTAGATAGCCAAGGTATTACAATATTTACTCACTATACTGTTGTCACTTACACTCACCGGCCACTTTATTTGGAACACCTGTTCATCCACTTGTTAACACAAATAGCTAATCAGCCAATCACATGGCCGCAACTGAATACATTTAGGCATGTAGACATGGTCAAGACAACTTGCTGAAGTTCAAAGCGAGCATCAGAATATGGCATGGTTGTTGGTGCCAGACGGGCTGGACTGAGTATTTCACAAACTGTTGATCTACTGGGATTTTCACACGCAACCATCTCTAGGGTTTACAGAGAATGGTCCCAAAAAAGAGAAAATATCCAGTGAGCAGCAGTTGTGTGGATCAAAATCCCTTGTTGATGTGAGAAGTCAGAGGAGAATGGACAGACTGGTTGGAGATGATAGAAAGGTAACAGAAACTCAAATAACCACTGGTTATAACCAACAAATGGAGAACACCAACTCTGAACACACAACACGTTCAACCTTGAAGAAGATGGACTACAGCTGCAGAAGATCACACCGGGTGACTCCTGTCAGCTAAGAACAGGAAACTGAGGCTACAATTGGCACAGGTTCACCAAAACTGGACAATAGAAGATTGGAAAAACGTTGCCTGGTCTGATGAGTCTCCATTTCAGCTACAACATTCAGATGGTCAGAATTTGGTGTAAACAACATGAAAGCATGGATCCATCCTGCCTTGTATCAACAGTTCAGGCTGCTGGTGGTGTAATGGTGTGGGGGACATTTTCTTTCCACACTTTGGGCCCCTTAGTACCAACTGATCATGGTTTAAACTCCAAAGCCTACCTGAGTATTGTTGCTAACCATGTCCATCCCTTTATGACCACAGTGGACCATCTTCTGATGCTACTTCCAGCAGGGTATGCTCCATGTCACAAAGCTCAAATCATCTCAAACTGGTTTCTTGAACATGACAATGAGTTCACTGCACTCCAATGACCTCCACAGTCACCAGATCTCAATCCAATAGAACCTTTGGGATGTGGGGGAGCGGGAGACTGGCAGACACAGTTTTATTGTCTAATTGTTAATAATTGCAACATTGGCTAACATTGTTCCAAGTATTTAAGGTATGGTAAGGAATCAAAATAACTTGGATTTTGTTGGTTAATTTTGATGACATTAGCCATGTTCCATATTCTATTTTTGTCTGCATTTTGTAGTAGGGCACTAGAAAAAGATTGTAGAAAGTGCAGAATTCTTAAAAACTTCCACAATTTTCCAAAAAAATCCCATTCTGCTCACTTGAGGTAGTTAATGCAGGTAATGGGAGATGGAAACACCTTTTCTGAATAAGTTCTGACATAGTGGACGCTTCTTTCATTCCCTTCGCCTACTGACAGCATGAACTCCAGCTAACACCAAGGATAACTACAACTTCCCTGATTTAAAACAATTTCTCAAGACTTCAATCCATTTTTCTCTTCAAAATTTCATTTATTTCTCCTCTTTCAGGGTTTTGTAGCAGTTTTCACACAACTGGTTTCGTTAGGAGCTTCTTCTACTTATTTTATTTCAGCCATGTAGCCTCTAGCACCACCGTCTGGCGACACTATGCAGTCGCGTTATTTTGCTCCACACCAGTTAATGAAAACAGGCCTTATTTGCATTTTCTTTATATACTTTTTTTTTTGCGATATTGCAAAAGTCCTCTTCAAATTCACTTGGCTATTTAAATCAAATGCCGCCGTTTTTGTATTGCGATGAACTGACAAGGCCACCCCATTGATCTGTACTAACTGGCATGTACTTCATGTACCTGAATGACTCTGAGAACTACTTTAGTAAAGTCTCAGTCCTTCTCAGCAACCCTCTGCCCTCAATTTTCAATGTTTTACGCCTGTGAACAGGCTGAAATTGTAACTTACTCGTGACATTTTGTGTTTTACTGTTGCTGACAGAGTGTAAAGCAATGAGGAGTTGTAAAATCGAACTCTGTTTTGTCACACGACAGGTTTGCTTGCATAAAGAAACCAGTGTACTCAGAGACAGAAGTGCTCGCTGCACAGTAACAGCGCAGCAGATTGGGCTGTGACATTAGCCAGGCAGTCAAATATGCTGCACTGCTTCACATCAGGCTCAATTCAGAGCTGTCTGTGCTGACGGAGGTTGCTGGCGTTCTCTGTTTTACCTTTGACAAGCGTGTGCAGAGTGCTCAGCTTAAAGGCACAGTCCAGCATTTAGTCAGTGCCCTCCGTCGGGTGTTCAGCTTGGTCCTAATTTTCATTCTTGCGCATCCACAAGCAGGGTGGGTCTAAAACGTGTTGAGACTAGATTGTTTGGTGGTGGCGCCTCACCTCTTGGATGCTGAAATGACACGCTGTGGCATTCTTTGGACAGCCCTAGTGTATGTGTTTTTAAAGCCACAGAATACTTCACACTTGTGTAATGCTTGAGATAAATTTAGTTCTTTAACCCTCTGAACTCCAAAACCTACTAATGGGTCTGAAAGACACCATTTATCATTCGTTAGAGCTACAATACCAACTGTAAAAACACAGAATTGTAAGAAAGAAATTGCTGTGTCTTGTTAAAATAACTTTATTCGGCATGAATCTGCTTTAAACAGATTCTGTTATAAATAAATAAATAATAAATAAATAAGAAAGCTGTGCTTCTCTGTGCAGAGTGATTCAGCTGTGAATCACATGAAAAAAAATGAGAGACTTTTCTCCTGAGGAGGAAACAAATGAAAAGTCTAAGTCATAAACTATCTGTATTAAGTAGAGACATCTTTTTTTATTATTATTATTCTGTAACACCTGGCGGCATTTTGAATAAAATTGTGCATGTTGATTCCTACTTTTTTCAATTCATGTAAAATAAATACTCAAAGAAATTTGTCTTTGTTTTTTTTTTTGTTTTTTTTTTGAAGCACTTTGTTCACCCTTTGGGCTGTAGTAAAGGACTATAGAAATAAACATTGATTGATTGATTAGGGTTTCTGGCATTATAACTGTGTCATACTGCCAAAAGACATTTTTTTTTTTATTCTCTCTACTTCTAACCTTAGTTATGCTGTTTCCACAGAGGTGCGTTGCTTTATTTTGTGTTGAAAAATGAGCACACACTGAGTAAAAATGTGATTGGATCAAAAATAAACACCCAGAAACCTCTTGGGGTTCAGAGGGTTAATAGGACACAGCACGTAGACGAGGTACATCATTCTTGTCAGACATTCGTTTTAATGTATTGGTGATTAAGTGCAGGTGAGTACAGAGCTGACCCTGCCGCATGCAACTAAATACTCGCACACATGCACCCTGCAGCTGACTTCCAAATTTAATCACGTGTGGCATTCCCGCTCCCATCTGTCATCCCTCCCCTTCCCGTCTCACTGCTTTATTCACCCCAGTTTTCTTTTTCAATTAAAGGTGACAAGACGGTGAGAGTTTGGCTGCTTTTGCGGTTATTTGTCGGTAGAATAACATGCTATAAAAGATTATCTTCCGAAGTGAAAATGTTTCTTTCTTTACCGTGACTCACACATGTAGCTTCCAGCCAACTTCTGTTAAGTTTAGACTTGAGCTGACATTCCACCAGTCATTTTGGCAGGTAACCAGCCTGCTTTGCTATTATATAAATTTCTCCAGAAACGCCTGCTGGTTAGAGACACCGTCCTAAAGCCGGAGGACCACGGTGATATGATCTATAGGAGTATCCCTGAATCTCTGTCAGCTGCGAGTCTGTGCTTGATCTTTTTTTGGTTGGATGCAAATGAGAACACGCTGACGTGCTCTGTATGGCAAACCTAAAATACAGTGTAACACTTGAGTTTATTATAGCCGCTTGTGCCTGTGTCTTCTTCTTGTAAACTTACTTCCTGTGTTTGTATTTCTTCCGTTCCAGCTAATAAACGTAAAGGCCTGCAGTGGGTAATAGATGTGACCATAGCGTACCCCAAAGCAAGACCCATGGACATCCAGACTTGGATCTTTGGATACAGGCCTCCTACAGTCACACATGTACACTACAGGTAAGAATCAGGTGTTATTCGTGACGCTCTCCTTCTCACTTTCATTCAAACTCATATGCAAGGGATCGTTTGTCACCTGCATGAGAGAAAGAGCTGGGGCCACAGTACTTTACCATGCAAATGTGCTATGCAAAAACCTGTGCCACGTGAAAATGCACCACAGTACATCATAAAAAATTAATGTTGGCGTCAAAACTAGTAAATGGTGTTAATTTTAAAATATAAAGACTTACTCTGTACATGTAGCCCTCTTTGTTTTTGTGTCTTACCAGCAAACTAGAGAAAAATATGCGTGAAGTTTAAAGTCGCTTAGGTCTGGTTCACACACTATTTTTAAAATTAACAGCTGAGGAAAAAATAACTAATTTAAGTAACAGCTTCACAACTGTAAATCCAAAATAAACAGCCCCTATAGATAAGAGGCCCTTGTGAGAATTTTTGAAATGCAGTAAGCCTCCTTATCTTTATCACCAGAAAGGAGTGAGATTTCAAAAACTTAAGCCTAATCAGAACTCTAAATCAGAGAATAAATAGCCGCATTATTGCAATTAATCACTGAGCGCTGATGTTACTGAAGTCGTTTTAAGAATTCTGTAACTGCGACTTTTGCAAATTTGAAGCAACAGAAAAGTGAACCACGTCATTTTAATCATAGTGGTGCCAGGAGGCCTCAGAATTCACTTGTATTGAGGAAAAGCTGTTAAGTCCAACCGCCGACAACACAGACTCTGCAAAAAGTTTGCCACGTTTCATAGTCGGTAAGTGGAGAGAACACCACTGATTTTGTAGAAACATGAAAACATGCTCATGGCAGAGTTCAGATCTAGTAAGTACAGGGGGTCCTTGGTTTATGACGTCCTCAACCTACGTCAATTCATTGTCAGGTCGGAACTGGTTACATGGAACTAGTTGGCGAGCGAAGCGAACAAATACGTCGTCACACGGTGCTATAAGACGGTTTTGTTTACGTTCGCTAATTGTACATCACCTTGGATTGTGCTACATTCACTAACTTTTTGTCCTTCATTATGGCTACCGAGCATAAGTCAGACTCTTCTGATGGCAGTGCTTTGAAGAAAAGGAAAGCCATTTCCATGGAAATGAAAGTAGATATAATAAAACACTTGTAACAGGGTGAAACACCGATGAACACCGGCCAGTTGTTGGCCTAAGTTGCAAGACGATCATCGGCATCAGAAAAACACACAAAGGGACATTGTTAGATCAAGTTGTAATAACAGTGCAACATATTCTGCTATGTTCTTATAAAATGACTCATACATGCATGAAAGTCACTGGTATGCAAGAATTTTCTGAATAACTGATCGATATATGTGATGCACGTAATGGCTTTGTTTACATTTTCGCCGGAGTTCTGACTTATGGAGAAAACCGACTTCTGTCACGCCGTAGGAACTTAACTCCGATGTAAGTCCTGTAATGGCATTTTTAGGCCGTCAAAGAACAGACTTGGTCGTTATAGTACCTGTTATGATACATTAATAGAATATTGCTTAGATGTTTAGATGATGGTGCTCAACCCAAAACCTTGTTTTTTTTTGTCTTATATGATAATTATCTAAATATTTTAGGGTTTTGAACTGTTATTCAGAGCAATAAGTAATTTGAAGGTGTCATCTGGGGCACAGGCAAGTTGTAATAGCTATTCTTTTTACGAACAAATTAAACAACTAGATAAATAATAAACTAATCATTTAGTGATCAAGTATTTGAAAGGTTTCGAAGTAGTGTGGTCTACCCCACTTTCTGTAGTTTTTGTGAAAAATTAGTTCAAAGTTTTGTGTTTTCAAGAATGGTCTAACATTGGAAGCGCCACTGTAACGCTATATGTGGGTTGTGGGTTAGACCACTTTGTCACTAAAATCTAGACCATACAATATTCCAGAAATGATATAAAACTTAGTTTTTTAGTGGGTTAGACCACTCTGCCTCTAACCCCTGCACCTGTTAATTGAAACTATTTTGTATTGCTATGTCTGTAGTCAACCACAGAAAATCTGGGTCCACTGAAATCATACCAACTCTTAATCAATGTATTGGCCGAGGGAAGGGAAAAAAATCTTCACGTTAGCGTTAGATGAACAAAGTGCACTCTTCCTACTAGCACTATCACCTGAAATGAATTATAAATAAACATAAATAGCGTTTGCAGCGTGTTAAATTAAACTGTTTATTTTATACTACAGCAGAGTTAGAGCAGACCGGCATGTGCTTGCCACTATTTATTTGTGAAAATAGAACTATATCAAGTGGTGATCAACAAAACGGGAAGTACAACAAAATATTGAGGAATATAACAGTCAGGTTATGCAAACTGCTGTTTGCCAAGTTTGCTCTCAATTTTTTCGCCCGTTTTCACAAAAGGCAGCCACCCTGACAACTGCTTTGACATGTTATCAATAGATTTGGAGCCAAATAAGAGTAAATCTTCAGTAAATGTTAAGAGGCTAAGTTAGCAATCTCTAGTAGGTTGTGCGAGTTCAAAGTTGTAAAAACCCACATGAAAATTAACAACACTTTGGTTTAGTGAGAACATGGACCAACCAGTGGACCAGTCGAGCTGTAGACTGCCACCTGAGTTTCAAACCATTGTCTTGGATGATTTGATGGTGAGGTTGGACTGCTGGTGTGCAAATACTAAAATGTGCAGACTTTTGTAGTTCTTTTTTGCACTCTTGTGGTGGCTTTGTGTTTTTTTAAAGCCAGCAATGTTTCATGTTCCATGCCTAAAGAGGGCTAAAGTGGTTCCTTTTTGTGTTTTTTGTGTTACTTTGTGTCTGTTTTTTTTTTTTTTTTTTTCATGGTATTGTGTTTCTAGGTGGTAGTTTTGTGTCTTGTGTGTGTTTTTTTAGTGATTCTTGGGGGTTCTTTTGCCTTTCTTTGTGGTTCTTTATGGTTGTTTTGTTTCTCTTTGTCATCGTTTTGAGCATTCTTTTTAATATGTCTCTTGATGGTGGTTTTGTGTCTTTTGTGGTCAAAAGGGTTTAGTTGAGTTGAATATAACATTAGAGGATTATTGGGGGTCAGAAGACATGTTGCCTTGTGGCAAAACAACTTGAAAAAATTTGACATGATGAAAGTAAACAGTCACTACCTTATATGTTGTGTACCTAAGAATATCACTGCTGTTCTACAAAGCAGGTGCAGTTGCCCTTTCATAGTTTCTGCCCTCCAGATTCTCCTCATATCCATCCACTTGAGACTGTGGTGAAAGTGGGCCAGGATTAGAGGTTCTGTAGATTCGGCTCAAGATGAATGTAATCCTGTGTGTGTTGTCTTGACGGCTTAGATCAAAAAGAATGAACCCAGATTCTAACAGTAGTCACCAGGTAGTGGACACCGTGACCTTTAGTGACCTCTTGACACAGCTCATGCGTGTGTTTGCACCTCAGGGTGGGATAGGGCAAAGTAAAAGGTGATTTATGAACCCTGACTTGCTGCCTCCTCTCCGGAGGCTTCTCTGCCTACTTGGACTAAAGCTAAGGACTCATTAAGTCTGTAATTAGACGAGCAGAAGATGCTCCAGTCCCAGCCCACCTCCGGGACTCTCTAATCAGCCATCGATACAATCGGCCTCCCTCACTTGGTCAGCAGCTCTGCAGCCTGGGGACGGATGGGGAGGCACCCGGCCACAGCTGGTCCTGTTACAAGCGTGCACGCTCAGTTCCAGCCGTGTAGACAGTGCTGATCATAGAGAAGTTAGACCCATGCCGGTACAGGTGCAGAGTCAACAAGAGGATTAATCTGCCTGCTGATCAAGGGAACACTGTGGGGGAGTGAGCAACGCGATGCACTCTGGTGATGCAGATGGGAGAGGTGGCTAGACAAGTGTGCCGCCCTACAACTGATTTTCCGCTGCGTCAGTTAAGGACAGTTCCTACAGCGGGTGCAGCGTTAGTTCACCAGCATTCCCATAAATAATGAAAATGTATTAAATATCTTGTCATTTCGAAGGGTTATAGTAAAGTACACTGCACTTTAAAGGAAATACACGGTGCTGTACACTTTGCTCCAAAAACGTAGTTGCCTGCTGAAGAAAAGTAGACATGGTTTGAATAACCTAAAACTAATCCATCATTAAAAAGTCATGGTATTTTTAACGTCCGAGGGTGTGTTCGGTGCCACAGAAGAGCGTAAAACAAGGTTTATCTCATACAGTCGAGGTCAGGTATTATAAGTTCTCAGCACCAGCGATGTGGCTCCTGTGTCTTTTCCAGAGTTCCTGCTTTCAGTGAAGCTAAAATGCTAAAAGATGCCTCTAGAACCTCTTAGACTATACTCATGAAGTTGTTGTGCTGTTTAGAAAACATGCCGAAAAGTCAATCCTCGAACATCACCAAGCCGATGGACCCTATTGGTGATTCAGCATGTTGAATCTATAGGCGGAGGCAGTTGGTCAGTGAGAGCTGACTGGTTTAATGCTTAGTTAAAAAAAAAAAAAAGAGAGAGATAGATTTCACCCATTTACTGTGTTGTTAACCTTTTTGTGTTCCTACAAAAAGAAAACCTGACTAAAGCATAAAAACTGTTTTATGTGTGTGCGTCTCTTTGGATGATTACTACAGACTGCTGACTAGTTTTTTCATCTACGTGTCGTGGTGTGTTCAAGTCGCGTTGGTGCGTCAGGGCGCCACACCGGGCGGCTCTCTGTACGCTGACCTTGATAGCAGGCCGCCGTCCTCGTCCCGCGTTATCGTTTCATGAGGCTGTATAGATTACGACTGTGCCTGAGCCTCGGCTTCACAACAGGCAGCTGAGTATTGAGTAATATTCTAGATGAATCCACGCTGAGCGCTCTGCACTTTTTTAAATCCTTCCACCTTCCTCCTCCAGTCCTCACCCCTCGGCTCACCCCTCCCTCGCTGTGTCTCTTGCCCTCTCCCCATATAATCTCAGCCTCCCAGATTGCAGCATCATAAGCCCTCTGTGAATGGCAGATGGGAGAGCTAGGTGGGTGTACAGAGGCCGAGCGAGGGCAGTAGTGGGTGTTAAATACGTTGAAATCCTTTTCTTTTAAATGCACCTTCTCCTCTTTTTTTTTTATTGTTATTATTTTGCTGCTGCGTGTGTTTCTGAAAGCGACTGTTAGAAAATATCTGAGAGGTGACATGATTTATGGAGTCTGCCTGGTCATCACACGGATGCTTTTGAGCTGCACACCTGGCTTTCTCTTGGCCGTACACGCAGAATTGTTGAGCTTGCGGTCGTATGTACTGCTTTGTTAAGATGTGAGGCAGCTTTTTTTTCCCCTCTCACAGCACTCTGCTCAAAAACATTTGTACTCAATGAGATTTAAATCAAACGCTACATTTCCTACCTGTTCCTTGACTCATTTTTCGCTAATTGAGGCTCCCAACATTGGATCAATATCTCTCTCGTCCTACTCACGATTGTAATGACCGTTTTGGCGATTAGAGACAGGATAAATGAATGAGCAGAAGCTTTTTTCTTCTTCTTTTTTTGTTTATGTGTTCCCCGCAGAAACCCACCATAGGCGTCATCTCCCACCCATATTCCCTTCTTTTGATGGAGAACCCTCCTCCAGAGCTCATCAGCAGAGATTTAGATAATTCAGTAAAAGTACCTTTAATGTAAAAGTACTCATTTCCCAGTAAAAGGCCTGCATTTATATCAGCTAAATGTACTTGAATTAACAAAAGTAGAAGTGCTCATTATGCCAAAAGGCAGGATTTAGCTTTGTTGACTGACAAGCTAATCGGACAATTTGGGACTAATGCACACAAAAATATGAATCAAAATAGACAGTACAACAGATGACGAGCTAACACAAAACAAAGAGGAATAACACTCTTGAACGCATGAATATAATACAACAAATGAAGCAATAAAATAGATTTGTATATATGTTTATCCCCATTTCTTTATTATGTCATTGTTGCACCGCCTGCTCTACGTTTCTTTTTAATTGCCCCCTGGGGACAAATAAAGTTTTCTGAATCTGAATAAAACATCTTTAGCCGAGCTAGTATACGCAGTCTGTCGAGATGAGGCTGATTTGAACTTTTGAACTCGTCGTTTGACTGTTTAATCTGCAAGAAGATATTTCTCTGAAAAGCTGCATTGAAAACAGGTTGAAATATTCCTGCTACTCTGTAGGGACGCACGGATCCAATAGGGCCAATAATAGCATTAATAAGCACACCAGGTATCCGTTTGATAAAACACATACATAGTAAATGCAGCGTCTCTTGTCTGCGTCGTATAAAAAGTCAAGGCTTCCTCTGACAGTTACATTCTTTCATTATCTCCAGGTCATTTCTGGTGTCATGCTGTGTAGTGCAACTTGTATATCTGAATAAAGGAGTGTGCTCGTATTTAATCGGTACTCGGTATCAACAGAGTTGAGTTATCCGACTCAACATCAAGAAAGAAGAAGTGTTGGAGTGGTGCAGATTTTAGCTTTTTATATGAAAATAAAACTTTAAGGGCTTCACTTTCATGCCGAGCAGGGTTCCAGAGTGAAACCATAATTTTGTTGAGTGCAAGTAAACATTGTCATTGGTGGGCGTGACGTTTATCAGGAGTATATATGGATGTAGATTTGCTTTTTCCCCGCACATACGCTACAGGCCAACAGTTTAGAAGCAACTTCAAGCTTCAATGTCTTTCTTAAAAAGGTAAAAATAACAAAAAACAGTATGAATTCTATGGATTTTGGGATGTATTTATTGCATGATCAGACTTTGTTTTCATTGATATTCAACATTTTCCTCCATTTCCTTTAGGTATACATTGATGTGACCAGAAAATTGTTAAACAAATGTTAACAAAACAATGAAGGGCTTAGTTTTAGAGTTGAGAAGATTTACAAGAGCCACAACTTCCATGCAATAGTAACAAAAAACAAATCACAGTTTGCATTATTCACTTTAGCTATTTGGCTTTTGAGAATTTGCACACAAAAATCCCCAATAAATGTCAGCTGTGTCCACATCTCTTTAACTACCACAAAAAATGTCTAGACAGAAACAGCTGAGTAAAAAAAACAGGAGTGCAGATACAAATACCTGCTAATTATAGTAAAAATCTATTCTGATGAGTGACTCTAAAATAATCAAGTTTATTTTGTTGCAGACCAAAATACCAATGAAACTGTAATCTGGCAAATTTTATCTTGCTTCCAAACTTTTGGCCTGTAGTCTGTTCTGCATAACATCACAGGTCGCTGTCCATCTGCTCTGAGTTGCTGTGGCTGATTCCTCCTCTCTGCTGGTCTAGATGCTGTGGACTACAGTGCACCTGACTCACAGGTGTTTCTGCTCTTGCTCTATTTTAGCTCCATGATATGCTGTGCAAAAGCTGAGCGCTGCACATATCTGTGACATTTGTTCTTGCTGATTTGGCCGAGTCATGTTTTTTTTTTTTTTTTACCGTTTGCTAGATTAGAGACACTAGTGTCTTTTAGTGTGTTAACGTCCTTGTTCACTTTAATGACGTGGTAATCGTGCAGTACTCTGGCTGTTTCATGCTGTCACACAGTGTTATCTCGGCTCATCTGGTATGCCAGTTGTAAACACTGTTGGTTGTCAGGTCACTTGTTTGGGGAGGGGTCAGCAGATTGATTATTTTGGGGAGGGGTAGGCCAGTAGCTCCCTGTAATTTAGAATGCACTGTTGACCAGTCAGTAATAAACCAGCCGCTACTCCCTAGTGCTGCCAGACACCCACAGTCCATGCAGCCTTTTGAACTGTTCACCTGTAGGCTGGACCATGCAGCTTCTTACTGATTATTTTTCTTTGTTATATCCTGATGCCATCATAAACCGAGATCACCTCCAAGACTTTGCAGTGCCTCCTATCGAATAATCGAAGATTTTTTTTTTCCAAGACCAATGCACACATGTTTTTGAGGCTCATTATATGCCAAATAAAACACAGAAGTGCTGATGCTGTGGATTAAGAAGGACAATATTTACATCTAAAATGTAGTGGAGTAGAAAGATAAAATAGTATAATGTAAAAACGCCTTTAATCACAAAACCTACCAGTGGGTTTGACAGGTATGTAGTGAAAAATAGTCACTGAAATTACATGTACCAGAGCCAGAAACTGTGAAAATAAGAGTGGCCACACTTTCCAACAGTCTTTCCACTAATTATGTGTGAATTTTGTGTGTGAATTTTAACCAGATCTCATAAAATTTCATCTGAATTAATTTATTCTACGTGTCTCTTTTAAAAATTGGCCAAAAATAATCTGTTTGCATTAACCAGATTCTGCAAAAATCAAGACACCCTGTGCTCCTTGGCACAAGCGTGAAGCCATTGGTGACTCATGTGACAAAAATGCAGGGATTTTCCAGCTGAACTGCAGGTGATGTTTACATAGAGCAGACCAGAGACAAGCATGGAAAGAAATCAGTAATGTAAAATATCTGTGGTTTGCCGAGCCACTTTTTGTCTGCGAAGCTAATGATCAAATAAATTCAACTTTCATTTATTCTTTTCTGATTTGTTGCTTCTTTAACAACTGCAAAAAAGCCTTTTTTCTACTTTTAATAATGGCCGTGTGAACAATGAGAATACGTTGAGTAAAGAAAAGTGACAGGAGTAGAGAACAGGGTTCGGAGGGTAAAGTACATTACTTGTGCAAATGTTCCTGCTGTTTGTCTTTGGTGGAGCGTCCGCTTTAAATGACCTCGACCATGAACCCTAATAAGCAGCAGGATGTTCTGACATCAGTCAGTTCAGGCCACATAGCTCCAACACACCTGTGGCAGGGTGGTTTTATTGCCCCCTGCCCCTGACTTCTGCACTGATAACAGGTCGACGCTCCTCTTCTCGGCTGTTATTCACTTCTACACCGTCGCTGCTCTACACTGACAACAGCAACACCTTGTCAGAGGCATATGGTCGCTGTGACGAGGTGAAACTTTGCTCCTGCCACGTAGACACAAAGATCAAAGAGGGGACGAATACGTGCTAGAAAGTGCCGTGCATTCGGGTCAGATTTTGTCGCTTCAGTTTGTCTAGACGAGGAAAAAAATAACACGTACCTGTGTTTGATTCCAAAAGGCGTAAACTACTTAGACATGAGGCAGTTTTGATGGGGAAATCAAATTCTGGTGACTGTTAACTGGAAGTTTACTGGACTGGCAACTTCAACTTGGCAACTTTCTCGCTGTCTGGCGACTTTCCAAATCCTCCTGATGACTTTTTTTTTTGTTGTTGTTGTTGTTGTTGCTAGCAACAAATCTAGCAAGTTTTTCTGGTGGTTTGGAGACTGACATGAAAGCACGTATCGTTCTGCAGTTGCTGTCCTCAACGAGCAGCCGTCCCCGTCCCAAAGCGCTCACAGATGGTCCCAGTAACCTCGCAGCAGTCCCAGCTGCAGTCAGATTAGAGTAGACCGTAGACTGTATAATATGTAATTATATATATTACATATTGTACCGTCTGTGGAGGAGATCCACACCACTCCGCGTCCAGACGACAAATGAATCACGCAAAGCCGCTGCTGATCCCATCTTGGCTTACAGAGCGGGATGTAAATGTTTCTTCACTGTCAAACACAAATAAATCACTGCTTTTGACTCTCAGCCTCAGTCACATCCTCACCTCATCCACTGTGTGTCTGCCTCTCTGTGACATAAGCTAAACATCTAGCCTAGCAAACTAGCTCTTCATGCCTCTGTCTAAACCAGGGGTATTCAACTAAAATTCAGAGGTCCAGTCAGAGAAAATGTGTTAAAGCAAAGCAACTTTTCTCCCTCTGGTCCAGCCCTCTCTGTCGTTGTTGGTTTCTGTCGTTCCACACCACATCATTTCCTGGAACACAGGCAGCCTCGAGACAGAGAGGAAGCAGATTAAAGACCAAATGGAGCAATTAACGAGCGGACTCCTGCCGTCCCTCAACTTCTCTGCGATTGCAGATAAGGGCTTCTTGGCATTCTGCAAGGGAGGGCCCTTAAGATTCGCTTAGAGTGTGTGGTTTGCTCAGGGATCTCCATCGACCTCCGGGAAGTCACGTGACTGTCAATGCAGCACAGTACAAATATAACAAAGATGTATGTGTGAATTTACAGTGTTTGATTGTCGTCTCATACAACTGACCCATAGGAGGATTGATAAGCGGAACTCAAAGGCAGCAGTTTGGAGCTTCGTTGCTCTCAGGACCCTTATTTCAACTAGAAAGAGACAGTGAGCTGGACAGGAGACTTTTCTTTAGTCCCACAGCCACACTGGCCACTAATCTCAATATTCACCTTTTACAACGTCGTGCCAGAGAGCAAGTCTCCCAGGGCACTTCTTTGTTTCTCAAGATTTCACAGCCAGAGATTTAGGGCCTTGTAGAGTCCCCAAACAATGACTGGCTTCCCTCCAAAGAGGCTTGTTGAGTGGACAGACTTCTACAGCCGCGGTACAAATTTAATTAGCTTCCTTAGACCAGTTCAGAGTGGAAACAATATCTCAAGAATAAGAGCCGCACAGAAGCTAAACGGCTCAAACGTGGCAGTAAATATAAATTGACGTAAAGCTTCTTATTTACTCTGTTTATTAGCCTAATTTGTGTGTTTTTTTTAAATGAGTAAATGCATCGCCCAACAATCCTGAGAAGTACATATTTCTTCATCTATTCATGTACCGTCCACAGAAGTCGATGCGTCATTTGTAAGAGAAGACGTACATCGCGTGTTTGCGCCGATCGACGTGTGGTATAAGCCTGAAGGTTATTGACAGGAGAAACTGCAGCTCTCCCCCAGCTGTCTGTCTGTTCACCAGGGTGTCAGGTTAACAAGCAGCCCGGTGCCAAGTGGGTTAGGGTGGAAATGAGAGCGCAGCCGTGGCCCCGGGCCAGCACACCACCACCAGTTCCTCACCACCACCACTATTGTACGCTGTGACACATGCTGCTGAAACTCTGCTTCTCACTCAGCACAATATTGACACGTTAGAGCAGCGTTTCATTTCTCACACCAGCGCAAACTAAGCCACAGCGGAGCATTGTTGCAGACCGCGAGGCTCGAACGCCGATCAGAGTCTGTGGGGGAAAACGAGACCGCCGATGGTGGCCGCAGCCTGAACTGTAGCACGACCTGTTGCATGTCAGCAGCCAATCGAGTCCTGGCATATGTACCTCCTCTCCACATGCTGACAAATTACTTCTCACCGACATTTTAAGGTCTTTCGGAGGTCACAGCCTGTACTTTTTGTAGCATCTATGGATAAACTGATATTGGGATGTTAAATTTGTCTGTCTTGAGTAATTTTTGACCATTTTGAGTGATTTTGTACATTACGAAGTCGATTTGGAAAGATTTTTGTCATCTATGATATACTTTTGTGTGATGCTGGACAGTTTTACTCCAATTTTGGATCATTTAAGTCATTTTAGACAAATTTTGAGTCATTTTGGATGATTTTTAAAGCATTCTGGACAAATTCTGTATCATTCTGCAAAGTTTCAGTCATTCTGCATCACTTTTAATCATTTGAGAAATTCTGACTGATTTTGGATAATTTTCCAGTCATTTTAGACTATTTTCATGTCATTCTAAAGGCTTTTTAGATCATTTCTGGAAATATATGTGTAATTCTGGATCATTTTCAAGTTATTTTGGACACATTTTGAATTATTTTGGATCATTTTTGAAGCCTCTTGGACAATAAGGGTTTGCAAGCAGTGGTCTAACCCACTTTCTGTAGTTTCTGAGCAAAATAACCAGTAAAATCAAAGAATAATAACCTATCAATAACAACAACTCCAACTTTTTCCCTTTATTTTAGTGCAAAAAAGTACAATCCTGAAAATGTTCACAGTTAATGAACGTTCTTCTTGCAAAACATTATGAACAAACTGACATTTCTCAAGAAAAATAAGTGAAATTTCAACAACATTATGCCTCAATTTATTATTTACAGATCAGAGTATTTACAAAAGGCACAAAACATTAACTGAACAATATGGTATTTTACTTTATGATGAAAACTACTTGTCAAGGTCTAGAAAATATTTTAAATTTACTTTTATTTCACCATCTGTGTAGTAATCCAGTGACACCAGTGCTGAGGTGGGAACTATTAAGGAAAAGATTAAGTTGTCCCCCTGACTTGTAAATATATTAAATGTATTCATAATAAATACAGAAAAGTTGGAACAGTGCAGTGGGCAAATTTAAAATAACAGTTGCTTTAACTGAAAAACCTGTACTTAATGTCGTCTCTGTAAGTTTTCTTTTCATAGCTGAAATATTTCCACGTTGCACTTCTTTTTGCAAACTGTTCTTTTTCAGTATGTACTTCATTTTGCCATGCACATGGGGAGCCAACATGTGTCTTTGTCTAGTTTTCATAACGTTTAAGGCAGCAAATTATTATCGCTGTAGTTTTGTTTTTTAGGTTAGTAATTGATGTTGCTACGATTTAAGACGGCGTCATAACAACACCTTACAGTCTTCTGCACACTTTTTGTGTACTTTCAAGCTACTAATAGTATAGTTAAAATCTGTCTGGGTTTTTGTTGGATAAATTTACATCTTAAGGAGATCTTGCACTCAGTTTTAGGTAAATTAGCTTTAATGGATTTCAGAAACAGCCGAGCAACGCCAGGTTTAGAGATAAAAGCTGCTGGACTTTTAATCACTCAGAGAAACGCAGCCTGAACTTTATTCCATGTTCCATTCCCTCCCCATTACTAAAAGTTACAAAAGCTGGAATAACAGATTTTTAAACTGCGAAAGTAATTGCTAGTTGCAGCATTATAAATTATTCTTATTACTTCTTACCTAAAGTGTCCGAAAATATAGAACCGGGTGTTCTCAGGGCAAGATATGAACCCAGCAACCTTCCCACTTCTTGGTTGATTTTGGTGCTAAGTGGCTAATCTGACTCCACTTCTGCACATGTGGCTACAGACGCTGTTCTCAAAACAAACCTTGCTGATAGAGCAGCGTAATCAGCTGATACGGGGAAGAATCTAAGCATATCGTTGTTGTTTCTCTGGACCCAAGTCAGCAGCTCCTCCTTCAACCTCAGCTGTTCTCAGCGGCTTGTGCAGCTGCTCTGAACGCCAAAAGAGATCCTGATTTTTGTGCATGAATATTTCAGCTGCAGGAAAGCGCCGTGGCAGAAGACCCTAAACGCTCGATACATCCGATAAGTGGCCCGAGTCGGCTTTAGTTTTCCTCTTACAGCGCTATCGGTTTACATGTTGGCGCAAAGAGGGCCCTTGGAAGACATCGTGTAGTGGAGCAGGTGTTCTCACACGTGTTACATTGGATCATAGGTTTAATCATTCATTTGCTTGTATTTAATGACACCACTGTCGCTCAGTTTGCCTCACAAAAATAGACTTTTAATGGAGCTACATGTGCAGACAAAGTATACAGTATATACAGTATAGTACAGGGGTATTGCACATATATAGTATAGTACAGGGGTATTGTACATATACAGTATAGTACAGGGGTATTGTTCATATATAGTATAGTACAAGGGTATTGCACATATATAGTATAGTACAGGTTTATTGTACATATACAGTATAGTACAGGGGTATTGTTCATATATAGTATAGTACAGGGGTATTGTACATATATAGTATAGTACAGGGGTATTCAACTAAAACTCAAAGCCATGGGAACGTCACATGTATTTAGTTGGTGATGCAGAAATCACATAAACATGTTTTTATGTTTGCTCTGTTTAAACTGCTGCTACTGCAGCTGATAGAACACAAATAAGAAAACTGATCAGTTTATTAGTATTTATTACAGAAAATATTCAATCAATAACATTAGTTTCACTTTGATTTGGCCACAAATTAAAATGATTTCCTTCATTATGAGACAGTGTCAGACCTACATGCGCTTCAGTACAATATCATGTTTGAATACATGAAGTTTGATAGTTTTATTGTGCAGCTGTCTGTTAGAAGTAATCAACTGCATTGATTGTTAAAATATATTAACACACATTTACCAGTTTTCTACCAGCATTCCTGTCTTACATAATTTCTAGTTGCAGCTTTTTGCCATCATAAATTTTTATGTTCCTCATTGTTCTCCATTAAAACAACCTGTTGACTGAAGCAGCTGAACACCATTGGTTCCTTTTGTGCAGAAAACGAGTCAAATGATCGTTAAACGCTGCTGTTTGTGTGACGAGTTTGAAGCAGAAAGTGTGAGTTAAGAATGAAAGTTGAAAACCACCTTCATACCTGTTAGCTTTGACTGAGGTTTTAGTTTTTGTCGACTGACACAAAGAAAGTCTGACTGTGTTAAACTGCCTTCATAGTTCAACCTCTGATCTGATAAATGCCGTAAACACTAGAAAAGCTGCACCTTTTAAAATAGAAGTGTCCCATCAAATTTAAAATCTCCTTCTAATTTACTGATTATAGGTCTGGGTCCGTCATACCTGCTCCAGCTCTTACAACTTTTTTAAAAATTGTTATTTAACTTTTTGCATGGCCTTCAACATGTCACGTCCTGGTCGTTTATTAACACTGATTTATTTTGCTTAATTCTTTATATATATTTATTCATTGTGTGTTTTTATCCTTTATTCTTATTCTTGTTTCACCCTGGAACAGGTGCTCAATACATTTCACTGCAGCTTATACTGTGTAAAATTGTGTTTGAGACAAAGGTCTTTGAATCTTGAATCTCGTGTGCATGTAACAGGAAAGACACCTGATACCTGCAAACAGAGGAGGAGAAGCTTCACGGCACATCTTGCCTCTGCCTCTAATCACCCTATCAGGTGGCCACAGCAGCTCAGCTCAACTTTGTGGCCCGGTGTTGTGTTACTGTTGGTCAAAAAAGCCTTTCTATGTTCAAAACTTCAGCTTTATGAGATCCTCTAACAGCCAAAAGTGGTAGATTTTTGTCTACTTCACCTTAAATTTAATTCTGAGCTTCCAGGGACATGAAAGTTGCTCTGCTTAGACGAGGCCTCGTTCAGACTTGCCACAGAGCAACACCCGGACAGTGAACTGCTGGATAATGAGCAGAAGTGTCCATAGTTTTTCACCTAAAATATTGGAACTGAATCGACAGGTGTGTGTGCTGAATCACCGGCTCCTGCCCTTCTGATCTGTGGAACGAGAAGACCCAGCCTTTTCCTGACTTATTCGGTTCAAAGCCTTTCCTGCAATCAATGTCCGTCTTTCTGTCAGTCAGTCTTTTACTCAGAACTTTTCCGACCAATCATTCTCAGACTAAAGGAGTCAGCGAGAAGAAGAAAAGGCTTCAACTATACTCAGCGTAATCGAAACGTTTTGAAATCTATGAAGGCTCATTGTGATTCATTTATATTACATTTTGTATTTAATTTAGAGCATTGTGTTCAAGCTTTCATTGAAATTAGGACTCCACTGACAATTATTTTATCAATTAATTGCATGATGGGTTTTTTTTTTTGATTCAATGATTTATGAGTTTGTGGATAAATTGAGGGGGTTAGAAGAGACAGTGGTCTAACCCACAATTTCTGTAATATTTTAGTGGCAAAATGGTCTAACCCACAACCCAATTATAGCGTTACAGTGATGCTTCGAATGTTAGACTATTCTGGAAAATGCAAAACTTTGAAGCCGTTTTTCTCAAAAACTACAGAAAGTGGTTTAGACCACTCTGCTTCCAAACCTTTGATTTGAGGCAAGCGTCTTGGCCGACTATGACCATTGAGTTACTCTCATTAGTGACCAAAAAATACTTCATATTTGAGCGGCTGAAATCAAATATTTTTTGGCTCGTTTTGCTGGAGAAATGATCACCGCATTAGATGCATTTTCTATAGAATTTGTCCAGTTTGACGACTAATAATTGGAACAAAAATGCCTCGTTGTCATAAATTAACACATTAGTCCCGCTTCTCATTATTTCCTGTTTTTGTAATATTGATGTTTTTATTGTCGGGGGGTAGCTGCTGTCACTGTAAGCACAGATGATCGTCATGATGCCTGCAGCAGACCGTGAGAATCAAGCCTGTCATCTCAGACTGTACATAAAAGACAGACGTCCTCCTGACAGCAGATTGCTTTTTAATATACAATATATCGATCACTCCAGCGATCCATGCTGTATTACTTCCCTCCTGCAGAAGCTTTGGCTGTGATCATTATTATCCGGTTAGGAATATTGAGCAAATGTTGAGTGCAGAGGAAATGCTCGTCTGAGGGAGGAGACTGTAACCTCTATTTGAAGGTGACCAGGAGCTGCCAGTGTGGGAGTGCAGCCTACTAGAGACCCCTTCTGGCTACAGACAAGATTTCATCAGCGCTGTCGTCCTGCCTTGTAAAAGTGACCCTTTTTCATCAGCCGCCTACTGTTTTTGCAGTGTCAGCCGCTGATTCAGTCTCCGCGTTGCATTTAAGAAGTCATTTCTCGTTCGTTTTTTGCAAAAAAAAAAACGTCTAGAAGTGGATAATTGAGGACGCAAACCAGACGATTGACAGCTAAATGTTAGTCATACCAGAATAATCGGCAATAACTATGACAACCAGTTGAGTGTTTAAAACTTCTATGATGGGAAGCGGTTTTATTTTAAGGTATTTTGGAGTGTTGTTTTTGAGAATGCAGCAGGATTCAGACCTGCTTCAACACAAGTCCATGCTTTAGTTGTGTTATTTAGCTATACCTGAATTAATTATTGCTTTATCTGCAGATCAATTCACATTTCACCGAGTAACTGTTGTTCTAATCAAATGCCAAAACAAAATAAATAATCATTGCATTTTAACCTACGTCATTTTACCAATAAGGGGCTACAACAAACAACTATTTTTATTCTTGAATATTCTGCCGATTTATTTCCTCCATCATTTTATTGTTTCGTCTGTAAAATGTCAATAAAATCCAAAGATACTTAGTTTACATTCACATTGGAATAAAGAAACAAGAAAATATTCATATTTAACAACGTGGAATCAGGGAATTGTGTCTTTTTCCTCTATTAAATAAGAAATTACCCAAACTGATTAATCTATTAGCAAATAGTTTAAATAACAACTAATCCATCCATTAATTAATCATTACAGCTCTATTATTCTGTCTACCAATAGTTTATTACCTAAGCACAAAAATGGCAAACTGATGTTGAAAGTGAACTTTTTTAAAAATAATTTTCTTGGGAAATTTCATATTGTTTGCCACTGTATCACTTTTGCATTGCGCCGTTCTTGAGATATGCTGCCCCTGCACAGTTTTTGATATATAGATTTCTGTTTTCGCCTTTTACTCCACTATTTAGTCATTTTTTATTGTCATTTTATTTTTTAGCTTATTTACCTTGTATGTTTACAAGGGAGAAAGTCATCCAGAATTTCACTGTACACTTTGTTTAATAGACAGTAAATCTTGTGTTCTCTTCAAAAGATGTCTCATTAAATGTGAGCATTTTCAGAATGTACTTTTTTGCACTAAAACAAAGGGAAACATTATTTTTTTATAGGCTGTTATGCTGTGATTCTACTGGTCACTCGAGATCAAATTGGGCTACAAGTGGCCCCTGAACTAAAATGCGTTTGACAGCTGTGTTGTAAATGATAAACTGAGGCATGATATTGTTGAAATTGCACTTATTTTTCTTAAGAAATTCCAGGTTGTTTATGATGTTTTACAAAAACATAGCTTTTTAAATGTGAGCATTTTCAGAATGTACTTTTTTGCACTAAAACAAAGGGAAAAATTTGGAGTTGTTTATTTATAGTTAATTATGCTGTGATTTTACTAATCACTTGAGATCAAATTAGCCTGAATGGGGCCCCTGAACTGAAATGAGTTTAGCACCCCTGGTTTACATTGATATAAAACAAAAACAACCCTAATACAGGGAGTCCTCATCTTACAGCGGAGTTCCCTTCCTACGGATCGATGTAAGTTGATTTTCGCCTTAAGTTGGAACTCCCGCAAAAATGTATCGTGCATCACGATATCGATCCATTCTTCAATCAATCTTTATTGGTCATTGCACACTTTCATATACAACGAAATTTCATTTGAGCTGCCCTGCCAATGACAGCTCCGGCTGCTACGCAGTGCTGCGCGCACCTTTCTATTCTTCAGAAAAATCATGAATACCATTGACTTTCATGCATGTGTGAGTCATTTTACAAGAAGGTAACAGAATGTGTTGCACTGTTTTCACAACGTGAGTGTTTTATTATATCTAATTTTACTTCCATGGAGACGGCTTTCCTTTTCTTCGAAGCACTGAGTGAGTCTGACTGTCACGTGGGATCCATAATGAAGGGCAAAAAGTTAGCGAATGTAGCACAATCCAAGGTGGCGCACAACTGGTGAATGTAAACAAAACTGTCTTATAGCGCAGCGTGACGACGTATTCGTCTGCTTCATTCACCAACTAGTTCCACGTAACCAGTTCTGATGTAACGACGGAACGCCGTAGGTCGAGGACGTCGTAAACCGAGGACCCCCTGTAATAGATAATTTGATTGATAATAGACATAAATTACCGCCAGCCCAACTAGTTCCTAGCATAGCGGATTAATTGTGTGTCAAGGTCTGGGATGACAAAACCATCCAATAGCGCTGCTTCCCACTTTCTTGATGGCTAAAACCGATTCAAATCGTGCGGTTTCACTTTTTCCTCCCACTCGCTTCCAAACGAGACATTTGTGGAGCTCGTCTGTCTGCCGTCAGAGCTCCCCTCAGCACTTCTGTCTCCCTGTGACACTCTGATGAGTCTGCCAGCTAATGAATCCCCGGAACAAGCTGAAGCTACAGCAAACACAGACCGCTGTAATGGACTCCGGTTTGAAATAGACCGCTCCGCTCTGGGACCACGACCGACTCCCTGGGTTTGGACTGCAGCTTCCACGACAGATCAATGCAGACATTTTTCTGTTTTTTTTCTTTTTAGCTGAGTGAGACTTCAGTAATCCTTTTTCGTGTTTCATCTCTCTCCCTGTCTGCCCGTCTCTCTCTTCTTTTTCAGGATGTACCCAATAAAAGAGGTTCCTGTGGAGGCCGAGGCCCTGACTGACTGGCTGTATCAGAGGTTTGTGGAGAAAGAAGAGCTGCTGGCCCACTTCTACAAGACAGGTCCGTGCCGCCGTGTCGGTCTGATAAAGTCAAACTGAAATGCTGTGATGATTTTTTTTTTCTACTTTCCAAAAGAGGTTGAAGCAGTGTTTGATTGTAAACACATTCAGATGCAAAGCAGGAGGAGCTATTTTTAGTATGTGTGCTTCTGAAAGGAAAAGTCCCAGGACAAAAGTTTGGAAGCAGCTTCAAGTTTCTGTTCACAATGTCTTCCTTAAAAACCAGTATGGATTTTGATGGGGTTTTGGGATGTATTTACTACAGGATCAGACTTTGCTTTCATTGATATGCACCATTTTCCTGTGTCCATATCTCTATAACTACCACAGAAATGTCTAGAAAGAAACATTTGAGCAAAGAAACAAGAGTACAGATACAAATACCTGATAATTACAGTAAAAATCTATTCTGAAGAGTGACTCTATTTTATTTTGAATTTTTATCCCAGGAGAAGGATAAGACGACGTGATTTTACCTAATTTTTTGACTGAAATTAATCCTGAAATTGTGAGTTTTTTTGTTTGTTTTTGTTTTTTATATTTTTTAGACACTTCAGGTGCTTGTACTGTTTTAACTAAACTGTCTTAAAAACAAAACAGTGTTCACAACTTGTTTAAATTTGTTAACGTTCACGCTGATATGAACTTTAAATATTATAAATCGCCATATTCTCTGGGCTGAGTGTTTCTGATGAGAAAAAAAATTTTAAGGCTCAAAAAATACATGTAGTCTTAGCAGAAATCAAAAATAATTTATTTTAAATATGTGATCAGATAACGTGGTGGATCTAAGCTAAGGAAAATATGAGAATTATTGTAACCATTTTGCTTCTTCTCCGTATAGTAATTTAAATAAGGATTAAATATATAATTACTTTAAAGTGTATGAACCATTTGTGTGGCAGTCAGAAAAAAAATCTCGTTGAAATACAACTTTAACACTGAACCTGTACAACTGGAAAGTTTCAAAATGCAGCGGCTCCCACAAATAACATCACGTAACTTAATGGACTATTTCAAACACATCTTAAAGATTTTTAACATTTTTATTGTTAGCTATTGGAGTGAGCTGCAACACAATACTTATCATTTAAAAGTATAATCCTCCGCATCGTTTTAGTCGGCTGTGGGCAGTTAAAACTCCAGCTGTTGATCAAAATGTCACCAATGAATCTTGGGAGATTGTTGGGCTACGAAGGATCCACCTGATGCATCCTTCATAGCCGTGGAGAAGAAAGACGTATTCGTCTAAATCGGCCTTCAAATGCAGCCTTCAAGGGATGCAGCCTCTGAATGGTGACGCGGCTAAAGTGTTGCTCAAACTCATACCTCTGGCTGGCTTCTTCTCCATGGCAACAGCAACAGAGGCTCATGGGTATTGTAGTTTTAAAAGCTGCCAAAAGGACGGAGAGAACAGGATTTCTCAGAAGCAAAGCTGAAATAATTGAAGCCGGTGGCCAGAACACAAACTGACGTGATCGTTACATCGCCCCAGAGGGTGTTAAGCAACACGGAGGATACTGGTAAAACGAAAAACACAGAACAGGGAAAAATGCTTCCAGAACCAACAAAGCCCTCGCATGTTTCCCATGGCAACAGTTGACTGACATGTGAGGGCACCTGTTGCTAGGAGACACATAATGCTGTATAACCTTTAAGTGTTTTTAACCCTTTTTCAACAAACACACACGGTGTTGTTTATAAAACCACAAATAATTTAAAATACCTGCCACATTACGGCATTAACCCTTCACACCCCAAAACCCACCAGTGGGTTTAAAAGGTATGTTATCTTTAAAAAATATATAAAAACAATGCCACAACCAGAAACAGTAAAAAAAATAAAAGAAAGAAAATTCTTCTTGGCACAATATTGAAGTTAAAAGAAATATGACAAAAATTCAGCGTTTATTTGGCTGAACTGTGTTCAAACAGAGCAGATAAGAGACTGGTATAGAAACAAATACGGTTGTAAAGGTTTTTCCAGTGTTTGTGAAACCTGTGGGAACTTAAAAAAAAAAAAACGATGTACATGCTGTTTCCAGGTGTTTTCTATTTTGTTTAATCACATAAACTCACCTTAAGTTTTTTATTTTTCGATGATTTATGGCAGTGGAACTTTGCTAACACATTTTTGAGTTCCATCCGTGGTTGTGCTGTTTCCAAAGAAGTGAAAGATGAATAAAAATATGACTTGGTTGGAAGGAAAAAAAAAACAGCAAGACGCTGCTTGGCAATCAGAGAGGTCAAACGTTTGGGAGAAAAAACAACACACTGTTTAATTTATTTTACACTCAGAAGTTGAAGCATAGTTAGCTTAGCTCACTCACATTAGCATAAGGGTCAGTATATAACAGCGGGACTTTTTGTAACAGGTGACAGGTATCATAGTTGATATTATTGCTGTTTTCAGGCCTAGAATTTTCCAAATAGTATATATACAATTGAGAAAAATGAAAGTTATTTATAAAGATATTGTTGTAAACCTGTTGAACGTGACGAGTGTAAAGCACTCGTAAACGGACTTGAAACAGAGTTTGGCGCCATCTACGGTAAGGGTGTCAAACATGTGGCCCGCACGCCAAAACCAGCCAGCCAGAGGGTCCAATCTGGCCTGCCGATGACTTTGCAAAGTGTAAAAATTACAGAGATGAAATTGAATATTTATAGTGAAAATATTTAAAGACATTGAACATTGTGCAATATAATGTGAGTCAGCAGTTTCAGCACGACAGTTTGGTTCAGTTTGATGCCCTGCCACGACTTTTATACATGTTTTATGTATAAATTTTATACATTTCCAAGGCAGGGGACAACTTAACTTTCTAATTCATAGTCCCCAATTAAATTTGTGTGCTGTAGTGTCAGGATTACTACACAGATGTGGAAATGAACGTAAAATTAAAGTGATTTCTAGATCTTGACGAGTTGTAAAATACTATTTTGTTCATTTCCAGATACCTGCGACTAAATGCTTTGTGTCTTTGTAGATACACTGACCTGTAAGTTGTAATGCACAAATGATAAACTCAGGCATAATAATATTGAAATTGAACTTTTTTTTCTTTAAAAAATTCAAGATGGTTATAATGTTTTGTAAAAACAATAGTTCCTTAAATGTGAACATTTTCACAATGTACTTTTTTGCCCTAAAACAAAGGGAAAAAATTGGGGTTGTGGTTATTATGCTCTGATTTTACTGGTCACTTGAGATCAAATTGGGCCCCTGAACTAAGATGACTTTGACAGCCCTGATCTACAGCAACAAACCAAGAAAGTCTTTGTGATGCATCTGTGTTTGTCCGTCTCTTCACAGAATCATTCCCTCCTCTGGAAGGACAGAAGGAGGCAGCTTCCCGGCAGATGATCCTCGATCCCTTGTGGCTGTTCATCATCCAGTCGCTGGCTTTCGCCTCCGGCTACATGTGGTACAGCGTCCTCCAGTACCTCTACTGCTGTTTATTTTGAGCTCGCTGACGAGGTCTTCATCGGACCACTGGAAAAGCCTCAGGATCAGTTGGTGTGTGGCCCAAGCGTCACACTTGCCCCCCCTTACGATGGATGAATGTACATTTGCAACAGTTGGAGAGACTTCATAGGAAACGAAAAAATTAACAAAAAAAAAACCATATGAAGACAAACTACACCGACACACAGATTTCCAGAGAAACCCGTACAATAGAGAAACTGGTCACAGGCATAGTTAACTCGCACACAACCCTAACGCCACACACTCGCTGCAGCGGCCTAGCAGAATAATCTCTTCACACTCGTCACGACTCACATTTTGATGTTTACACGTCCTCATACACGTAGACACTCACACGTACATGAGTTTTTATTCGGAGTTAACGAAACGAGGCTCAGGACTCCTCCAGAAGATGCTCTGGACCGGACTCTCTCCCTCTCCTAGGCTTTAGCCGTAGTAGTTTTACAGAGTATAAAGTATGGATGTGTGTGAGTGAGTGTGAGCGACTGCGTGTGACTAGAAGCATAATGTCTGCCCTTGTTCTTCTTCCTGGCGAGAGTCGAAGTCCACTGGACCTCTCTTCCAGCCTGCTGCCCCGTCGGCCGGCTGCACCTTCCAGAGCGAGCGGCCGCATGAACGCTGAGGCCGGACGCTCCTCTGGCCTTCATTGCACTAAGGATCCATACTGCCCTAACTGCTCCCTGCCCCAGGAAATACTCCTGAACGGTAGCTGTCGATGTCTTGGTTTCTTTTATTTTTCTCCCCCTCTTTAACCCGCATATCTTCACAACAACGGCCATTGTATTTGTTGTTGACGTCTCTTTATTTTTTGTTGTTGTTGTCGGGACTTTTTTCTTCTTTTTTCCCAGTGTCCGCCTGTCTGTTGAGTCAGTATTGTGAGCTCGCTGAGAAAAGGGGGATCATGTTTACACTGGCGGCCCTGCTGAAAGCCTAAAGGGATGGCGGCTGCGATGTGGCGCTTGATTGAGGATTTATTTTTATTATTATTATAATTTTTTTTTCGTGACAGACCTGGAAGGAGGACGAGAAGATGTGCCGTATTTAAAAGGAAAAAAAAAATCATGGTGGCGACGCAGGCAAGATTGGCAGTTTGATCACCTAAAAAAAAAACAAAAAAACAAGTAACTTCTTCTTTGTGGATTTTCCCCCCTTTTTCACCCTCTGCTCTCCAACACAAACATGCACACACTCGACCATGTGCAGCTACACGGCAGAATCTGTCCGGAGGATCGTCTCGACACGACAGACTGAGAAGGCAGAGACTCTTATTCCCCCATTGGACTACATAGTTTTACAAATATTTAAGCCATATGCTTAGTGTCGTCGGGGTGGGGGGGAAAAAAAGACATGATTTTTATAGGAAGCTACCCTAATGTTCAGCATTCTACAATAGAGATTTTGGCTTACAGAACTATAGGTGTCATTACTGTAAATTTACAGCATAACCTGCCTAAGTGAGTGTGTGTGGTTGTCTCTCCCTCCCCTCTCCCATTTTTGATATATACGATTCATGTCGTGTTGCTCTGTGACGTCAGAGTTTCACCTCCAAGTGGTCAAAATTTTTAATTCATTTTAAGTCACACGGACTGTTCTTGTCCTCATGTCATGGTTCGTTTTCAATCTTGTACATAAAGCTGAGGAAGAGTTTTCATTGCCGGGAATGACTGCAGCGTGTTTTCGGTCTGTGACAATTTCAGAGAATTTTATTTTAAAATATGAATGTTTAAAAAAAAAAAAAAAAAAAAAAGAAGAAGAAGAAGAGACAACGGATTTCCCCTTCATTTCTCAGTGTTACCCTGCATTTGTTTTGACCAGCGAGTTAAACGTGTGCTTCATGAGCTACTGTAGGTCCACGCTGCACGGCGACACGCGGGGCCCACTTTCAAACTTGTACCTTGTTTTTTTTTTTTTTGTTTTTTTTTTTTTTTTTTAAATCATCAGGATTTAGTGGAGAAAACTATCAAGCCTTACCGGACGTCCTGGTTGACCACAATCCCAAAACAATGCTGTTTCCTCGCATTCCCTTCTCGCTGTGAAGATGGTTTCTGGGTGTCGAGGTAAAAAGTGGGCCGACGAGGAGGGAATCATCGTCACTTCCGGGAGAAACTGGCAGGGCCCTGCAATGGCGCAGCTGTTGTCTCTCGAATGTACTCGTGTCGTGGTTTTGAGGTCGGTTATCTGTAATTTGCTTAGCCTGCTTTAACTATGAAAATTATAGAGGAGCAGTAATTATCATTGTCCTAAACTAATGCATAAAAGGTGCATTTTAGTAGTGCTGGCTGCCCTCTGTTGGTAAAAAAAAAAAAAAAACTGTGTGAAATGCAAATAAAAAAAGGGCTACCTGACTAGGTAGGTTAAAACATTTTTAATCAGACTGTAAATGTGTTTCATCCCGCGGCCCTTTCAGATTCCCCTCCATTGTGAGAGTGACTTGAAATTAAGCTTAATATTTTTTTTTTTCCACCTTTTTTTTTTTTTTTTTTTTTTTTGGACCATGTTTCCAAAGAAGGCAGGGAAATAACGTTTTCCTAGATGTGGTTTTAGGAAATAAACACAATAGGGATTTAAATTATACTAGAACTGTCTGTAATTTTCCATTTTGTACTTCTCCTGTAATTCCTAGCTAAACAGCCATTTTACAACACAAAAAACTTGTGCTGGAATAAAACATCATAAAGATCCTAACTGTTTGTCACTTTAATTTGTTTTTGCACTCTACATGAAACAAGGTAACTGGAGGTAATGTCTGACTAAAATACACCTGACAAGATAAATCTGAAGGGGTTGTTTTTTTTCCACTTATTTATCAGGTTTCTTCTTTAAAATCACCACATTGCAATTGTAAATTATTGAAAACATTAAAAAATTAATATGTATAAGGATGATGCAATAAGTTAATATATAGCTGAAAATCTGCATACAAATTATTTAATGTCAGTTTTTCCAATTTTGAAATTAGTTTTTGAATCTTTTTGTATTTTTAACTTTTTTTAGCTTTAGTTTTGTACCTGCTAGCTTAACTTGTAAATTCCATCCTGCATTTTATCAAATGTTTAGTAAGTGAAGATTTACACATAACTGTATTATAATAGACTTCACCACACAAACTATTTGTTAGATATTAGCTCTTTCTAATTAATTGCACAAAGTAAATGCATTAAACTGTGTAGCAACGCTAGCTGCTGTAGCTAAAGACAAATGAAATTTTAGCATGCTAATGTAATTGTTGCATGGCCTGTTGAGAATAAAACAGCTATTATAAAATATGGTTCATACACTGAGGCACTTGTTTAAAAATCCTTTTTAACAGAAATTTAAATTACTTATATTACTGATTAGTAATAATTTACCCCCAGGAAATGTCATGTGTAGCTGTGTAGCGTAGCTAACTGTTGTAGCTAATGGACGAAGGAAATGCTAGCATGCTAATTTTACCATTTCATAACCAGTTTAAAGGGTAACAAAGGCAATCTGAAATATAGTTTATACATTGGGGTGCTTGTTTAAAAATTCTCTAACAATAATATAAATTACTTCTATGTTAGAGATTAGTTGTTCATAATTGTGCACCCCCAGTAAATGTCGTGTGTAGCTGTGTAGCATAGCTAGCTGTTGTAGACACTTATTTTAATATTCTTTAACAATGATATAAATTGCTTTTATTGTAAAAGTGAGTTGTTCATAATCTGTACACCCAGTAAATGTCGTGTGTGTAGCAATGCAGCATAGCTAGCTGTTGTAGCTAATGGACAAAATGAACATTAGCATATGAGCGCTGATGGTAACATGGCTGGTTTGAAAGAGTAAAAAGAGGTTCAGACACCTGATTCAAAATGTTAACAGTAATATAAACAACTTTCTATCTCAGAAAAATAGAAAATATACCTAAATTTTGAAAAATCGAACAAAAACTTTTAGCTGCTTAGCTTTTAGTTTTAGGTATAAATAAAGTAACTACAGTCATGAAGGACTAGCAGTTACTGTATGTATATATATATATGATACCTCAATGATGCCACAGTAACTGTTGAAAATGGGTTTGATATCAAAACGCTGCAGATCTTTTGATTTTACCCTGGTAATTATTACATGATTTTAAAGGTATTTCAGACTAAAATTATCATGTAGAGAGAGACGCTGTGCAAGGCAAGAGTAAGGTCAGCCCATTTTATTATCGCAATGAGTCCAAGATATCTTCACCAGTGTCTCTTAACTGCTTTAAAATTTGTCTTATTCACAGTTATTTGCAGCGCTATAATAAAATGTAAAGGTGCGCTTGGAATAACTTGTTTTCATATATGGTGTGGCCTTGTGACAAAAATGTTTGAGAACCACTGAGTTATACCAGGGTTGCCAGTCTTAAAAAGCTTCTTATACCAAAAATGTTTAAGTTTTGCATTTGAAAAGTAGCCAGTTGCCACCAGATTCCAACAAGGACTCGACCCTGCAACTCGTGTGCTCTCTTGCACACTAAAGTCTAAGCAGTGTCAAGAAGATATGACCCATAAACGTTGGTTACTTGCATTTTTGACCAGTGACATCTTATTTTGGAGGGCTTTACTGCACGATCAGAATGACGGAAAAACTGATCCACTGCTATTCATAAAACATTCAGAGCTATACAAGGCCGCTGCATATGCAACTGGTGGTAAACGGACGCAAGTAAACACTGGAGGATGGAAAGACACGAGGCCAGGTCTCTTTGTCTTTATGTGCAGTTAGTGAATTATTAATGCACTAGATCAAAAGAAGCAAATCAAATGAGACTGAATAATATTTAGGAGTGAAGACAAAAGACCCTGCTGAAATTAAACATTGAGCTAATGCTAAGAAAGCCCTCGATTCCCACTAATATTTTCTCTTTTTGTGTGGAAATGTTCATGCAAACTTTCCCATTTTCTCTTCAGGTGAAGAGGCTGTGAAAGGTGTCTGGGCAACTGGAGCTTGTGTTTGCTCGGCTCTGTGGACGTTGTTTAACTGCGGCGTCAGTCGGTGGCTGTTGAAAGTAACTGGTTTGTGTTACAGAGCTCTGATTTCAGCCGTGATGTCGGGGAAGGTTTCACACTGAGCTGATGTCAGCGTCTTCTGTCAACACAAGATGGACATTTCATCTCCTTTTCCTCAGCAGGAGCCTCACTGCTGCACTGATCACAGTCTCTCAGCCTTATTTGAATGAAGTAGAGCATTTTCAGACATGTGTAAGCTTAAGTTTGAGGGTTTTTTTTTTGCGTGTTTGTGACTGTGTTAAGTAAAGATAGGCATTCCAGATCTTTAGAGTTAAAAGTATGTAAGATATTATCAGAAATATGTAGTTATAGTAGTAAAATTACTGGTTACCTGCTATTGTCACAGCAGCATTAATGTGAGTTGCAATTTCTTGTACTTTCTGAAGACATTTTTATCAAAACTTATTTTGCAGTCAAGTAAAAATATTTAAACATTTATATTTTTTTTAATGAACCCAACTGATCTTGTCGTTTGGTTCTTTGCATGTCTGCATCCCACAAATGATCATTCTACAGCTGGTTTGTTTAAGTGTAAAAACTGCAAGCTGGGATTTTACATACTGAACTATTTTTGGCAGTAAGTTTTTCCTGGATTTTCCATTGATGCATTTTAGTAGTTGCCGAGGCTCCTGTAGATTCCTGTATGCGTCCTATAGGAGTTAATTAGTGAGCTTTAGAAGAGTTGCCAGACAATTTTGTTATCTTCTAGCAGTGGCCTGATATTTATCCGACAGATATGAATGTGGTATTAAAATAAAACACCAAAAAATGTCTTAGCAATGTGTGGAGCCGGCCATGACGTACCATTTTTATACTCTTCAAACCATCCAGTGCACCCTCATGACCAATGGATGAATGCATTGTCATCTTGGAAGAGACCACTCCTATCAAGAAAGGAAATCACACAGAACAAATTTGTATTATTTGCTGTGATTCTTCCCTTTAAAGGGACAAATGGATCCAAAAAATGCTACCAGATCCCCTCAATGTAGAATTGATAATAATAATGATGTGGCGTTTATGCACCGACACCCTGCTATGATATCAAACTCTATGGAATTGTTGAGGAAGAGTTGCTTTTCTATTTTCGCCACATATCACACTAATATTCAAGCATTAATGGCATCAAATGCACACAGTTTGTGGCCTTATTTACTGATTTCTGTCCCACAAGTCTAAATGCAGATGTCCCTGTTCCTATTGAAACACTGGATAGCTGAGGAGTCTTTGTGACTGAAGCTCCTGCCATCTGTGCCGCAACAATGAACCCTCTTTTTGTCACTTTTTCTCTTGTCATCATAAAAAATCAGATGCATCTACACGTCACAGAGCATCATGGAAACAGTTCTTAAGGTTTTTCTTTCAGGAATTCAAGTTTTTCTTTTAAATTTTTCCCCTGCCTGTACGTCTATGAGCACCACTGGTACTATCTACACTTGAGCTCATTTAGAGGACTGATTAACTTGCTGTTCAACAGATGGTCAACTCACATTATATTACGTCCCCATTTCAGCTGCCATGCCAGAAACCAAAACACCACCTTTCCTGCCCCAAAACTGCCCAAGTCACGGGCCAAGTGGAAACTAAGGCCGGCATGGCGTGCCATCGACTACATTTCCACAGCAGCTGGAGTGCTATGTGGAGGGTCGGGTCTGGAAAGCCACACGCTCCGGGCAGCCAATGGGAACTGAGGTTGAAAACAGCAGGAAGTGAGCTGGAAAATGGGATTAAATATGCACCGAGCTTCACCAACATACCGAAGGGGCTGAGAGTCAGGAGCCAGGGTGGCTGCTGCTCAGCGTGGCGTTGGGATGGAGGGGGGAGTGCTGTCACTCTGCCTGGACGTTCCTGCTCCTCGGCGGCGCTCTCACCAAGGTCGGCCACATTACACAGACAAATTACTCTCTGGAGGAACTTTTGTGTCCTCTGCAGAAGCGCCACTGTTCCTACTCGGACACCTGCAATGAACTATTTCACGGGCGCCGCTCCCCAAGGTCCTCAATGTCACGCTTTGATGCCTGCTCCCCCGTGAATGCTCCGGTGACGGCAGCGTCCCTTGAGTCAGCAAGCACTAAAACATCCAGCTGTGGAGAGGAGGCCCTGGTTGAATGTCACTGCAGCAGCCGTGGGCATCGCAGACACCCCTGCTGCTGTCAATCTTAGCTTCCTCATGCATCCATTTGGAATTTACGCATCTCAGGTGACTGAAGACGATGCAGTGATCTATTTTGCCCCTTGTGATGTCCTGTCAGTTGAATTCTCACATACTGTATTGGGGGATCACTGGTGAGACTTCTGCCTCCATTACAATATCATTAGCTGAGTTTCATTTGTGTTGCTTACAGATCTGAAAATGATCTGCACATAAACAGACTGGGTAGAAACTATTCTGGTGACCTGATAAAGTGTTTTACGTGTGCATGATTTGGGTGAATTACAACCTTAAGGCCTGCACACTGACTTCCTTTTCTATTTCAAGGAGGAACGCAACACGGCAGCAGTTCTTATTCAACAAAAATGCGCACCCAGGCTTGTAACACTTGACCAAAATATGCTTCGTGTATTGGCTTTAGAGCTTATGCTAAAGCCCAGGTGAATCCTGCAGATCTATTTCACACACAAATGTGAAAGAAACGAAACACTGACAACAAGTTGGCACCAAAATCTGGACTATAAAGGGCTGCAGAGCTTAAATCTCATGAAAATTGTTGTTTTGAGGTCCATAACATCAAGAATTAAGTCAGTTTCAGCCTTAAAAACCAATACTGTACACATTTTATTACACATTCATGACTTAATAAGTAACAAAGTTAATCATTAAAACATGTAAAAATATTGTTTATTATTAGTTTTAACAGTTAAAACGCTGTTGATGTTGTGCTTCATCAGGACTAACAGTAGTTTCCTAGGTAACATCTTCTTGCTCAGTTCTGTGATCAAGGATGCAGGTGCTTAGAATAAGGAGCTGAGCTGAGCTGAGACAGCACAACACTGACGGCCTATTTTTAGCTGAATGTTGCTATTTTTCATTCATTGAACAAGATAGTGCAAGTTTTTACACAGGAAATAACTCAATATTCCTCTTACATGTGAAATGTTGAATTAATAAGCAACATAAAAACAGCCCTACATTAAAACGTTTTACTGCTTCTTCCTTTCTTGGTCTGGTGTGATCAGTACCATCTGAATTTACAGAAACTAATAATCTAAACTTAAAATGACAGAAAACAAAAGAACTCAACTAGTATAAAGGGGAGGAGAATATATTAAATGAAACAAAACACATTAAGATGTTTTGCGTCTACTCTGGACTAACTAATGTTAATAATATCGTATTTTGTCAGCTTAAGGCTTGTTGATGAACATGTTGGTGAACTTATGGATCCACAGTATTTATATAGTCACTAATGTTAGCCTGTTTTTGCTAACAGCCAGCAGGGGACACTTCTGGTTGTAAAAACAAGTCATATCGTATAAAATTACCATAATTCTCACTCAATTTATGAGCTAAGTAAACATTGTCCCAATGAGTTTATGGTTTCAATTTCTAGTTTTAAGTCTCCTTCAATAAAGCATAAAGTTTATTTAGTAAATTATGGTCCCATTTGGAGTAAAATAGATGATAAAACAAAGATGCTTGTGTTTTGCTTTCAAGTTCTTGGTTACATTCATCCCTTGTGTCCAGTACAAAAAACCAAGATGTCAATGGCTAAAATCCAGACTCAAGGCTTTAAAACTGTATCATTGTGGCTGCATCCATCTTTTATAGTCTACATACACTCACCAGCCACTTTAGTAGGTACACCTGTTCAATTGCTAGTTAGTACAAATAGCTAATCAGCCAATCACATGGCTGCAACTCAGTGTATTTAGGCATGTAGACGTGGTCAAGACAACTTGCTGAAGTTCAAAACGAGCATCAGAATGGAGAAGAAAGGGGACTGAAGAGACTTTGAATGTGGCATGGTTGTTGGTGTCAGACGGGTTGGTCTGTGTATTTCACAAACTGCTGATCTACTGGGATTTTCACACACAACCATCTCTAGGGTTTACAGAGAATGGTCCCAAAAAGAGAAAATATCCAATGAGCAACAGTTGTGTGGATGAAAATGCCTTGTTGATATGAGAGGCCAGAGGAGAATGGACAGACTGGTTGGAGATGATAGAAAGGCAACAGGAACTCAAATAATCACTGGTTACAACCAACAAATGGAGAACACCATCTCTGAACACACAACACCTCCAACCTTGAAGAAGATGGACTACAACATGAAAGCATGGATCCATCCTGCCTTGTATCAACGGTTCAGGCTGCTGCTGGTGTGATGGTGTGGGGGATATTTTCTTTCCACACTTTGGGCTCCTTAGTACCAACTGATCATGGTTTAAACTCCACAGCCTACCTGAGTATTGTTACTAACCATGTCCATCCCTTTATGACCACAGTGGACCATCTTCTGATGCTACTTCCAGCAGGATAATGCTCCATGTCACAAAGCTCAAATCATCTCAAACTGGTTTCTTCTGTGCTCAACGGCCTCCACAGTCACCAGATCTCAATCCAGTAGAACCTTTGGGATCTGGTAGAATGGGAGATTGACATCATGGATGTTCAGCTGACAAATCTGCAGCAACTGTGTGATGCTATCATGTCAATATGGAGCAAAATCTCTGAGGAATGTTTCCAACACCTTGTTGAAAGTATGACACCAAGAATTAAGGCAGTTCTGAAGGAAAAAGCTGCTCCAACCTTTTACTAGCAAGGTGTACCTAATAAACTGGACAGTCAGTGTATAGTCCGTGCTGCAGCCTCATATTTACCATGTGGATACAACAGTTGTTATCAATATTCTTATCATACTCTGAGCGAAACAAGCCGGTCATTAGCTTAATGTTGCTCTTTTACATTTATCTCATTTTATAGGGAGGAAACAGAGCAGGAAGCACCTCAAGAAAGTGCGATTAAAAGATACGCACCCAAACAAAGGGAGTCAGAGGCAACCCCACAGTCACCCTGGCAGAGGTGAGGAGGTTATTATGGGATGGAGCTGTGTGTCCTCGCTGCCCCTCCCTCTCAACTCCTGGCCTTTAACAGGGGCAGCTGACGTCAGATGGGCCTCGGGCACCCGACCGTCTCTGTTGTTTTTAGCTGTCAGTTTTCCACTCGCCCCCACCCACCCTGCACACAACTGTTCCTGGCTGATGTCCAAACTCCTCCAGCTCTTTGTAGGAGTGACCTTTGCAGAGGCAGACTGACAGACCGGCTCGGGCTCTCACTCTCTTGGTGGTGTGAGTGGTGTCAGTGTGTGGTGCTGGCAGCCGACAGGCCTGAACGGATAATTTCAACCGTTACTGCGGCCGCCCCGCTGAGAGGAGCGTTTACCGGCTGAAATCCCAGAGATGGCGTTTATCTCGGCCAGGGATCACACGTCAATGAGAGAAATCATCTTTTATCTGTCACAGGGAGGATTTACTTCACGTCAGGCTTTGACTTTGCACATCTAAACTGAAGCTAATTTTGCTTTGCTCTCATTTTGTGTCAGGAAATCAGGAATATGATGAAAAGGTGCAGTTAATAACCAGATTTTATCAGTTTATGTCAACTGTAATATCCTTATGTGGAAATAAGGACGAGGAATTAAATGTGAAGCTAATATAAGGTGGAGATCAGCTTTGCAGAGATAAGTTTAAAAAAATTTGGGTATTCACAAACTTTTCCAGAAAAGAACAGAATAATTGAGAAGAAGGAGAGTGCGTTGCTATTTTTAATATTTTGAGGAATTGGTCTGAGACTGCCAATTATTTTTTTCTTATCAATTCTGTAAAATGTCAGAAAGTAGTTGCTTTCAAATTGCTTCTTTTTTTCCTGAGCAATAGTCAGAAACACAAAATAAAACAGAGAAAGTCAAAAAATCACTACATTTAAGGAGTCCAAACCAGCAGATCTTTGGCATTTACTTTTAATTGACTAATGATTTCAATTCAAATCAATTAAATTTTATTTCTATAGTGCCAATTACAATTCAGATTGTCTGAAGACGCTTTACAGAACAGACAAATGGGTTCTGTTTATGCACCAACTGGCTTTATTGATCATAAAAACACCATTAAAAGGACAAATGAACCACAAAATGATTCTAAATCATGTACAGTGACCACATAGAGATACACAATGACCAAAAAATGACAGAAAATGACCACAAAATCACACAATATAACATAAAGTAACCATGAAAACACAAAATAAACACAAAAAGATCACAAAGAGTCACGAAATGACATAAAATCGCAATAAAAAAAACACAAATTATCACTAAATTACACAAAATCACCACAAAGATACACAAATTTACATAAAAACATCATTACAAAGCATAAAGAGACCACAAAAATTATTCAAAATCATGTACAATGACTGTATAGAGACACACAAAAAGACAGAAAATGAGCACAAAATGACGTGTAACAACCACAAAGAGACACAAAACGACCATCAACAGAAACACGATGATCATAAAAAACACCATAAATAGGACAAAGAGACCACAAAAACACACAAAATGACAAAGTCATGTACAAAACTATTTAGCCAATTAGATCAACAGATAACTCTGAAAGGAATTCTTATACTGTCTTCTGTAGTTTCTGTATTTGCCTGATATCAAATTATTTAAATGAATTCAACAGTTTTTAACAGAAGACGCCTGCAGAAATGATGCGTCTGAAATGATCAGCGCTTCCTTCAGGCCAGACTGTTTATTTGACACACAGTCCGTGCAGCCTGTGACATATGTGATGTCCAGATATAGGAGCAGAGTGAGAGGTCGCTGCATGTCGCTGCTCTCAGATGGCGACTCTTCAGGTGGTCCTGATGGTCAAATCCAACGACCAGATAGCCAGAAACCTTTCCGCATTATTCAGGAACAACTGAGGACGCCTGGTGAGGCCAGCGAGCCCCGAGGATCACGTCAGTCACTGTCAGAGATGACAAACAACAACAGTTTGCTGTTAACATCTCATATGTGGGGTATTTTTCTGCTCCTGTTTGCAATTTTTGATATTCTGATCCACTGAATTGTTTGCAAGGACTGAAAGCCAGTTGGTTAAATTAGGATTTGAGGATTTTAAAACAATCATAAAACCTTTTTTGATTTAGTTGTGCACAAATGTTACCCAGTTGATGGTTAAAGATATTTTTAGAAAGCTTTGCTGGTTTGTTTTTCTGCACAGACACTTGTACTGTTCCTTGAGAAAATTCTAAGGCCCAGTACATTTGCATGCGACACAACACAACAGCGAGAGTAGTTTAAAAACCTGAAACCCAAATTCACCCTGAAGAGTGTGTTACATTAAATTTAAAATAGATTTTGTTTAAAGTAGACATTTTAAACAGTGACCACTGTTAAATAAGTTTTTGAAAAATCTAAATCTAAGCTTTTGTGAAATGTGAACTTGCAAGTTTGAAATTACAGGATTTAATGTTCCAAAAAAAAAAACATTCCAAAAAATCATTTTAAAAGTATTAGTTTGGCCATGTTTTTATTGAATGAATCTATTTATTAGATTCTTGGAATATGAATCTTTGGCAGATTACTCCAATTACAACAATGTAACTGAAGCTAAAAGTGAACTTTACATAAAAGCAAGTCTAGAAAAGTGGGCTTACAAGTAATTTAAAAGAAGTTACTGACTGCAAGTCTTATTTCCTCAGTCGAAAGTTGAGGGGACCAAGAAAAATACAGGATTGTTCTGAGACAAAATAACAGCATTGGAGCTCTGAATGATTTAGTGTCTGAGGTGTTTTGCAGGGTCGGTGTTCATATGCCATGTTTGTTTTGTTTTTAATCAAATCAAACCATCTTTAAAGTTTTCCTAAATAATTAAATCTCCTGACTCTCTCTCCTTCACGACACTCTGACTTCACCGTGTGTTTTTGGCGCCACCACGTGGAGAGCTGAACATGCGTCATCATTCCGCGCTGCTGTCGCGGTTCTCGGGCGCCTAGCAACCTCACAACTTGTATCCCCGCACCGACCAATCAGGAGCCGTCGTGCGGACAGAGCGGCCCAATCAGAGTAGAGGATTTCGGCACCGATTTAAACTAAGAGCGAGCGCTTCCTGTTTTGTCAACTGCAACACACACAAGCGTGAACGACCGAGTAGAGAAGGCAAAAGGCAAACTTTTGACCTGTTTCTTCATCTTTACCGTCAGAGAAAGGTATCCTCAGTACGAGAGTGAACTGAGACTCTAATTTGGAAGCGGCTGCTTTAGTTTTATGTTGAAACTACAGCCGAACGTTGATGCTAACGTAAAGTTCAGTAACTTTCAACGTTAGCGTCCGTTGACTAAAACAAGATGCCGTCCCGTGTTGAGGACTACGAGGTGTTGTACACCATCGGCTCCGGCTCCTATGGAAGATGCCAGAAAATAAGACGAAAGACTGACGGGAAAGTGAGTAGCTTTTACAGAAACACACCACCGCACACCTGGAGCTAACGGTTACCTGTCCGGAGCGACCACCGGACTGCTTTGATACTCGATGCTAGGCAACGCTTAGCACTTACAACAAGGACTAATAATCACATGTTGGTGTTTTTAACATAATGTAACATAAACACCCATGAAAATAGGCGGTGGAGTGTGTTCTGCAAACGTGTGGGGAATCCAACCATTTTGGATCTTCTACCTGGAGGACATTTTGAGGAGAAGCTCAGGTGTTGCTGATCATTGGGAGTCCTATTAATCTGTGGCAGGATGCAAACTACCAACAGCCTCAAACTCAAGCAGCTAAACTGACCATAGCCATCAATAATTTATTATTTACACCTTTGTTTTTCATTGCAGACATGTAGCAAAATGTTTTAAATGTAAAAGACCTGCTGACACACCTGAATGTAATATAGTCAGTTGTGATTATTATTATTATTATTATTATTATTATTATTATTATTATTAATTAATAATAATATTGCCCTATAATGAAAGTCTCATGTATTGCGGACAATAGCTAACTATTGAAGTCAAGCTGCAGTCTAATATTCACTGTGTAATCGATTTAAAGCATGTAAAGGAGCATTGCCTAGTAAGACTGTCACACAATGACTGACTCTGGGTCAGAATTGCTCTAAATTTGTCTTTTGCACTTTGCAGCCATATTCTCAAGTTTATATGAAGCGATGACATAACTTAAAATTTCCTGGTCTAACATTCAAAACAGCAGCCAGACAGGGCAATGTGTTCCCACATCTTTTCAGTGGTAGTTTAATGATGTTTTAATGCTTTTCTGGGGCGCTTATCCCTTTAAGAGTAGAGAGAGACGACGGTTAAGAATTGGGAGAAAGAGATAAGAAGTGATATGCCTTAACTCTCTGTATGTTAGCCGTGCAATGCCCGCTTTTTGATTTTGAATTAGTGATGTTAAAACAGTCATTCTTGGCCTTGATGTCCACAGCTTTCTTTACCAGATCCCAGTTGCATCTCTCGTCTGTTTTAGGATAGTGTAATATGTGATGTGAGTTGATTATTCTCCATCACCACTTCAAGCTGATAACTTCCCTCCTTTCCCACTCATGAGGTGTTTTCCTTTAAGCCCTGTTCTTCTGGTTCATTAAAGCCTGTTGTCCTTTAGGTTCTAGTGTGGAAGGAGTTGGACTACGGCACCATGGCAGAGAGTGAGAAGCAGATGCTGGTGTCAGAGGTGAACCTCCTGAGGGAGCTCAAGCACCCGAACATCGTGAGGTACTACGACCGCATCATAGACCGGACCAACACTACACTCTATATTGTAATGGAGTATTGTGAAGGTGGGGACCTGTCCAGTCTCATCGGTCGTTGCATCAAGGAAAGGTAACCATGCTGTCTTTACAAACACAATGTGCTTTAGTTTTTTGTATTTATATCTCCCTCCAGCTTGACTGAGTCTACAGACTTAACCCTCGTGTCGTCCTGCAGGTAAAAATTGACCCGTTTTAAAGTTTGAAAATGTGGGGAAAAAATATATTTTCTCAGTGAAACTTCTGATGTCCACATTTTCAACATTTTTGGGAAATCTTTGAACATTTTTTGGTGGAAAAGAAAGAAATGTTAAAAATGTTTCTTAAGAACATTCACAAAATTTTTTTGATGTGAATGTTCTTAAAGAACAGAATATTAGAAGTTTTACTGATATGCATGTAATCACTTTAGATATTTTTCGGATTTTTTTGGAAGATTTTTACAAATGTTTTGAAAATATTTACAAGAATTTTCTTGCCAAATTTGGGGGATTTTTTTTATTTATTTATTTTTTAAATAAACATTTAAGGAATTATTGGAGTTTTCTTCCTGAAGGTTTTCCAAATTTTCAGAAATTTTGGGAACTCTTTTGCTGATTTTTTTCGGATTTTTTTCAGACAAGGAAACAATATTTTTTGGTGCCCGTCAATGAGGACAGCAGGAGGGTTAAGAGTGGTTGCGTTTTTCCCCCGGCAGACGTTACCTGGAGGAGCAGTTCATCCTACGAATGATGGCTCAGCTCATGTTGGCCCTGAAGGAGTGTCACAGACGCAGTGACGGCAGGGCCACGGTTCTTCATAGAGACCTGAAACCAGCCAACATCTTCCTTGACAGCAAGCAGAACGTCAAGCTAGGCGACTTCGGCCTCGCGAGGATCCTCAACCACGACACCAGCTTTGCAAAGACGTTTGTCGGAACACCCTACTACATGTCTCCAGTGAGTTTTCTTCTGAATACATTTTTTTTTTTTTTTAAAGGGAAAATCTGGAGCATTAAATCTGATGTCTTGATCTTCCTCATTGGGACTCTGCTTTTATTATTATAATTTTTTTTTTTTTACTCAGGTTTTTATTTATTTTTAGAAAATTACACAAACCAAGAAAAACAAACGAACCAAATAATGGAACATTGCCTGGGTAGTAACAGAGCATCTGCATCATCCTTCAGTCCTATTAATCATAATTTTACTCTTGTTCCCTTCCATCGTTGCCATTTCAAGTCCTGTATTCTGTCCACTTAGTCCATTTTTTGTCCATTTGTGCTTCCTGTAGTCGCAGTCTGTGAGTTAACTTTTCCATTGTATAGATTTCCTCAGAAATATCCAGCCATTGGTCCTTTGTTTTGTGGTCCTGTTTTCCCCCAGTTTCTCGCTGTGGCCTTTTTACATGCTATTAGCAGTATTTTAATTAAATATCTGTCATTTCCCATCACACTCTCTTCAGAGAAATTACAAAAACAGAGCACACTGCAACTCAAAGGGACCTTATAACCCATTCAAATATGTGAGTGATCTACATCAAGTTCTCCACACTCTGGCCAACATTTCTGATGTCGGTTCAACTGTTTATTTTTTATCTTTGGTTTAATAAAGAAGCGTGGCAGATTTTTCCAGGAGAACTACCTTTGTTCTTATTTTTACATTAAGGGGTTTCTTTTAGGCCTATAAGTCCTCGTATCTTAAGCAGCCACCCTTGTCACTATTTGTCACTTGTCACTATCTCTCTTTTCTTCAGGAGCAAATAAACAGGATGTCGTACAACGAGAAGTCTGACATTTGGTCACTGGGATGTTTGCTGTATGAACTTTGTGCGTTATCGTAAGTCGTTCAACTCCTCTGCTTTCCCGGGTTTCCCAGCAAACTTTCTGGCTGCAGATCAGTCAGTTTCTCCTGTGTTTTTCCCGTCTAGGCCTCCATTTACTGCTTACAACCAGAGAGAGCTGGCAGAAAAGATCCGGGAGGGAAAGTTCAGAAGAATCCCCTACCGCTACTCTGAGGAACTGAACACCCTACTCAACAAAATGCTCAACCTCAAGGTTAGAAGAAGAATTGTTTGACAATGCCGTAATGTGGTCGGAGACAGCAGTTGACTTTCCCAGGCAGCGTGCCAGTGCTATCAGCTACCCCCTTTGTGTCTCGGTGCAGTCGGGGTAGATTAATCTGTCCGCTCCGTTGCCAGGACTATCTGAGGCCTTCTGTGGAGTCTATCCTCCAGAGCAGCCTGCTGAGTGATGCGGTCGCCGAGGAGCAGCGGAGGACGCAGCTGCGACCCCGAAGGAGACCGGACGACTCCGACTGTCCCGTCCACAAACCCACCGAACCGGCGCCCGCCTCACCTGCAGAGCTCAGAATGAAGGAACAGGCGCTGCGGGACAGAGAACAGGCTCTGAAGGAACGTGAGGAAAGGCTGGAGAGTAAGGCTTTTATTTTTAGCTCCGTTTGTGCCACTCAGACCTCAATTCCAGGTCAGTCAGGAGACGGTGTGACCCCTGCTGACCGGCCGCATTTTACTGCATTAACTTATTCAAAGCTGCTTATGATGAAAGATTAGTATTGCTGTGGACTCTGGGAATCATTTTTAAATATAAAATGTGTATTTTTTATATAAACAGTGTTTCATTGACATCTGTTTGTGTTCATTGCTCTTGTACAAAATCCTGAAAAATAATTCTGTGTGTCTTATGGGCGTTATGTTATTTTTTTGTTTTAATAAAATACATTTAAGGTTGTATGCAGAACATACTCAGATTAAGATAGTAAAAGATGACAGTGTAGTTGAGGAAAGTTGCTAGATGGAACAGGTTTGTTCATGTTGTTCGTGACAGGAGTGCCTCAACCAAATGTTGACCTACTTCCACTCCTACAGCTCCTAGCTGACAGTACAGATTACACGCTGCAATCTAAATGTGTGTCAGTGTATATATGTGCCTAAAATCTGCAAATGCAAGCATTAAATTGGTTGCCACACACGAGTAACATAAATTCCACCGCTAAAACAGTCTTTTTTGTCTTTTAATGGCAGAAAGGGAGCAGGAGCTGTGTGTTCGTGAGCGACTGTCAAATGAGAAGCTGTCACGGTAAAACTTTCTTAAAAAAGAGACGGTCGTTTTGCCTAGTTTGCACATTCGGTAGAATAATTCTTTGCAGTGTTTCCCGCTGGTTAGTACATCTTTGTTCTTGGTGATCCGCTGTTTCAGAGCTGAGAGTTTACTGAAGAACTGCAGCCGCCTACAGCAGCAGAGGGAACTGGCACCGTTCTATGGCAAAGACATAGGTATGGGAATCAAGCGGAGACTTCTGAACCAAGACCAGAGCTGAGCAGTGTTTTTATGTGTTAATGTGTCTGTCTAGAATTCCAATGACTGATATCAAGTATATTTATTTTTTTATATATCATGTAAATAAAGTTTTTATACACCAATAAAGCAGAATTTAAATTAAACTTGCATTTTAACATACTGCACACATGACAAAATCAAATCTAGCCATCATGTTTGATTGTAATAATTGTAATTAGCGCTGCCCCATGATGTAACGCTCAGTCCCATCTTTGTTAATCAGTTACTTGACTTCTCGCTGTTTGGCTCTAGATGTGGACAGCTTGTCACCGGGCAAGAAGAAAGTCCACTTTGCGGGAGAGAGCAAAGAGAACCAGCGGCCCGATAGTCGCCAGAGTGTGACGTCCCAGGAGGTGATGCTGAGGAGGCTGCAGGCGGCCAATCTGCGAGCACAAACGCTGAACGAAGTGGAGAAGATGTGTCAGTTCAAGAGCCGGCAGATCCTGGGCATTCGCTGATCAAACTCACATGACTGAATCAAACTTCTGATAGGTCAGAGTCGTAACAGCTGGATGTAGCTTAGAATTTATTTATGATTGCTGAGTAGCTATGAAGCCAAATAACTCAGCCCAATGCATCGTTATCTGTTATAACGAGCTTTTTAGTGTATTTTTAGATGAATGGTTTGATGAGTGTGTGTGTAGATATTACAGGCAGCTATTGTGATTGTCACTGTACTGTATATTCTTGCTGTATTGTTTTGTTTCTTTCACAAATGTTACACCAGGAGACATAAAAGAGAAGATTCTTGGATTTATTTGTACATGAAGAGAGAGCAGTCTATATAAAATAACTCTTGTACCTGTGATGACAATTAACATGTTACTATCAAGATGGAAATTTCAATTTGTAATAAATGTATGAAACTGTAAGATGCGTTATTGGTATGAGACTGTTCACTTTCATTGTAAGAATTACTGCAAACTAGTTGTGTTTCATTTGCATTACAATTACACCACACAGACACTGTTTAATAAAGGCTGGTAGTTCCCACAAGGGGTCATCAGTTTCTCATGAAAAGTCAAACACCACTTCCAGAGGCTTCTCTCCATGATGAAAAGCCTTCACACCTGGGAATCCTTCATATTACATTAAAATGGATAGGATTCAGAGGGATGCTTTTTCATTAGTGTTTTCAGTTGATTGAAAAATAAACATTATTTAGTTTGTTTGCTGAAACCATTTGGATTAACTCGATCAAATACAATTATATCTTTTCAAAAATGCAGTGCAAGTGTGGGAGCACAACTGTTAAATAGTAAAATAGTTTAGGCAATAGCAAGAACTAACAGACATAAATTAGGAAATAAACGCTACTTCTTTAGTTAATTGATTGGATCATTTTCAGTGATGAGAAATCAATGAAAAAGCTAAATAAATAAAACGCTAAATGAAAGTGTTTGCTCATTTACTCAGACGGCGGTTGAGTATCTGATATCAAGTTTTGACTGATACCACAAGATTAGATCTACAAATCAATTAATGGTGTTATCGCGAGACTACAGCTGCCGTTAGCGTACGTAGCAACCGCTGTTGTCTGGCTTATTTGGCTCCGCCTACTTGCGAGACTTGCAAAAATATGACCAATAGCATTCCTCCTCGTATCCCGTCAACCAATAGGAATCGTCCCGGGCGTGTCCTCCAGCCACCGTGTTCCGTGTGGAAAGTTTACCGGCTCGGGTGCAAAGTTTCAGCCGTCTGCAAATCGGAGCTCGTCGGCAAACGAATCTGGGATATGCTGGGGAGGACCACGGCGAACTTAAACGGTTTGATTAGCATCTCGGACCGTTTTCGCCGGCGTTTGCATTCAGATGTTGCCGAGTGATGCTGCCGTTGCCAGATATCTGTAGAATACGAGGACGCCGTTAGCATTGGTCGTATTGTCTCAGGGAGCCAGCTAGCTTAAGTCGTTAGCTCGGAGTTGAAGCTAGCTCGCTGATGTTCGGCTGATTTCGACAGAAGATAAGAAGAAACGGCAATTTAACCCCGAAACTTGAATCAACGAAGGACCGTGAGGACAGAAAAAAAAATGGCTTGTGAGCCCAATCGCGTCCGGCTGCTATGCATGCTCTCATTGACTTTTGGGTTTTTCATTGTGGAAGTGGTGGTCAGTCGGATCACCTCCTCTCTGTCGATGCTGTCCGACTCCTTTCATATGCTGTCGGACGTCATCGCGCTGGTGGTCGCTCTGGTCGCGGTGAGATTCGCCGAGAAAACCCAGGCGACCAACAAGAACACCTTCGGCTGGATCCGGGCGGAGGTGATGGGGGCTCTGGTCAACGCCGTCTTCCTCACGGCGCTGTGCTTCACCATAGTCCTGGAGGCGGTCGAGCGCTTCACCGAGCCCCACGAGATCGACAGCCCGGAGGTGGTCGCCGGGGTCGGCGCCGCGGGGCTCCTGATCAACCTGCTCGGTCTCTGCCTGTTCCACGGGCACGCCGGAGGAGGCCACGGGCACTCTCACGGAGGTCACTCGCACGGGAGTAAGAACAAGAGGAGTAAAGCCGGTAAATCCCAGAAGGCTGGGAATGGATCGTCAGGAGAGGAAACCAACAACCTAGTGGGGAATCACAACAGCCCGGGTGAGACGAGGCCAAGAAATGGTAAATATGATCATCTGCAACTTAATTTCTCTTTTTTGTATATGTTTTGTTCAAATGTGCCCACTACAGCCCAGTAAGAACTGCCCTAACCCTCCAAATCCAGCCCAATTGTGTCCCACCATTAATCTGACAGCATGTGCCAGACTTATCTTCATTGTTAACAGTCCAGATTGCATAACTGTACATCGATATGTCTCCAGGCTTCCCTGAGGGACTGCCTAAGTAACTAATCCTCATTGTTTACTCGACAGCTGTGGTATTTAGACATATGTGTTTGGTATCACATTTTTGTTGGGTCATTCTATCCTTGGAAACCATCACAGTTGAAGTCTCAGGTTGCGTGTTTTGTAACACTGACCGCCGTCAACTGACTCATGGAAACGTGTGCAAGCTTCTGAAACATCCTGTTTTTTAACAAATGCCAGATTTGAGCAAAGATTTTTAAGGTCTTGTGGCTTATGGTAATTGAATTTCCACACTTGGCGCACAAGTGAATGCATTGTTTTTAAGCTGTGATGGGCTGATTGTTACAGCCATGTTCTGGTATTTGGTTTCTTCCATCTCTATGTGCCAGTAAGTCAAATGTTTTTCATCCGCTTGTTGATTATAAAGCAACAGATTGCCCCAAAAAGCTTCCCTGTGTCCACCGCAGGTCAGTCTGTCCCCCCTCGCTCGCTCACGGAAGGGTTAAACCCATACAGAAGACCTTTTCTCCCCCACACTGTTAAGCCCTGCCAGTTTCAATAAATGGGGACTATATTCCCTCCTCCTCTGTGTGCTGATTGCTGTTATGGGGTTATACATCAATGTAGCCGTGGAGTCGACAGCCCCAGACACACCATTAGCCGTTGATGAATGACCCGGCGGTGTCCTGGGAAGGAGGCGAGCCAGTGCCGTGCCCTCAGCGATGCATGTGCCGCCACACGGCCTCCAATTACTAATAGAATTTGCTTAATGTGAATTACTACGCAGTGTCACAGTTCACACGGGCTCGTGCTTCGACCTCAAATGATGTATGTAAACAATTTACCCGCTCATGGGTCCTATTAGAATCTTCTTCTTGCACCGTGATTGGCTGTATGAGCTGAGTTCCTACACACAGCATTTCTTTCTGTTACACTTCTTGGTCTGTGTACAGCCCCTAAATGCTGCATTTGTATCTCAGTGTCAAAGTACATCTGGTTATTGAACTCCAGTAAACTAAACTATCCTTTCTGTCTTTTGTATCTTCAGAAATCAACTGTAAAGACAGCGCAGAGGTGCAGATGAACGGAAACACCCACTTCGACGAGCTGGACCACGAGCACGACTCGTCGTCGCAGCTCAACATGCGCGGGGTCTTCCTGCACGTGCTGGGCGACGCTCTGGGCTCGGTCATCGTGGTGGTTAACGCTCTGGTGCTCATCTTCGTGTGGCAGCCCTGCAAAGCCGGCGAAATGTGCGTGAACCCGTGCATCAACACCCACACCACAGACCACAAGCACGTCAACCACACTCTCATCGACCTGCTGGAAGGTCCGACGGTGACGGCCGTGAAGACCGCCGGCCCCTGCTGGGTTCTCTACCTGGACCCCACGCTCTGCCTCATCATGGTGTGCATCCTGCTGTACACCACCTACCCGCTCCTGAAGGAGTCGGCCCTCATCCTGCTGCAGACTGTGCCCAAGCAGATCAACATTCACCGGGTCAACGAGCGGCTGCTGAGCCTGGACGGCGTGCTCGCCATCCACGAGCTGCACATCTGGCAGCTGGCCGGGAGCCGCATCATCGCGACGGCGCACATCAAGTGCCACGACCCCACGTCTTACATGGAGGTGGCCAAACGCATCAAGGACTTCTTCCACGACGAGGGCATCCACGCCACCACCATCCAGCCAGAGTTCGTCACGTTCAACTCGGAGTCTCGGGACTCCCTGTGCGAGCTCTCCTGTCGGACTCAGTGCGCCCCCAAGCTGTGCTGCGGCTCTGCGGACAAACCCAACGGCGACAAGAAGGCCGGCAGTGACTCTAAGGCCGCCGCTTCCGCCCTGGAGGTGATCAGCGAGACCTTGGAGGAGGCCGCGGCCGTTCAGGTCCGCCCTCGGTCCGACGCCGAGGTCACCGTCGCCAGAGAGGTGGAGTCGTCTCTGTGAGATGGAGGGGACACAAAGAAGCAGAGGAGAAGCAGGAAAACTACCACTTTGGGGCAAAAACATCATTGTCATGTGCAGGAAGCTGTCGTTGCCCCGATAGGGAAATCCTTTCATTCTCTGTTATTACATTTCCATATGGCTGAAACCACCACCCCACTCCCACCTTGTTCATGCATTTGAGCCTTAGTTTCTTTCCATCTCTTACTTCTCGCTCCACATTCTACCCTCAGCCCCTCCCAGCCTCTCCTCGGCCCCTCTTGCTGTCTGTAGCCCCGGCGGTTTGGTTGCGATGCATGTTGGGGTTCACTGACCTCATCTCCTCCAGGACTGGAGCGAGGCCTGCATGAGTGTCCCTCATTAGCACTGTGTCCTCTGGTGTTTCTGTGCCAAAGCTTCTCACTGGACTGAAGGGATCAGAGAGACGCCCTCTCCTCCAAACGGACACAACACAACTCATGCAAGTCTGAGCACACGTTAGGTTATTTAGTTTGAGCCTATGGACCTGCTGGCTAAAGAGTCTGCCTTTTTAGTTTCTTTTTTGTGTAGGCTTTGAGCAGATCTATTTTCTTACCCTCTGGCCCCAAGTGGAATAGTATTGTATTGCATAATAATTTAAGTATTTAAGTTATTAGAAATGATCTATTTCTCTCTGTAGATGCTGTTTGTAATATTTAGTTTGGATGATAGAGACATTTTTGCAATTTTTCTGTCTTGGAATTTTTTGACCGACCATCTATGCTGTAGTCAGTTTTTTCAGACGTGATGTTTTTATAATGATTTTGTTTTTTCAGACTTTTTCTCTGGCCTTGACTCAGTTTTAATTGCAGTCATCAGTTTGGATACAAAAGCCGTATCAACACTCTCACTTTGCCTTTTAAATGAGGAAAAAAAAACGAAACAAACTGTTGTGGTATAGCACTAAGTATCATAGACACAGCGTAAAGGAACTTCTTGCGACGGCACCGTCACGTAATTCAATGTTCATTCATAAATTCGATGCCTTGCAAGCCAGAGGGTTGTGTGTTGTGAAGCAATGAGCACTGTATGCCATTAGTGAAACACTATTGTCTGTGTGAATCTGTACTGGAAAGCTTTCTGATGGTGGCTGTCGGTTGATTTGTTTTTTTTTTTTTTTTGGTTTCGAAATCGTCATGAATGTGTCCAGCACCTTCTCACAATCCATGCTGAGGGAGTTTTTCTATTTCCAGGACGTTCTGCTATGTTTGCATGACCAAACTGAGACCTGGTGTTCGACTTTTTCCGGCTCCGCTAAGAGTTCGAGTTGCTGCTTACCAGCGTCTGCTGGTATCCTCCAATATTACTCATAACTGTGTCGGGAATGACTCATCTTATAGCTCGTCTGTCCTCTGCTTTCTTTGGACAGTTGAACTGGCTGTTTGCTGAATTAAAGTCCATATGGTGGCCTTTGAAATTGTATGACTTTTTCCCTCATCAGCACAGATATCATCCAGACTTGTTCTATTGATACTTTTCACATTTCCACTCTCAATTTAATGTGTATGCAATATAGAAATATGTGCTGGGAAATGTATTTTTCTTCATTTGTAATGTTTGGTCACTTTTATTCTGTCTTTTATGACTTGAGCTCTATGTGCAAATTGAAAACAAAAGTGTTTTGTTTTTTTTAATTTTAGATATGATGCATCAGCTGATGTGTTTTTGATATATATACATATAAATATATATCTACAGTACCTGTCCAATGTGTCATTGTGAAATAAAAAAAAAAATATGGCTGTTTGGTACAGTTGAAGAACCCAAACTTGTCTTAGTGGTACTTTCTCTACTTTTACTTCTCAGTGGGTTTTTATGTGGAGCACAAGAAAATGATTAAGAAAAGAGAGGACAGATTGGGGACAGAACAAAGGGAATAAGGTTTAAAATCAAGAAAAAAAGCCAAAGAAAACAAATGGTTTTGGAAAATTTAATTTTCCAGAGTCTGACTTTACAAGCTACAGCAAAATCATGAGCACCTTTCACTGTCAGGCCGTCCTTCCTGCAGGGCAGAACCAGAATATCAGTGCTGCAGTCAGGAAACAGTCGCTTACTGGAATCATGGACGGGTTACGGAACAGGTGAACTGAACTGACAGCGAGGATTGCTACTCAAACGACCACAAAGAGACACAAAAAGAACACAAAGTGAAGCGAAACCGGCTCAAAAATAGCAACAAAACAGACTGCTGACTGCTGCTTTACGTTCATAAAGACACACCGAGAGACAAAAAGAAGCACAAAATGCCCGCAGAGAGATGCAAAACAATCACAAATAAACAAAACAACCACAAAGGTTCACTAAACGACCACAAACAATGGATCTGGGTGTCTCTCTGAGGTTATGAGAGATGAAAATAACACCATTAACACTCTGGTTTCTAGTTTCAGAGTAGAAATCAGTTAAATATTGTCGCTAAAACTGAAACTTAAAGGGACCACAGATTTCCCTGTAACAAAAAGATGTGTTTTAAGACTAGATTTGAAAATAAACTAAACTTTACAGAGGAAGCTGCAGTCTTAAAGTGTAACAGGTGACAATTTAAGTCAAAATGATAGTGGAAGTAATATTTACAAGGACACAGGTTCAGCGAGCCGACACTGTAAAACAATATCTTTAAAATAAAATCTGGCAGGAGGAGGACTGGACAAAATATGATCGAAAAAAAAATTAAAATGACAATGTACATTCAAAAAATATAATAAATAAATACAAATCTATAAATTTATCAGACAATATCTGTTAAAAACAATCTAGCAGGAGGGTGTCCAGAAAAATTCCGTCAAAAAAGATGATATACATTGAAAAACTATTTAAAAAGTAAAACAAAATAAAACTAAATTTTGTAACTAAATTACATTTTTAGACTGATTTGAATACATTGAAACTTATGATCACACATTGTAAGATCACACGTATTACTATTTGTATTTGTTACAGTTTTTTAAAAAATGTTTTTGTTGTTTTTTGATCCGTCTCAAAGGATGCTGAAGTCTTATCGTGCAACAGGTGACTATTTAAGTCAATAATGATACTGAAAGTAGTATTTCTAAGCACATTGCATACAGAGCTACATGCCTGGAGATCTAGTCTGTGAGGCCGGCAGGATATTTGTGGTTCGTGTCTTCTGTCCGGCTACAAGACCTCAGGCTGCCTAAACAGTAATGATGGTTAGTTGTGGACTGTCACGCTGTAATTACATAATTTCACGGCTTCCCAGCGGCGTGAAGAAGTGGATGCTGGCCTCGGTCTGTGGCTGGGTTTCAGTCTGGAGAAGCTGCTGACAGCGAGTGTTCGGCTGCTGCCGGCCGGACGGAGGGGACTTATGTAAGAAGCCCAGTGGCATTCCAAAGCATGGGGCTTTACCCAGCATTCCTCAGTGCTGCCGGCTCCTCGCTCGCTGTCCCCTTTTCATGTGGACAGAAGGAGGCTCACGCTCTATTTTTGTGCTCTTTGTTTCAGTCAGGTGTCCTTTGCACTTTTGCTGCAGGCCGTTGTGCTCAGCAGTAAGTTGTGTTTTCTCATCTCATGTGAGAGATAAGCATCCGAGAAAACAACGTTCAGCAAAACAGAAGAAGCCCAAAGGAGTTGTTTGGACTTGCCTGGGTTTGTTTCCCAATGCAAATAGGAAAAAAACTGTTGTTATAAATGTAGTAAAAAATGCTAAAAGGAGTACTTAAAGTGTACTCCAATATCCACACTACCATAGCACAGTTGAAACCAGAAATTTACATACACTGTATAAAAAGACAAATAATCTTTTTTTCTCACTGTCTGACATTAAATCAGACTAAACCTTTCCTGTTTTAGGTCAGTTAGGATTACCTAAATTATTTCTATTTACTAAATGCCAGAATAATGAGAGAGAGAATTTAAATTTGTCATTACGTTCTTTAAAGTCAGACGTTTACGTACATTTCCTTAGCATTTGGTAGCATTGCCTTTAAACTGCATGACTTGGATCAAACATTTTGGGTTTCCTTCCATAAGCTTCTCACAATAGTTTGCTGGACTTTTGGCCCATTCCTCCTGACAGAACTGGAGTAACTGAGTCTGGTTTGTAGGCCGCCTTGCTCACTCACGCCTTTTCATCACCGGAAGTTCAGCGAGGTCGAGAGAAGATGAGGAGGAAGAAACAGAGAGACACACTGGACACTCAGATGACTTAGGATGAGATGAAGGTTTACTGATATCAGGAGAAGAGACACCGACAGAGCAGCAGTTCATGCAAGCAATGCCAGCATCAGTTCTGAGGATTCTCTCTGGTCTTTGGGCTCAGATTTAGATTACAGACCAATCTGGAGACAACTCGTCTGCTTAGTCACGTCAGAATAGACAATATCTGACCTTGACCAGAGCACAGAGTCCTGGCATATCTTTCTATCTACAGTGTCTGCCTGAGGGAAGATAATTTGGGATTACGTCAGCTAACAAGGGAAAGAGCAACTTTTCCTTCACATCCACAAATTTTCTCCAGGATTGAGATCAGGGCTTTGTGGTGACTCCAAAAAAATTTACTTTGTTGTCCGTAAGCCACTTTGTACCTAATTTGTCGGTATGCTTTGAGTCTTTGTCCATTTGGAAGACCCATTTGTACCTAAGCTTTAACTTCCTGGTATATAACACTTCACAAAAATATTTATTTAATCCTTAAAAAAAAAAAAAAAAAAAAATGTTTACAAGAAAACAGATTCTTGATGTGAACAATATTTACAGTTTTGGCCGTTGTATGAAAAAACTTTTTTTTTGTTGCCATTTCTCATTCCTTAATATACTTTTAAAAAAATATATCTTTTAGATTATTATAATTTTTTAGCGCATTTTAAGACAGTAAAAAAATCTTTTACAAGAAAACGGATTATTTATGTGAACAATATTTACAGTTTTGGCCATTATATAAATGTTTTTAAAAATCAACATGTAAATTAATACTTTGCTGAGATTTTACTAGATGTTATACTATATTATATTTAACAAGGAAAATCTGTGAAATAACAGTTTTCCTTCCTTAATATACTTTTTTCCTTTAAAAAACAAAACAAACAACAAATATCTTTTAGAGTATTATATTTTTAGCACGTTAAGACAGTAAAAAAAAAAACCCTAAACATTTACGAGAAAACTGACTTTTGATATGAACAATATTTACCTTTTTTACCATTATATAAATGTTTTTAAAAATCAACAATAATACTTTTTGTGACTTTACTAGATATTATACTATATTATATTTTAATAAAACAAGGAAAATAACAGTTTTTGTTCCTTAATATACTTTTTAAAAAAACGACAACAAATATTGTTTAGATCAGGGGTAGCCAACATGGTGCCAGCGGGCGCCTGCTTGCTGGCAGAGACCACGTGAGTTGCCCAGGACTAAAAAATAAAAATAACACTAGTCACCATGAAATTCCTTATAAAAAAAATTATAGTTGCTGTTCTTTTTGAATCAAAAATACTTACATTAATGCAGATTTTAAATTACAATATTTATTATAATCTTTTTAAAAACAAAAATGTCTTCGGTGTCAATGAAAGTTCACTGCGCATGTCAAACCACCACGTCACTCTGAAGCGTCCGGGCGCAGACACTTTGGGAAGCTAGATGTGGTTTTTACGCCCAAAACATGACGGAGAAGTGAAAGAGAAAACACTATTTTCCCGATGACTGGGAGGAAGAGTTGTTTTTCACGACAGTGAAAGATAAATGTATGTGTCCTATTTGCGGGGCGACTATTGCGTCGGTAAAGCGGCACAATGTGGAGAGATGCTACGTTAGCCGCCACAAAAGCGTCCATGCTAACTAGCCACCTGCTAGCGCATAGACTGTATGCGCACTACGAACAGGAAATCCCGGGACTTAAAGGCAGCTTTGACATTTACTGCGCGGCGAAAAGTTTCTTCGTGGAGAAAAATGTACGATTAGAAAAGCTTGTTTCAGTGACGACTGAGGGGCTCCTCCATGATGGGTCGCCATGCAGGCTTCATTGTATGATGCAGAGGTGATCCAGACTTCCCAACATTCCTACATTACCACTGCAGCATTCACCAGCAGGACGTATGTATGTACAAAAATGACTGGATTTGATCATGTGATGACTCGTGTCGTGAAGATCATGAATGGCTCCAAAGCCAAACAACCTGGACATTGAAGGTGCTGCTGGAGGAGCTGTCAGCTGAACATGGTGACCTGTTGCTACACACAGAAACCCCATGGATCAGCAGGGGAACAGTTTTGCAGAGTTTTTTGTCACTGTTGGCCGAAATCAAAGAGTTGATGCAATCCAAAGGAGAAGACACGTTGCTGCTTGAGGACACTGAGTGGATTCTTGCCTTTGCTTTTTTAACGGACATCACTGGGAACCTGAACCATCTGAACTGTGAGCTGCAAGGTAAAGGTAAGACATGATAAGCTCTGCAATGCCAGGCTTCCCACTAACACACATTTACAGACAGAGAAAGAGGTAACATGTTGTCATTCAAAACACCGTGCCATTACACAAAAATGTGAGAAATAATTAGTTGAAAACATGTAATGATTTGTTGTTATGATTTGTTAAAAATGTTGCAATGCTGGTGAAAAATGCTGGTGATTAGTACTAATGTGATAGGATTCATTTCAAAATGTGAAAGAGGTGATTTTTTTCCTTCCATAACTGATAATTTGTACAAACATGGGACAGAGTTCATGAATTGTTCAAAAATGTTACAAAGGTAGTAGTTTGCACAAATGAAGCATGATTTGATTCTTGATGTGAACAATATTTACAGTTTTGACCATTTTGTTAGTATGTTTGTTTCTTTTTTTATTGCCTGCATGTGAATTAACATGTTTTTTTTTGCGTGTGTGATTTACTAGTTGTTATCTGTGCAACATTTTGTAAAAACAATAATAAATGTTATTTTTTTACAAATTTTACATTTTTAATCTTTATTAATTTTGACGCAGCTGTCAACACTGATCTGATTTCAGATCAGTGTTGACAGCTGCGTGGGCAGCAACCCACTATCACGGGAAAACACCACAGTAACGGACAGTGTCGGATATTTTAAGCTTTGCAACAGGCCGACCTATTAGTCTGAGCCTGTGGTCTCACTGAGCCATCTGTCTGCCGGCTTTGTTCGTGGGATTTTCATACTGGGTGAGAGGCAGGAGGGGGGCTGCAGCGCTGGACATGAGGCTGGGAGGTCGGTCTGCTGCTAAATGGATTCATCTCTGCCAACGCAGCGATTGTGGACGCAGCATCAGTTAAATCCCCCGAAGTCACACAGCACCTAAAACAGATGATGTCCTGATGACACCCAGTTGGTGTTACAGGTGCATTAGAGCAGAGTTATTCGAAGAAACTCACTGGTTGGGAGGTATAAAATGATATTTAGTGAGCTGTTAATGAGAATTATGAGAATTATTTGAACTACGGTTAGCACCACAGGTCACTTTGACTTTTACCCTAACACAGTGTCTTCAAGCTAAGCTAAACTAAATAGAGCTGAAAGTGGTTTAAAACTTCTTATCCAACTCTTGCTAAACGTCTGTTCAAAACTACAAACATCTTAAAGATCATCTTATAATGTATAGGTGTAATTATAGTGTCAAACATTTAAATTCCAGCACCGTGGTTCATTTTTTTCTGCATAAATATGCTCATTTTCTGCATCAACTTGTGGTGAAAATGTCTTTGTTTATGTAAAAGGGCTGGATTATAATGCAGCAAAGCTTTTAAAAGGTTTTTTTTACCAGTGTAATAATTCATTGTTTTTTCTGTTTAGTCAAATTGCAGATAAAACAATCACAGAAAAACTGTTAATTTACACATTTACTGTTAAATTCTTATGTAAATTATAATATATATTATTTTTGCTAATGTTAAATGAGCAAAATCCCCCAATTATTTCACAGACAAATTCTGTATATTAAGGAGAGAAAAATGGTACTTTTATTATAACTGTTCTGTTTGTTAAATTACAGATAATTCTTAAGTAAAATCAGAAAAAAAGAATTAATCTGGAAGAAAATATAGGCCCAAGGTGTAGATAATGGTCAAAAATTTGTATTTTAACAAACAGTGATTTGTTCTTTTACAGTGTGACCATAAAATTAAATTGTTTTATTCAAATTAGCAACAAGATCATTATTTTCCAGATATCTGCTGTTTTTTTTAACATATTTTTTTTGCTGCCAGATTTTTGCCGTTTCCCCCACCAGTGGCATTCTTTTTTATAGTGTGGATCAAATCTTCACATTTAATATCATCTCTGCTCAGTCTGCAAACATATAGGATGATTTAGTCTGATCAGGGAAGTAACCTCTCTAAATGTGCACATGGCACATTTTCACATAAATTCACTTTAATTAATCTTTAAACATCTGACAAATGCATGTTTTCTAAATACTGAGGATGGTGTACTGTGTATTTCTGCTGCGTCTTTAAACAATGCAGGTAAGATATACCACACAAAGCTACAAATTTCTCTGTAAAAGCCAGATTTTCAGATGAATCACAAAGACATGTCTTATTATTCTTGTCATATTGTCTTATTTTATTTGCTACAGAGGCATTAATTTGAATCCTGAACAGACGAGATGTTAGTTTCTCTCCTCGAAATGCAGCCGGATGCAGAAATCATACCAGAGAAATGCTAAGTTCTGCTTGAAGAAAAAAATGTTGAACTGAGCCATGCTGGTTTTAACAATGCTGAGTTTTCAGATTGAGACAGATCTTTTTTTTTCTTCATCTTCTTTTTTTTTTTTTTTTTTTTACAGTGGTATACTGAAACATAAAGGTGCTTGTCTTGTGATGAGGTTTTGGCACAGAATTTTCAACATACACTGCTGTTCAATAGCTTGGCGACACTTAAAAATGTCCTTATTTTTGAAAGAAAAATTTTTTTTTCAATGAAAATAACATTAAATGAATCACAAATCCAGTCTACATATTGTTTATGTGGTAAATGACTATTGTAGCTGGAAACAGCTGATTTTTAATGGAATATCTCCATAGGGGTACAGAGGAACATTTCCAGCAACCATCACTCCTGTGTTCTAATGCTACATTGTGTTAGCTAATGGTGTTGAAAGGCTAATTGATAATTAGAAAACCCTTGTGCAATTATGTTAGCACATGAAAAAAAGTGGGAGTTGCCTGGGTGACAACAAACTTTTGAATGCTAGTATAAACTAAATGTCTTCAAAATAAACTATTTAAAAGTCCACTGGAAACATGAGCTGACGCTGCACTAATAGCAAAGCCGTTGGATGTTTTGGATATAAAACGAGTAGCAAAAAAAACAAAGCTGGATGCTGCAGCCGTTTGTCTTCCGGCCTGTTAGAAGAAAAGGGGGAATGAAACTGTCAGTGAAAGTTACAACTGCAGCTGCGATCTGTGGCCTCTGAGCTTTGTTTAGGGAGAAAGACTTCACTGTGACGGCTTCCCAGACGCTGGGATTTTACTGCTGCCAGGATCAAGTCACTCTGAATCCAGTCAGTTCGGGAGGACTGTTGTCCAAACACGTCGTCCTCAGGGCCTGAAGTGTTGTTTTACACTGAAACCTGAATTGTGACACTAACAGTCTCTCCCAGTTACAACAACGACACATTCAAATGTCGACAGCACACAGTGGAGTAAAAGTGGATTAAATATGGCTCATTTGCTCAAAAAGGAACTTGACTGATTTTCTTTTAAATGCTTGCTGGTCAGTGTCAGGTTTTCTTTCGTTGCAACAAATACAGGAAAGCTGAAGTGAAAATCCAACACGTGGGTCCAAAAGCAGATCTGGTTAATCTGGAATAAATGTCTTTGTGATGGTTTGATGGTTTTGTGTGCGTCAGTCGGTGTGGAGGCTGTGAAGACGAGATGATGACTCAGACTTGAGTGGAGCGCCTTGTTTCATTTCCTCTGTTCTGCACTTTCTCAAGGGCACTTTTGTTTTTCTTCTTATGTTTAGAGCTTTTTATCGCTAACAGCACTGAATCCACATCCATCCATTTTCTTCCATTTACCTGGGCTCAGGTCAAGGTGGCAGCAGGTGGCACTGAAACTGTACCGTTTATTTCTTTTTTAATCACTTTTCTTTGCTTTTTTGCTCTTTGAATGTTTGGAGGCTGAAGCCCAACGACTTTGACAATGTCTTCGACCATCAGAAGGTTCACATTGTATGGTTTTTAGTATCATGTCTCCACAACTGTTGGGTGCAGTGTTGCTTTTAAAAGAAAGGACCATTTTATATCAAAACTGCACCACATAAGTGCATTACTGTTCAAAAGTTTGGGGTCACCCAGGCAATTTCATGTTTTCCATGAAAACTCACACTTTTATTCATGTTCTAACATAATTGCACAAGGCTTTTCCAATCATCAATTAGTCTTTCAACACCATTAGCTATCACAGTGTAGCATTAGAACACAGGAGTGATGGTTGCTGGAAATGTTCCTCTGTACCCCTATGGAGATATTCCATTAAAAATCAGCTGTTTCCAGCTAGAATAGTCATTTACCACATTAACAACGTCAAGACTGTATTTCTGATTAATTTGACATTATCTTCATTGAAAAAGAGTGCTTTTCTTTCAAAAATAAGGACATTTCTAAGTAACCCCAAACTTTTGAATGGTAGTGTATACATAACAGGGAGGATCAGACACAGTTGACGATATTCGTGCATCCTAACAAAGGTGGTGCAAGTTATGCTTTGTGACTGGTGACTGTAGAGAACCACCTCACTGAACTTTTACCACATATCAGTGTTGATTTTTAAAAAATAATTAGAATGATTTTCCAGTCATAAGCAATTAAAATCGAGAACATTTCCTATAATTTATGGGCATTTCATATAAGTTTACATGTGTGAGTACTGTGTCTTTAATTAGCAAATGTTTGCATGCTAATATGCCAAACTAAAGTGGTGAATGTAGCCAACTTTACGTCCAAGCCATCAGCATACTAGCATTCTAATATTAGCATTTAGCACAATGCACGGCCTGGGCCGTAGAACTTCGAGCATGGCTGTAGTCATGAATCTGTGCAACGCTGCAGGGCTGGAGAATGGTCTGACTCCACCTCATTACCATTCTGCTATAGGGAGGAAATGTCTGGCTTGTTGCAGAGCTGCTAGCATGGCTGTAGTCTTGCATTTCTACAGTGTTGTGTCAGGGCTGAAGAATGGTCTGACTGCATCGCATTACCATTCTGCCTTAGGAGAAAAAATGTCTGGCTTGGTACGCCACAACTGTGCTCCTGCAAAATTGTGTTTTGGTGGAACATTTGCATGCAGGTAGGCAGGAAGTGTGATTACAAAAGATCCAAGCAGGCCTGCAACAGTCAGAATCACTGGCAATAATTTCTTTTAGCATGTAGGCCGCTGCACTAAAGTAACAGGAGAAAGCCCTGTAGAATGTATGGCAAAAATGGCAGTGATACAGTGACTAGCTTTCAGAGCAATCAAAATAACTGTTTATGATAGGAGTAAATGCTAAGTCTTAATATGGAGTGAACCAGTAACTTAGTGTCCACACTTCAGGGGATTTCCTGATCGCCAGTGACCCTCCATAAACGTAAGATAAATCCCAGAGAGAGCTTGAAATCCGAGCTTCTGGCTCAGAGAGCGAAAATAAAGGGAATCACTTGAGAATCTCCCTGGACTTTAGGACCGTCCTCTCCCACACTCGTCTCTTTAATCTGACCACATGGCAGGTTTGTACCCACAAAAGCCCCGTTGGTCTTAAAGAGAGATTAAGAGGACTGGAATGTTAACCAGCTTTCTGGTGGTGATGATGATGATGATCAGCAGGAGAAGAAGCCCTCTGACGCTCTGAATGAGTACAACGAAATATTACAATTTTGCTGTTTCCCATTCAAGTAATAATCCTGAATTCAAAATTTTAAGTCTACGGTAGTGTGTCATCACGGAAGAATGGTCTGACTGCACCTCGTTATAATTCTGCTGTAAGGGGAAAATATCCGACTTGTTGCAGAGCTGCTAGCATGGCAGAAGATGGATTTGCAACTATTTTGATAATTGTGCAAGTTAAGAAAAAGTAATATTCTAAACGATTTTTCCCCTTTCTGTTCATTTTATTATTAAATTTTAAGGTTTGAATGGTTAGTTTAAAGACAACCTCCCATGAGCAACACGTGTTTTTGTAACTTGTTTTTTAATATACTGGAAGACACGAGTGCAATAAACAGTCAACACCAATGCAACTACTTAGAATTAAGTGTTTTAACAGTGTAATATAAGTACTTTTACGTGAGTAAAATATCTGAATACTACCTCCACCACTGAAGTAGAGTTTATTCAGTGTAGCAGAATGTTTGCAGCCCATGTATGGAACTGTAAATAGGCTGTAAGGCATTTTCTAGGAGACAGTGATCGATTTTCTTGGTACCACAGAGTCAGAGTGTAGTATAGTAGCAGTAATAGCGTTAAATGTGGAACATAAAAACAAGAAAATGGAACGTATGCCAAATTCATGCAACAACTTAAAATTGTATTGAGAATATTGTCACGAATACATAAAATTTGGCAAAGAAATTGATTAAATTATACACCTAAAAATGAAGACCTCAACTGAAAGAGCCTTTAAAATACAGTTATTGAACTTTTAGCAGTGAAATCAGCATCTTACAATGCAAAGACAGTAGTGAAGAAGCTAAGCCAAATGTAAATTACAGAGCCGTCATTGTTCTATGCTGAGAAATAAGACGGTTATGGGAATTTTTTTTTCTTTTTCTTTTGGTCAAACTAGTATTTCAAAGGTCAAGAATCAGTTTGTCCTGTGATGTTTTCTACAATTTATCATGTTGATGAGCAGATTAAAGGCTGTTTTATCATTGTTGCTGAAAAGCTGATGTTAAAATAGACATACAGACAGAAGAAAATTTATTAGAAAATCAAGACACGCTGCACAAACATTAAAAGAACTTTGTTGGCGTGGCTGCATTTAATTTTATGTGCTTAGAGTGCGTGAGCATATCACAGTTGGAGGAAAGGGTGTAAAGATTCTCCTGAAGATTCTCGTTATGCAATAAAAAAATAAAAACATGTGGTGACTCAGATCTTGTGTTTCCTCAGGGCTGTGAAGGAAGGCACTGAGGAAAAGACTCTGAGTTAATGTTTCACTCGCTGCCCGTCCTGTACAATCATGATTTACTCGGCAACCTCTCAGACTTTGATCACTGAGTGGAACGGGTTCAGCCAGCAATAACTAATTCCTCACTGATAAACAGAGTGCTAACTGCTCTGCGTAGAAAAAAAGAGGACACCAACACCAAACGCTCGCTCTCTCCCCTTCCCCGATTATGCAATCTGCATAAAGGGAAGATAACTGGTGTCTTCCAGCTGTCTGTGCCAATAGTCAGCTAATGGACTCGTCAGTGTCTTGAGGCTACAGCAGCTCATCCACTGCAATGATCCCAAGACAGCAGTTAAATATTAGCAGACCTGAGGGGTAAGCTACAAACCAAGTTCAACATATTCAGGCTTCCTTTGTGTAATTCACCCCGGCAAAAACTAAAACCTCAGTCAGAGTTAATGGCTATGAAGGTGGCTTTCAGCTTCCTTTGTCAACTCAGACTTTCTGCTTCGAACTCACAGTTTACATAAACAAGAGCGTTTATCATGTGACTCGTCTTCTGCACAAAATGAAACGATCACGTGCAGCTGCTGCAGTCAACACCCTGTTTTATTGGAGAATAATGAGGAATATAAACATTTATGATGGTAAAAAGCTTCGACTGGAAATGATGTAAGACAGGAATGCTGGTAGATAACTGTTAATTGTGCGTAATCTATTTATTTTATTGATCATTGCAGCTGATTATTGATAAGTAACAGCTGCACAGTAGTATCTGGCCAGCGATATGTGGGAAACACATGTTTCCTCTTTCTAAGTAAACAGGTAGAGACTGACATGAGCTATATGTCTTCTTTGTTTTAGTTCTGAGGATGTTTATGTTGAAGAGGCTTCTGTACTTTGGAGATTAGTGAAGGGAAGTGGGGTCTGTCATTGAAGTAGGCCGTATGTTATGCTATGCTCCTATACAAACACCTATATAAGTGTGTTATCTCTGTGATTCAAGCTGAGTTGTTCATGTCGGCTGAGAATGCTCCCGGATATCCATGGTGCCTGATTAATCCTGGTGTTCTTTGTAATAAACTTATTTTTATACAAACAAATCGGTGCCAACAGACGTTTTCTTCAACATCTGCACATCCTCGATGTCTGAGAAGCTACAGTGCGTAATCTATTTATTTTACTGATCCATGCAGCTGATTATTGATAAGAAACAGCTGCACATTGGAGCTGTTGAACTTCAGACTTCAAATATGTAAACATGATATTGTGTTGAAGTGGATTTAGGTCTGACACTGTCCCATAATGCAGGAAATCACTGTAATTTTTGGACAAATCAAAGTGAAATGAATGCTGCTGATTGAAAATTCTCTTTAATAAATACTAATAAACTAATCAGTGTTCTAATCAGTGATCTATCGAATGCAATATCAGGATGTAAATGGACTTGACAGCAAATCGGGACCAAACTTTAAACCTAATTATGCGATTTCTGCATCACCAACTAAATACATGTATGTTGTCATGGCAACGCAATGCATACAGTGTATCCTCCAGAATTGGGGGCACATTTTATGTCCCACCCATCAATTTTCAAACAATCCATGTACAAAATACTAAAACATGCAGTTGTTGTGTGAATTAACTTGTCCTGAGACCAAATCTAGAAAAAAATAGGAGAAAAGAATGTTTGAAAATGTTTGAAAACCTCCTTTTTTTTCCATTGATGTCTCTTGTAAGGGTGGGGGCATTTTTTCAATCAACATAATATTTTAAATATTTTAAATAATACTTGCTATGCATGGAATGTGTGTCCCATAACAACCCTGTTAGCAAAACCTTTTTAGCTGGTAGAAGAAGAAGAAGGAAACAATGAATCACATGAAACAATGGAATCAACATCAAACCGTTTTCCTATAGAATGTGTAGAGCAAAGCTATATCCTCTCTTCAATTTTTCATATTTTCAGAACATTGTCAGCCTTGATCGAATGTCTTATTCTAGATAGATATCTAGCTTCTACTCCTGAGAAAAAGCTAACATTAGCATGGATTAGCAACCCTGTTACTTTGATTAGAGTATGGTTAGCAAACAACCAATAAAACATGGAATAAAAATGCTGCCATTAATGTGGAAGCTGAGCCAATTAAGCCTTTGATAGTTTATTACCTATTATTGATGAATAAGGAGCAGAAAACTGTAAAAGAGAAGGTTTAATTTTCAAACATTTTGAAGCCCAAATGTCCTCCAATTCTGGAATGGAATAACTCAGTGGGTTTACAGATAAAATACTTTAAGCTCAGTCTGAAAAATTTCAAAAGGTCTGAGCTCAAAAGTTCACTCTTATTTACTTTGGCTTCTATCTCATTCTTTTCTCTGAGTTCCTGACAAGACTCTCTTTCTTTTGCAGGCAGGGTGACCTTTCTACAGTTGCTCTGGTTGTTCTTTTCACTGTAGTTTTTCAAGAGATTTTCATAGACGACTGCGAACAGATTTGTGTCGTTAAAGTGAAGCTCACAGGAGGCCAATCAAACCACATATCTGTAGCCACTAAATTATGAAATCAGCATTTACTTGGTTGTGAAAATTAAAACAGAAGATTTGTCAAGTTACGGAAATATTATGGCAAATAATATATAGTTAATTTTTGTTGACTAGAGTGGTCTAACCTACTTGCGGTAGTTTTTGAGGAAAAATGGGTTCAAAATTTTGTGCTTTCAAAAATGGTCTAACATTGGAAGCACCACTGTAACTATATTTGGGCTGTGGGTTAGACCACTGTGCCACTAAAATCTAGACCGTGAAATATTACAAAAACTACATAAAAATCAGTTGGGTTTTTTTTGTGGGTTAGACCACTTTGCTTCCAAACACTTCATATATAAATATAAATTGTACCAGCACCCATCAGAACTGTGTCTCTACAAGATAAATAAACTAAATTATGTTACACCAAGCTAGTCACTGACATATTGCCTCATATATAAAGAAATAGTTTTGTCAAGTAAGAGGTTCGTGATGATGTTTTTTGAGGCCAGATCGATAACTCCCCTGCATTTTGTCATAGCCACAAACAGACTCTTGCCGTTACACTGCGTTTTCCGCACTTCCTCCTCCTCCAGCTCACAGATTTCTATGGCTCAGAATCATTTTTGGAAACAAACGCACAGTCAGTTGTACACCTCATCCCCTCCCCCGGCCGACTCACACGCGTTATCATGAGAATGTGTGTCGCTGCTGGAAGGACGATTCCTCCTGAAAGCGCAGCGCATTACTCACCGCTGTGATTTTAATTTGCTCACCTCCTACGCAAACACGCAAATACATGCGCACATCTGCCTGGTAGCATATAATGAATTACAAAGTGCCTCTCACATTTCTGTTCTGTTGCCGTGGAGCCTTTCTGGGAAGCTGTCAAACAATTAAATCACCTTTGATGGTGATTCTGGCTTTTTTACTCCTTGTTGCGATGACAGCAGTGTTTATTTTCATTAGGACTGGAAATATTGCTCAGTTGGTCTCTTTCCAGTAAATTTTATGCATTCATTCGTGGTCCCAAGAGGGTGAATTTGATGTCCCTTGACCTTTCCTGTAGCAATTTGCTTTCATTTTTAAAGAAAAGTCTCAACAACTACTTGAAGACTGTTGTGAGATTCAACACAAACATTCATCATCTCATCAGAATGAATGTTAATACCTTTGGAGTGAACATTTTTCCATTTAAATGATCACTGATGAGGAGAAGGTCAGATTCATGAGGTGAACTTTTTTTTTCGACCTCTGTTTGAATACATTGAGTGAACGTTCACAATTAGACCGTATTTCTCTGGGATTTGCAATAGTGAAAATTTAGGGAATATATCAGCTTGTAGGAAGTTTTTCATTTTCTGAACCCATTGTACAAAATAAAAGAATCTTTATGTCCTTCCAGAGCCTGTTCACATAAACTCTCCCATCTGTGACACACTTATAAGAAGGATGTACACTACTGTTCAAAGGTTTGGGGTCACCCAGACAATTACATGTTTTCCATGAAAATTCACACTTTTATTCATGTGCTAACATAATAGCACAAGGGTTTTCTAATCATCAGTGAGCCTTTCAACACCATTAGCTAACACAATGTAGCATTAGAACACAGGAGTGATGGTTGCTGGAAATGTTCCTCTGTACCCCTATGGAGATATTCCATTAAAAATCAGCTGTTTCTAGATAGAATAGTCATTTACCACATTAACAATGTCTAGACTGGATTTATCATTCATTTAATGCTATCTTCATTGAAAAAAGCTACTTTTCTTTCAAAAATAAGCAACGGGAGTGTATGTACACTTGTTTTGTTGTCTTTTGTCTCAAAATTCAGATACTGCAGATGAGTCAAACTGAGATTGTTTCAGTTTCAGAACTGAATCAATTAAATGATAATTTGGCAATTTGCAGCCTTAACAGATAACGTTCTGCGCAGAAAGCAAACTCCAGTTTGCATGGTAGGAATTCATTATTTCATTTCATTACATCTCTAGCCATCTGGCTTTGCAATATGGCCTCGTAACAGGCAGCGAATCAGGCCTCGGGGTGTCCCTGCCAAAGTGACTGTAAGCTGGCAAGCTGATCTCCATGCGGTCGGTTGAGCAGGGAAGTATGTCATCACTGTTCCTGTTGATGTGTTTTATTAAAGTTGCTTTGATGAAAAGTTTGATTAAATAACTACGCTCAGCGGCCACTTTATTAGGTACACCTGTTCAACTGCTGGTGAACTCAAATAGCTAATCAGCCGATCACATGGCCGCAACTCAATGCATTTATTCATGTAGACGTGATCAAGACAACTTGCTGAAGTTCAAACCAAGCATCAGAATGGGGAAGAAAAGAGATTGAAGTGACTTTGAACGTGGCATGGTTGTTGGTGTCCGACGGGGTGGACTGAGTATTTCACAAGCTGCTGATCTACTGGAATTTTAACACGCAACCATCTCTAGGGTTTACAGAGAATGGTCCTAGAAAGACAAAATATCCAGTGAGCAGCAGTTGTGTGGATGAAAATACCTTGTTGATGTGAGAAGTCAGAGGAGAATGGACAGACTGGTTGGAGAAGATAGAAAGGCAACAGGAACTGAAATAACCACTGGTTACAACCAATGTTCCCTGTAATTTTTCATGAGTCTGAGCAAACACACAAACTCCCTGAGCGTCCCTTGGACCACTGTGAGCAACATCAGATGTGTGCACTGTGGTCACACCAGCATCGCATCCATTCAAGTTACATGGTTCATTAAAAGAATCAAATTACAGCATTTACATTTCTGTTAAAACACTTTGTCAACAGGAGCCAGTTGAAGGCTGCAGTGATTTTAGTGACACTACAATGTATAAGAGTGAAGTTATTGAATATTTGTCTCTCTTTACTGTTGCAGCGGTTTTGCAAATTGCAGACGGACCCTGTTCACTCCATAGACACCAATGTTATTCCTGTAGCTTGAAAGACAGCTACTTTTGATAAAACTGGGCTTGTAGCACATTGTCTGCCTTGCAACAATGGGAAAGAGGCACCGTTTATGTTTTGACAACCTATATCTAATGAGTTATTGATGCTGGAAGTCCCAATCTGTGAATATCTTTCCAACTTTACTGAACTTGGGGCCACTACCACCTAAGGAGTGATATATTTAATTTGGAAAAAAGCATTTAGCCATACTTAAAGATTTAAGTGCTTTATTAACACGGAACTAAACATTTTGTATTGTTTTATGATCACAGGTTCTGTCTGAAAAGAGGTGGCATCATTTTAAACAGTGAAATCAAACTAATAAAATGTAATGACCAACCAGTGAGCAATACTGGATTCTGCAAAAACATAAACAACTTTTTTTAAAATCTAAATCTTATCTTAACACAGTTAATGTATTAACTTATTTTTGTGTGTATGCATGTATTTATTGATTTATTTAGTACTGTTAACATATCAGAGTTCTGAGTGAATTTTTCTTAAGATAGGCAAAGGCCATTTATTGATTACATATAGGCTGTTAAATGTTTATTAAAAACTAAAAAGCATTTAAAAAAAAAAAACAACTTAGGCATTTATTGAGTCACTAAAATACTGTAGAGTACAGACCACATCAGCATGATTATAAGCATCCTCTGGTAAATTAACAACCAGATACTGATGTCTCTCACCATATGGACTTCAGGAGATGACTGGGTGATGATAAACTGTGACCTACTGGTTGGGTTCTCTCTGTTCTCATGTTTCTTACATGTTTGTCCCCTGACAGCCGGGTCCTAATGCTTTTTGAGCAACACACCATACTATGACGTTTTTACAATGAGGGTTCTACTATGGAACCAGTTTGACATGTTCAGGTGTTCTTTGTGTGAAAACTCAGAGATTTCAGGGATCAGAAGGTGGTTTTCAACTTTCTTTGTTAACTTTCTGCTTCAACTTTAAACTAAATTTCCTTGACTAAGCCAGCCCTCTGGACTTCCAGTAAGCTGTGTTCCTATTGGCTGTCCAGGTGGCTGCTTGGTGTTATCAGGAACACCTGAGCAGCTCAGTGTCTTCCTGCTTTATTTAGCTGCAGACAAACATTTCCTCTGCTTCACCACTGAACTGGGTTTGGCTCCGTTGCTTTAGTTTGTTCTTTAGGCGTTGGCTTGCAGCTTCCAGCAGTAAAATCGTCTTTAATGTGTTTCTTGGTGTGTTTTAGGGCTTTGTACTGATAGTTGTCTTGGTAAATGTGGTTCTTTAGCCACAGTTAGCACATGGTGCTAATGTGTGCAGTGATTAGTGGGTTTGGTGCAGCTGAGTTGTGTCTTTATCTTGGCTGTAGTGAGTCTCTAGAGGTTTTTGGTCAGACACATTCTGTATTCTTGTTTGTGAACCAGCGTTGGTTGTCCAGAAGGTAAGAGTTCCTGTCCTGATTCTCTGTTCTCAGAGGTTCTCTGGTAGGCTGCAGGAGACTTTAGCGTTTGGGTTGTGCTAGTTTGGTTTTTGTACGGTTTCATTTGGACGACTATCTTGAGGCCCCTCCATGTGGTTTAGTGAGGTTTTCTGGAACAGTTCTACAAAGCAACCTGCAGCAGAAGAGACTTTGAGAGTTTTTAGGAAGTTCTGGAGAGCAGACTTTAGAGCAGCAGAAACATTTGTCAGCAGTTTGAGCAGGAGAAGGTCAGCTTCAGAGTAGAAATGAGATGGAAACCTTCTTGACCCGTGTGGTGAGGTCCTGTACCAAGAGTTTGAGCAGGTTGTGAAGAGTCTGTAGTTCTTTGGTCTGAAAGCACAAGAAGAGTCGACTCATTAAAGGAGAAAACAGGAGATATTGTTGCTTCTTCTGTCGCTCTGCAGTTTCCAGTTTCCTTAGACTGAATATCAAGTTTATATTTTAAATGATTTCCCATGTGAGCCCAAAAACACTTCAATAAACTCCCTCCATCCCCTGAACACAACACATTTTATTACGATGTTAAATCTTTTTTTTAATAAATATTTTTCTGCGTTTTAATCATAGTTTTAGCATAGTTTTTTCTCTTTGCTTGTTTAGTTTTGTCGTCTGTGTAAAAGGTGCTAAACAAATAAAGTTGAATTGATAAACTGAATAATTGACGAACTCATGATTGTGACAACAGAAGTATTTTCATTGTGATTTAAGGGTTTATTTCATTTTTAAGGTTGGGGTTAAAATCTTGACAGAAAGAGAAGATTAAAGAAATAAACTACATAACAAAAAGCAATTAAATCAAAGGAAAAAAAATTAATACAATAGAACTTTTAAAAAGTTTTATTAAAAAGATTTAAGAAACTTAAGCTGTAATATTCTAATTAAACATTTAATTTTTTAATTAAATGTTTTGTCTTTTTAAAGGTTTAATAATCTAAATGTTTTGCATTTTTTAAAATGTTTAATATTCTTGTTTAATTGTATTTTTTAAATGTTTAATTATGGAAAATATTTTATCTGTAACTTTTCATATTTTTATTTTAAAAATTTTGTTTAGTTTCATAATGACATATTGTATCTTGTTGAATTATCTCATTCAATATTTTGTCTGTTTAATAGAGTTAAACATTAAATACAATTAAATTATATATACATATACCACCTTTTAATGTTTAGTTTTCTTTTTAAATGCTTCATCGTATTTTCTGTTTAATTCCTATTTGAAGTTTCATTGTCTTTAAGATGTAATTTTCTCATTAAACATTTAATTTTTTAATTAAATGTTTTGTCTTTTTAAAGGTTTATTAATCTAATTAAATGTTTTGCATTTTTTTAAATGTTTGATGTTCTTGTCTAATTGTGTTTTTTAAACGTTTAATTGTGGAAAATATTTTATCTGTAATTTTGAATATTTGTATTTTAAAAATTTTGTTTAATTTCATAATGACATGTATTGTATCTTGTCGAATTATCTCATTCAATATTTTTGTCTATTTAATATAGTTAAACATTAAATTACATTAAATTATATTAAACAGACAAAATATTGAATGTCAATATGGAGCAAAATGTCTGAGGAATGTTTCCAACACCTTGTTGAAAGTATGACACCAAGAATTAAGGCAGTTCTGAAGGTAAAAGGGGGTCCAACCTTTGACTAGGTATACCTAATGAAGTGGCCAGTTAGTGTATGTGTATCATGCCAGGTGACTGTCATCGTGACAAACCCACATGACTAATTCCCCTTCGCTGTTTTTAAAGCATTTTGATGTTTTTCACGCCACTGTTTTGCTCTTAACAACCCATGGCACAATTATTTGATGCCATTTTCAGCGGCAGAGAGGTGTTTGTAGCTGCAAAGCTCTGATAAATTGAAATGTCAACTAAGCACAGTTAATGACAAGCTGGTGGCACATAAAGAACCTAACAAAGCCACATATTTCCCAAAGGGATTGGTGGAGACTTTAAGATTACCATTAGAAGTGTAAATATTGGACTAGATGATGTCAGAAACAGACAGGAAATTATTTTTCCGTGTAGATTCTCAGTCATCCAGGTCATGACAGTCCTAAGTGCTTCAGTAGATGACAACTGGACTGTTCTTTTGGATTCTTGAAGATGTTTCGCTTCATCAGCTCAGGTGGTGCGTCTCGGCCCTCTAATCACATGACTCAGCCCAAGACTCACATGCCTCGAGGTGTGGATGGTTGTGTAACTGTGCAGGTGAGGGAAGACTAAAGGTGATACTGGTGGTGATACTAACTGGAGAGGGGTCTTAAGACTGCGTTGTACGCACATGATAAGTGGTGTTGTAAAAGCGCTCTGAACAGAAAATGACAGTATTTCCTCGTGTCTGGTGTATAAAACCAAACACCCAATTATGGCCGGTTTAATAGTTTAACATTTTGTAGCATGAACCTTCTTGCAGGGAAAGATGGGTGTCACTCTCATTTGTTTGTTTTAGGGAGATAGAAAAACCACCTTGGCTCTCCCAAAAAATAGCAAAGATACAAACGCTAGCAACTCTAAAGCACTGAAATGAGTGCATTATATTTTATTTGGGGTATTTTCACAAATGAAAATGTAAAAGTGACAAATTAAGTGCTATTTATTAGCAAGCTAGATGTTACACAGAACTGGTAAGTGGACCAATAATGGGTTATTTCTTTCAAAACAGTCATTTCAGAGTGTCACACTCATTTGTGAGATCTAGAGGTGCTAGTGGCTAGCTGTTGCTACTTTTTATGCTAAGCTAATGAAAGACCAACTCTGTCATTTGAGTGCAAGTGGTGTTAATGGTGCCTTCAAATGCAGTCGTGTTTACGATATGACTACATACTAAATCGTCTCTCTTGTGGTCTTCACGACCTTGCAAGTGGAAATTTTCTGAAGCGCAAACTCTCTGAAAATGATGTTTTCAGAGATGTGGTCACCACTGAAGCTCATTTTTCAGTGAATGGTAAGTTAGAGGTATAGAATATGGATGGAAATTTTTGTTGTCCTGAGTTTTCTTCTTTGATATTCATTTTTTCATTGGACCTTTAGATGTCCTACATTAGCTTGCTATGTGGTTAGCCTCATGGTTGCATGTTGCTGTTGCCTAGCAGCAGAATTTTCATGAGTTGGAACTGATGCTACCGTTTGAATACCAAACATTTTGTGTACATGTTTGGTATTTGAGCTCATGGGTTCCATTTAAAAGCAGAATTACTGTCTCGACACGAAAAGGAAAACTAGTGCGTTCATGTCTGGCTGGCGTCCATATAACTACCATTATATCACTCATATGTAATCACACCTTGCTTCATTTTCTAGAAAGTTATAACAACTTTCAATGCAATGACATCTTACAACAGCCACAGTCCAGGGAGAAATTGAACATTTCTGAAAATTTTGCAATCATTTGACCACCTCATCTGAATCAGTTGTTTTACCAAATAGGTTTTCACACACAAGGACTTTAATGTGGTGTTGTGGTGCATAAGGATACATATATTTAAAAAGCAAGTGTTTCTTATGGTGTCTGATGCAAACGTGCCAATCCTTCCGATCCTTTTCATGAGTGTCATTCCCAAAATGTCAAACTATTCCTTGAAATTGAATTTACTGCAAGAAAACAGCCACCAGGTCAAGAATCAGTCACTGAGCCTCTTTGTGTTTGCCTTTTCAGCAGCTCAGACCTCGATGAACTGTGAGAGCAGAATCACTGACCTTAGTACGCAATCCACAGAGGCTTTTCTAGTGAAATGGGACGCTGGACAAAGGCCAATGAAAAAGGGGATGTCAGCAAATCAGACTTTTTTTTCCTCTCTCTCTCTCTCTCCTCTCTCTCTCTCTCTCTGCGCTCATGTGATCTGCTCCTGAACTTCTGCTCCAGCTTGGGACTTTGCTGTCAGGCCAATTTCAATTCTGCTCTGATGTTAAAGAACATGTCTGTTATTGCATAGCTTTGGGATTACATAATGAAGATTGAGCAAAGGGGGAACATTTTGTAGCAGCTGCTTGTTGAGTCTGTTATAAGGAAGAAGCTGGCTGTTACGAAGAAGGAAATGTCAGGATTGTAGCTGTATGGATTTGGTTGTTAATCCCCTCTGATTGGTGTATTTCTTACATATGTCATATTCAGTTTTCTTTCCTTCTGTTTCCAGGAACTCCCCCTCACCTCCCGCCTTGTCACCCCTCCTTCACAATTCTCCACCTTTCTCCTACTGATTCAAGCAGTGGGGAAAGAGGTGCTTAGTTAAAAAATAAATCATTCACAGTGAAAATTTGACATTTAAAATTCACTTGTATTAGGCACAAATATTCTTAAAGTATCAAAAGCAACACATCATACTGTTATATAACTTCATTTAACATGTGCCTTAGAAGATTATTAATGTTGTAATTAGTTAAAATGAAACAGTTTTCTGGCTTTTTTTGCAAAATTTTATTGTTCATATTTTCCATTATCTGAAAAGTGTTTGGAAGCAGAGTGGTCTAACCTACTTTCTGAAGTTTTTGAGGAAAAAAATTCAAAGTTTTGTGTTTTCAAGAATGGTCTAACATTCAAAGCACCACTGTAATGCTATATTTGGGTTGTGGGTTAGACTGCTGTGCCACTAAGACCATAAAATAATACAGAAATGATATAAAACTCAGTTGGGATTTTTTGTGGGTTAGGCCACTCTGCTTCTAACCCCATCAACTGCTTTAAATGAAAACTCCAGATGGAAGTAGCATCAGAAGATGGTCCACTGTGGTCATAAAGGGATGGACATGGTTAGCAACAATACTCAGGTAGGCTGTGGAGTTTAAACCATGATCAGTTGGTGCTAAGGGGCCCAAAGTGTGGCAAGAAAATATCCCCCACACCATCACACCAGCAGCCTGAACTGTTGATACAAGGCAGGATGGATCCATGCTTCCATGTTGTTTACGTCTAATTCTGATCATCCGAATGTTGCAGCTGAAATGGAGACTCATCAGACCAGGCAATGTTTTTCCAATCTTCTATTGTCCAATTTTGGTGAACCTGTGCCAAGTGGAGCCTCAGTTTTCTGTTTTTAGCTGACAGGAGCGGCACCTGGTGTGGTCTTCTGCTGCTGTAGTCCATCTTCTTCAAGGTTGGACGTGTTGTGGTTCAGGGATGGTATTCTGCATTCCTTGGTTGTAACCAGTGGTTATTTGAGTTCCTGTTGCTTTTCTATCATCTCTGACCAGTCTGTCCATTCTCCTCTGACTTCTCACATCAACAAGGCATTTTGGTTCACACAACTGCTGCTCACTGGATATTTTCTCTTTTTGGGTCCATTCTCTGTAAACCCTAGAGATGGCTGTGTGTGAAAATCCCAGTAGATCAGCAGTTTGTGAAATACTCAGACCAGCCCGTCTGACACCAACAACCATGCCAAGTTCAAGGTCACTTAAATCCCCTTTCTTCCCCATTCTGATGCTCACTTTGAAGTTCAGCAAGTTGTCTTGACCACGTCTACTTGCCTAAATGCACTGAGTTGCAGCCATGTTATTGGCTGATCACCTATTTGTGTTAACAAGCAATTGAACAGATGTACCTAATAAAGTGGTCAGTGAGTGTGTATTGTCAACCTGAAATTACATGGCATCCACGACCAAAGAATCAAGGTGTTAGTCGTAATGAAACTGTCTGGGGAGGGATGTCAAGATTGCCTAATAAGTGGGGTTGTGGACATTCTTTCCTGTTTCGGGATGTTCCAGTTCCAGTGTTGCCCTGAAATGTGTCTGCAGTCCAATGAGCCGAAGAGCGCATAGACAGAGGAGAATAAATAAGTGGTGACAAAATGTAATTAAAGCCAGCTTCTCATAACAAGCCTTAGCAGTTTACCGGAAAGATAAGGGACACTCCTTTGAGGACAGCAATGCTCACATCCTGTAGAGAGAAGACAAAATATTTGAGAAACGTGGGAAAAAAGCCATCTATGTTAAACTGGAACAGCTATCTCTAAGGAAGAGGCATCTACGACTCCACTCATCAGGTATTTATAATGCAGTCTTGGCTTATTAACTGGCCATAAGCCATTTGGTTTTGGGGTTGGAATAAATACTCAGGACTCCACACCATTCAGTTAGACCTAAAGAAACAGTTTGTCTCTGTGAACTGACCTCAAGACCCAAAAAGAGGAGTCCAGTTGCTTTTACTGAACCACTTAGGGTTTGGAAAATGTTGAACCAGTCTTTCTAGAACTCACACTGAGGAACTACAGCGTCTTTAAACAAATACATGTAAAGTTATAGCTCAGAGATCAGATGATCAAAGAAAGTGATTATGGCAAGATCTGTAGACATACAGTTAAATAATCACCCTGAGGAAAATAATTGACCAAGTTTAATATATTGAAACTGCGTCTTTCTTTGTCTTGAGAGGTGGAAAATGTAAAAATCGACACACAGCAGAGGAAATGTCTGGGAGAAAGAGACAGAAAGCCAGTGTCAGCGGAGGCTATTTGACGTCAGAATCAGTGTTTTGTGTTCGACTCATCATGTGACTCTTACTCAGTTCGCTTCAGTGTTGAGTGCACAAAGCCTGACACATGTGTGCAGCGGCCTGACAATCACACAAAGCTCACATTCAGCAGAGTCTGTACCGTCCACAACTCTTTACTGCTCGTTTCTCTCCCTGACTGTCTTCCGCCAAGCTCTAAAAGTTTGTCTAGTGTTAGTTTCCAGCGGCCTGCTGACACCTCTGTTAGGTTTTCTTTTGAAGCCGTCCTTCCTCTTTACGTTGTTGTTGTTGATACCTCAGTGAGGAATGAGTGCATGCGTGTGGATTAATGTTTGTTCAGCAGGTGAGGGCGCGTCTTGTTTGTTTGATCAAACTTTTTGGGCTTTTCATCTCAAGAATGTGAAGTATGAGTTCTCAAAACAAAAAAAGCTCATTCCCTCCTCTCCCCTTTTCTCCACCCAAAACCTGTCCAACACAACTCATACCACCTGGGATTATTATTATAGCAGCAAACTGACATATTAGAGATTTTAAAGTGGCTCCTTTGGTCTTTATGAAGCCTTTAAGCTAATACAATGGTGAGCCTCCTCCCTCTAGTGGAGAGTTTGACCACTGCAGAGTCATGGAGATGTGAGAGGAACTCATTCACTTTCAGATATCTGATCCCAGTTTGATGTGGGTTCACAAGAAGAAAACATTACGGGAAAAATCTTAGATTGTTGCTATTTTTAATCAGTATATGCATTACCACTGGCTGGGAGAGAACTCTCAGTCATCTGCCTTGTAGCATCTTTTCCCAGTTCTGTAGTTTGAAGTTGCACACTTTTTTTTTTATCCTCTTGCACTCTTTGACACCATTTCCACAATAAAACACTCACACATTTGTACATCCTTAGAATTGGACATTTTGCTTTTTAGATTTTTCTTATTGTTTATTTTTATTTACTGCACATTTACTTTTTTATCAGGATTTATGACGGTGGGAACTGTACTCTTTCTTAATAAAGTCTTTCTATTCTATTCTATTCTATTCTATTCTATTCTATTCTATTCTATTCTATTCTATTCTATTCTATTCTATTCTATTCCATATAAGGGCTTTAGACTTATACTGAGGCAAATATATTTAACTTCAAACTCGATAAAATGAAAATGTGCATATATTGGAGTAGAATAAAAACAGATCAACATTAGATAAAATAAAATGACACCATTAGAAGTGAGAAATTCATCAGAATGCAATAAAGAAAACAAAATCGCGACAGAGACAGGTGTTTAATTTAGATTTGAAAGATGCTGCTAATCTGATTCCATCCATCCATTATCTATACACCGCTTAATCCTCACTAGGGTCATGGGGGGACTGGAGTCTATCCCAGCTGACTAAGGGTGAAGGCAGGGGACACCCTGGACAGGTCACCAATCTATCATAAGGCTACATGTACAGACAAACAATCACAGTCACATTCACACCTACGGACAATTTAGAATCACCAATTAACCTCAGCATGTTTTTGGACTGTGGGAGGAAGCCAGAGAACCTGGAGAAACCCACACATACACGGGGAGAACATGGAAACTCCATGCAGAAAGATCCCAGGAAGGCGGGGACGCAAACCGGGGACCTTCTAGCTGCAAGGCGACAGTGCTAAACACCACGCCACTGTGCCGCCCTTCATCTGAGTCCAGTCTAATCCAAACTTTAGAAATGAGCAGTGATCAGCCACCTCGCAGCAGCCTGACGTGGGCTGTTGTTCTCACCGCATTAGTGACGTTTCTCCTCCTGAGTCACAACTGACTCACCGACTGTATATGAATCGTCCCGGAAACCTCTTGGAGATTATGAGGTTTGTTTATCGGGGTCAGTGGTGTGTCAGTATCTGTGTTGGATTACCCTGTCCACCTTTAATGATAGAAACAAGAGATTTATGAACTGTGAAGTCTTTACAAGCTGCCTTGAGAAAACCCTCAAAAACTCTCTTCTATTCTAAGCTGTTTGTCGTAGTTTGCAGGAAAAAAAAGTGTGAGCAAGAGATTTGACATCTCAATCTACACTGCCTATGAAAAGTACTCTCCCCCTTGGATGTTTCACCCTTTTCTTGCTTTTGTACATGAAATCATTGTCAGTAACATTTTGGCAGTTTTTTGACAAGAATTTGCAAAAAGAAAAAAAAAAGTTTTTAATATGAAAGTGAAAACAGATTTTCACAAAATCATGTCAATTAATCAAAAATATATAAGGTAAAGCAAATGATTGCATAAATATTCACCCCTTTTAAAGTGACTGACCTAATTCAGCAGAGGTCCAGCTAGTTGATGCAAGCAGTGTCACAATTAGTGGAATGGAGATCATTTTGTAGTATAGAAACACCTGTATCTGGAAGGTCCAGTGTCTGGTTCATCAGTATTCCTGCTAGAATTATGACATGAAGAACAAAGAACAACCTAAGCAACTCAGAGAAAAGTGTAAGTCAGGAGATTGCTACAAAAAGCTTTCCAACTCACTGGACATCCCAGAGTTGAGTTAAATCCACCATTAAGAAATGGAAAGGAGTACGGCACTTGTCTAAATCTGCCTAGAGCTGGTCGTTCTTACAAACTGAATAACAAGAAGACTGGTGAGGGAGGCCACCAAGATACCAATGACTCCTCTGAAACACTTGCGAAAATACACCGATCACATTATGACCACCTGCCTAAAATTGTGTTGGTTCCTCTTATGTGGTCCAAAATGCTCTGAACCATTGGGTCTGGACCAGAGGACCTCTCAGGGTGTCCTATGGGGTCTGGAACCAGGACGCTGGCAGTGGATCCTTTGGGTTCTCTGGGTTGTGCAGTGGAGCCTCAGGGAGTCAAATTTGTTCCACTGCATCCTGTTGATGCTTGATCAGAATGAGGTCTAGGAAGTTTGGAGGTCAAATCAACATCTTGGGGGATTGTCGTGTTCTTAAAGGTGTTCCTGATTGATGTTTTTGAATGTAATGAGGTGCATTTTCCTGCAGTGACATTTAAAATTTCCATTTGCATGAAGGAGTGTGTTTGTTCTGGGACAATGTTAGTTTTTTTGGTGTCTAAATCTCATCAACATGGACTCTAAAAAATCCAAGGTTTTCCAGCAGAACACCACATAATACCAATATGATCAATGTTATTCACTTCACCTGTCAGTGGTCTTAATGTTTGAGGCACTTTTTTTAATGAGTTTCTTCTGTTCCCTTGGCACTCATTTGCATTAGTTTCTGTTATTTGTTGTGGGCATAGGCGTTTCTAGCCCATTTTGGGGGGGTGCTCAAGCACCCCTAAATTGAATCCCAGCACCCCTAAAATTTGAGAGATTTTTTTTTGTATTGCATGTCCTTTTTTGACAAACCAGAAAAGTGTAAAAACCATACAGTACTTGGTTGATAGGTAATGTTTTAACAACAGAAATACAGCACCCCCTCCCCCCCTATCTTGCCTCTAAAATGGTTTGATCCGGCCCAACTTTCCCACCTGGGGCTCTGAGCCTCTACCTGCACAGAGCTCAGCGCTGCCTCCCAGAGAAGCTCATGTTCAGTCGTGGTGTAAGTAGCTGGTTTAAACCAGGATATGTGGCACAATTCTTAACTTCTACCACCCAATACCAACTCATTATTATCATTACAAGTCCTCATTTCTGCTGCATTTAATCACAGGTTGCTGTTTATGTTGTTAGCTAGGAGTTAGCTGACGTTTTTTCTAGCTAGCAAATGTTCCAGGTGGTCAGTGTCTGAACTGGACTGAGAGAAGCTGCTGTTGTGTCAAGTTCATGTGTTCATATTAAAACCAAGGAGCTGCTGACTAGCTAACTGACTGGATGCACATTAACATTAGAACTCCTATTGTGTGTGTGTGTGTGTGTGTGTGTGTGTGTGTGTGTGTGTGTGTGTGTGTGTGTGTGTGTGTGTGTGTGTGTGTGTGTGTGTGTGTGTGTGTGTGTGTGTGTGTGTACAGACAGACAGCCTCATCATGGACATAAGATTGTTTTTTCGAAAAAAAGAGTCAAGTTCAGGTAAGAGTGTGAGATCAAATGGTCTATCAGCAGTAATGTTGTTAGTTGGATCAATGGATCAATGTTTATATCTCTTATTAGATATAAAACGTATTGTTTGGTTATTTGCCTTTAGGTTGACAGTACAAAGAGACAGAGAGGACGTTATTTATTCGTATTCTTAAGGGTATTTTTTCATATTTATGTAATTTTTCATCTAGTTGAATACGATCTATTTGTGTATGATTGTCAGTCCAAAGAGGGAGATGGAAAAAGGGGAAGGAGAGGAGAGAGTTTAAGGTCAGGAAGAACCAGGTAAGAAAACAAGCAGAGAACAGTGGCAGCAAAACAGCAACTGTTAAGCTGACAAGCATTTAAAGAATCTTTATCAGTTTGGATGGTTTAGTCACAGACTTTTTCAAAAAGTGTTCTGCTTTTCTTTCACAAATGTGGGAATGAAATTACGTTAAAATGTACAAAACAGTGAAATGTATCTTGCCTGTCCAGGAACCTCTGGGTGCTCAGCACCAGTGTTTCCAACTCCTCAGTAAGGAAAGCAGCTATTGGCTGTCCTAAAAGCTGCTAGAAGTCACTAAATGATGTCATCGCCTAATTTGCATAATTTCCTGTTTGCATGTAATTGTAATCAACGTTGTAGGAGAGATAAAAAGTGAGTATAAAACACCCAAAATGTGCTTCTGAACTAGAGGCTGAATGCAGGGATTTATTTTAGTGACAGTGAAGAAACATTTTCATTTCCATCCCGCTCTGTAAGCAGGACGGATCTGCAGAGACTTTGATTCCTCTGCCGTCTGGACATGGAGTGATGTGGGTCTCCTCCAATCAGACGGTGGGATGCTGCAGGTCACTAGACTGACCAGCTGTGCTTTGGAAGGGGAGGAGCTCACAGCGCCACCTGCTGCTCGTTGAGGACAGTAACTGCAGAATGATACAGTTTATGACTCGGCACTACAATATTATTTAAATTTACATCATTATTATAATATTTAGGGTCAGACTCTACAGTATTAAGATTAAGAAATCAAATATTCTATAAAATGTAAATACACTGAACTCATTTGGATATATTTAAGTGAGACTCTACAATATTCTTTGACACAAATCTATCTAAATCAAAATTTTAATCATTTTTACTCCAAACATTTACTGGACTGATTTAAATATTAAAATCACTCCTTTCTAATCCTCTGCTGTACGTTCAAACCTGAGGCCTTAAATAGAAACACACAAGTATCTGATTGAAGGAACTTCTGCAGAGTCCTGGTTCCAGAACATGATGATAGAATTATAGACAAACTTTAACAAAAGCTGCCTGAGAGTTTACAGGTTTTTATGTTAGATTTCTTCAGTAATTTAATGAGAGTTATCAGCAAAAATCAAGTGTTCATTTGATGAACTTCATTTCCTAAAACATCCAGAATTGGAGCTCATATCTTTGGCAGCTGTAAAGTTTCTGCTCCTTCAAAGTTCACAACACAATGAATGAATTCCTAAAACACTCTCAATGCTGCAGAGCGTTTGATGCTGAAGCAGTGACCAGTTTTTCTGTTTCTTCTCTGGAGATGCACAATGAGGGACGTCTGCAGCGACTGAGAAAGAGTCTCACCACATCCTGACATGAGGAAAAAGACTTTATTGAAGACTACAATGAGAAAAACTATCAGAGAGCAGACGGCTGCATTCAAGGTGAGCTCTGAATGTTTGATCTGGAACAGGAATTCAATAACGGCAGCATGAGCTTCATTTCAGTCTGTAGCTGCTGAATTCATGGATGAATCATCTGGGACTAGAGAGGAAGACCAGCAAACATCCATGTCAGCTGATGGAGGTCCAAGAGTCTCACCCAACAACCAACCCACAGAGTGAAGACCTCCAATCTGATTGGACGGCCTCCTATTCAGCCACATGTGTGGACAAATTCCTCTAAGCTGATTTGTTTTCTAAAATAAATCTAGTTTGAGTCCTAATCCATGCCTGAGTGTTTGCTTCTTTACACCGCTGTTAACAGTTTAGGCTGTTAGATTGTTCCAGATAAGACAAGTACAAGATTCTTCAGAGCCGTTCTACCACGAGCCTGACAGGAAGAACTCCAACAGCTACTGAATGTTCCTGTGGTCCCCTCAAGGCTACAGGAGGAGTCCTACGAGGAAGAGCCGGTCCACCTGATGGCGGCCAGTCGCTGCGGTTCAAAGCCAACACCGACTATGTGGACTTCTACTGGACCACATGGAGGCCTTCAAACCGGACCAACAAGTTCAGCGACTCCCCGACTCGTGGGTCTGAGGACGCCGCCGAGCCTCGGCCCAGCCGGCCGCCTGTCTGTGGGTGTTTGAGTGCTGAGAGGTTTGTGGATACATGTGAACGTTCTGTGTTGAAACAGCAGCTTTGGACTCAGTAACGCCGGGAAAAACCAAGAGCTCCTTTATTTGTGACTTCCACTAAAAAAACTGATGAAAATAAGTTTGCCAGGGTTCTGACTGATAACAGATTATTAAATAATGAAAAAATGAAAATAACTGTTTAAATATTCCTTTTAACAATCCTTTTAGGTCTACATTTCCTTTACACTGACTTCTTGGTATATGTACAAGTATTTTGGGTGGAATATACCAATAAGCCCAATGTTCAAGGGTTCTTCTGGGATTATACTATTAAACCAACCTTTTAGGTAAATATTCCAGGATGTTGGGTAGAATATACCATCAGATCAACTTTTTAGGTCTACAGTGGAAGATTTTAGAGTAGAATATTACTCCAAACCATCCTTTAGGTCTACATTTAAGGTGGAATACTCCTTTACACCAAGATTTTTTGGTCTACATTGAAGGCTTTTAGGTGGAATATTCCTTTGAACGAACTTTTAAAGTTTATGTTCAAGGATGTTGGGTGGAATATACCATCAGACCAACCTCCAAGGTCTACAGTAGTGAATTTTAGGTGGAATATACCATTAAACTCACCTTTTAGGTCTACATTGGAGGATTTTAGGTGGAATGCTCTTCCAAACCGTGTTTTAGTCTACATTTAAGGATGTTTATGATGGTATATTCTTCCAAACCAACTTTTCAGGTCTACATTTCAGGTGGAATATTCCTTTAAACCAACCTAAACTTCATGTTTTGATCATTATCAAGTGAGAAACCTCAATCCAGGCTCCTCATAATGACGTTTGAGATTTATGCTGCTTTTATTTGTTTAGTCCAGACTAAATGACAGAAATCCACAACTGTAATTTTATTTCAGGACTCAGTTATTAAATGTCAAAACAATCCATGTGACTCTAAAAACTCAACAGCTTTATTAAACTCTCCACAAGGATCCAAAATAAGCTGGACTTCTACATGAGATTATCAATTATTCTTCATCTACTTCCTGAAAAGTTTGGTCAATAAAAAAGACTAATATTTTCAGCTGAACTAAAGACAGACTTTGTGATTTTTCTGCTCACATGTGTTGTAAACTTCCTCTTTCAAATAAATAGCCTCCTAACCCCCTGGAAACCAGTGTTTGTCCTGTTTTTGTGTTGCTCCTCGGCGACCCTAGACAGCCGGGTCCTAATGTTTTTTGAGCAACACACCATACTATGACGTTTTTACAATGAGGGTTCTGCTATGGAACCAGTTTGACATGTTCAGGTGTTCTTTGTGTGAAAACTCAGAGATTTCAGGTATCAGAAGGTGGTTTTCAACTTTCTTTGTTAACTTTCTGCTTCAACTTTAAACTAAATTTCCTTCACTAACCCAGCCCTCTGGACTTCCAGGAAGCTGTGTTCCTATTGGCTGTCCAGGTGGCTGCTTGGTGTTATCAGGAACACCTGAGCAGCTCAGTGTCTTCCTGCTTTATTTAGCTGCAGACAAACATTTCCTCTGCTTCACCACTGAACCGGGTTTGGCTCCATTGCTTTAGTTTGTTCTTTAGGCGTTGGCTTGCAGCTTCCAGCAGTAAAATTGTCTTTAATGTGTTTCTTGGTGTGTTTTAGGGCTTTGTACTGGATAGTTGTCTTGGTAAATGTGGTTCTTTAGCCACAGTTAGCACATGGTGCTGATGTGTGCAGTGATTAGTGGATTTGCTGCAGCTGCGTTGTGTCTTTATCTTGGCTGTAGTGAGTCTCTAGAGGTTTTTGGTCAGACACATTCTGTATTCTTGTTTGTGAAGCAGCGTTGGTTGTCCAGAAGGTAAGAGTTCCTGTCCTGATTCTCTGTTCTCAGAGGTTCTCTGGTAGGCTGCAGGAGACTTTAGCGTTTGGGTTGTGCTAGTTTGGTTTTTGTAGTTTCATTTGGACGACTAGCTTGAAGCTTCTCCAGGTGGTTTAGTGAGGTTTTCTGGAACAGTTCTACAAAGCAACCTGCAGCAGAAGAGACTTTGAGAGTTTTTAGGAAGTTCTGGAGAGCAGACTTTAGAGCAGCAGAAACATTTGTCAGCAGTTTGAGCAGGAGAAGGTGAGCTTCAGAGTAGAAATGAGATGGAAACCTTCTTGACCCGTGTGGTGAGGTCCTGTACCAAGAGTTTGAGCAGGTTGTGAAGAGTCTGTAGTTCTTTGGTCTGAAAGCACAAGAAGAGTCGACTCATTAAAGGAGAAAACGGGAGATATTGTTGGTTCTTCTGTTGCTCTGCAGTTTCCTTAGACTGAATATCAAGTTTATATTTTAAATGATTTCCCATGTGAGCCCAAAAACACTTCAATAAACTCCCTCCATCCCCTGTTCACAACATATTTTATTACCATGTTATATATATATATATATATATATATATATATATATATATATATATATATATATATATATATATATATATTTTTTTTTTTTTAATGTTTTTGAGTTTGAATCCTAGTTTTAGCGTAGTTTTTTCTCTTTGCTTGTTTAGTTTCGTCATCTGTGTAAAAGGTGCTAAACAAATAAAGTTGAATTGATAAACTGAATAATTGACTAATTCATGATTGTGACAACAGAAGTATTTTCATTGTGATTGAAGGGTTTATTTCATTTTTAAGGTTGGGGTTAAAATCTTGACAGAAAAAGAAGATTAAAGAAATAAACTACATAACAAAAAGCAATTAAATCAAAAGGAAAAAAAATTAATACAATAAAACTTTAAAAGAAATGTCTTTGTTTAAAAAGTATTTTTTAAAGGTTTAATTATGTGAAATATTTTCTCTGTAATTTTTAGTAATTTTATGTTAAAAATTTTGTTTAATTTCATACTTACATGGTTTGTATCATGTTTAATTATCGAATTCAATATTTTGTCAGTTAAAATGAAGTTAAACATTAAATACAATTAAATGACAAACTGACAAAATATTGAATTCGATAATTAGACACGATACAAACCATGTAAGTATGAAATTAAACAAAATTTTTAACATAAAATTATTAAAAATTACAGAGAAAGTATTTTACATAATTAAACATTTAAAAAATACCTTTTAAACGAGAATAATATTAAACATTTAAAAAAATACAAAACATTTAATTAGATTATTAAACCTTTAAAAAGACAAAACATTTAATCAAAAAATTAAATGTTTAATCAGAAAATTAAATCTTAAAGACAATAAAACTTCAAATAGGAATTAAACAGAAAATACAATGAAGCCTTTAAAAAGAAAATTAAACATTAAAAAGTGGTAAAACATTTATAAAGAAAAACATTAAAGATTTAATCGAAAAATTAAATATTGGGAAAGAAAAAAAAATTCAAACAAGCTGATAAAACATTTGAGAAAACAATTGAACATTAAAAAGACAAAACATTTCTAAATCAAATCAGACATTAGAAAAGAATAAAAGGTGAGAAAATAGCAAAACTAAACGTTTAAGAAGACTCAAACTAAAGACAAAACATTTGAAAAGACACCAGTTAGACTTTAAAAGATGAAATTAAACAGAAGAGACAATAAAATGATCAAAAAGAGCAAAAACAGATCAAGATCTTAAAGCGTTTTCTAGTCTGAAATGAAAACATCAAGTTGTTTCTTCAAACGTTTCCTCTTTCTATGTTCTTGGTTTGATTGTGGACAGATTTACTAAGACCTCATTTCAGAAAACTGCTTTCCAGATGCAGTCTACTAGTAGTTGAAGGCATCGATCAAACTAATGTTACCTTCTAATCTCCACAAACTTTACTGTTCAGTGAAGAGAATCAAAGTTTGTTGAGGATTTTTAAAGAACCCACAGGTGAAGGTCTGAGAAGAACTCAGATGGATGGTCTAAATGTGAAATCAAGACTCATGGTCACAAGTTTTAAGGCTTCTGTTAACCAGAAAGTTCAAACTAACAGAGAAGTACTGAGAAACTTTTAAAATTTCAGTCCTCAGACTGTCTGAAGGTTCAAACTAACAGAGAACCGCTGAAGAACTTTTAGGTTTTCAGTCCTCAGACTGTCTGAAGGTTCAAACTAACAGAGAACTACTCAGGAACTTAGAAGATATAGTCCTCGGACTGTCTGAAAGTTCAATCTAACAGAGAACTACTGTGGGACTTAGAAAATTTCAGCCCTCAGACTGTGTGAAAGCTCAGGTCCTGAGGACTCGGGAGGTGTGGAGGCTTGGAAAGTCTTGGAAGTGAGGGTTCAACCCTCCAGCACAGAGGCTGAAGTCCAACCTCCTGAGAAAAACGGTCGAGTCGAGACCCGAGCTAAAAAAAAAACTCGAAAACGACAAAAAATAGATGATAAATGCGCAAAAAAAAGAAAATTTAGTATCTGAGCGAATAGCTCAGGGGGATAAGAGACAGACTACCAACTGGAAGGTAGCTGGTTCAAGACCCGCCAGTGGCAGTTTTCTTTCTTTGTCTTTGTCAAGATTTTGAGAAAAATTTAAGAAGGGTCTGGTCTTGAACCAGTGACCTGCAGCTCCATAGGCAAATCCTTAACTCACTGAGCTATAGATCAGATACAAAGAAATAATTTCGTCGTCCCTTTGACATCGTAGTTCCTCAAGTGACCACATGGGTGGAGCCAAGGCGGAGTCTGGGTGGAGTCAGGGCGGAGAGTAGGCGGGGAGGTGGGTGGCGGCCTCCCCCCTCTACTCCCCCACCTCCCCCCACCGCCCACCACACCTTCCCCCACCCCACGAGTTCTTCGAGTCGCCACGAGTTCTTCGAGTCTCCACGGGTTTTCCCCAGTTTCTGGAGTTTCCACCAGGTCGGAGGCAGAACAACTTGTCATGAAGAGGTGTTGAAGTCGGCCAGGATGGACTGACTTTTTACAGCGACTAGAAGGAAGACCACTAGAAGAGCAGGTCTTTAACCACCATCCATAAAAGCCATGGAGTCGCTCCAGAGAAATGAAGGGAGAGAAACTTTTATCAACCTCCATCCAGATGTTCAACTTGATATCTTTGACATTTTTAGCACCACAAACCTTTAGTATCACACTTTATTATCATTTATTAGGACTTTAATGGAATCAACCAGCAGATTTACTTTTTGTTGACAAACTTTATTCTTGTCGTCGTGGGACTGCAGTATTTAAAACTCTTCCTTCTATTTGACCTCATGTTTATTAGTTTTAGTGGAGAAAGTTATTTTAGTTGTCGATTAGTCTCTTAAAAAACAAATAATAAATTGGATTAGTCAAGAGCTTTAAATTTCTTACTTTGTTATGTTTTAAATATGACAAAAAAATATAAAAATTAAGCGTCTTGAGACAATTTGACCTGTAATTGGCGTTATATAAATAAAATTGAATTTAAATTGTATGTATCTTGTAATGTTGGAGTAATTCAGCCATATATGTTGGAAAACACATTTTCTTTGTCCATTAATCTGTTGATTGTTTTCTCCACTAATTCATTTCTTGTTTTGGTTTATAAAATGTCAAACCCAAATATATTCAGTTTACTGTCATAAAAACCAAAAAGATTTACATTCATGATGCAGGAATCAGGCAGTTTTTCACTTTTTATCTTAGTTTAGTCAGAAAGATAGTTGATAATGTGTGAATTGTTGCAGCTTGTGAGCCGTAAAAGGTTTTAATCTTTGGGGCCGAGTGTCAAAAACATTTAGAAACCAACATCAACAAAACACTCAACAAAGATTTGAACATCATTAAAGGGAAATCCAACTTTTGCATGACAATGTCTAATTAAAGGACATTTATTTCCAACGTAAATGTGTGATATTCATCCTCTGGAGCTTTCTCTTCACATCGTCTTCCACCTGGACTGGTTTGGTCGGGAGCATGTGCAACAAACATTTGAAAAACTGCACTTTAACATCAATGAATGACACTGAAGTTTAATCTCTACATAAATGAGACTGAGTCTGGATGTGCTGCTCTGTCATTAACTCCTAAGTTTAGGGAAAGTTCAAACAAAAGAGGACAGTTCAGATAAGACTTGAGAATGAGCTTATTTTGAACAAACATCTCAGACTTTCTGAGCTTCAGCACCTCTAGCAAGATATTTTAACAACAAGCAACTCAAGAGATCCAGAAGTTGGAGAGAGTTAGCTTTAGCTGAGCCAAAGAACATGTGGGACGCTAACCTAGCAAACATTTCAGACTTTTCTCTGTGAATTCTGAGAAATAATTTCCTATTTAATGACAGAGCTACACATCTTAACTCAGTCTCATTAAAACAGACTCTAATTCAGTGTCATCCATCCATATTAAAGTGCAGTTACCCAAAATGTTTGTTGCATGAGCTCCAACAAAACCTGTCCAGGTAGAAGGCCACTTTGACAAACAGGAAGTGGAAGATTCCAAGCAGATTTATAGAAGGGGGAACCGGACTGTACTAAGTGTGGTCGAGTATAGAGGGGTGTTTTGTGGGTTTTTAAGGCTGATAATGATTATTAGTGAGACATTTGGAGTAGATATTCATTTGCAGTAAATGAAAGTATTTAAAATCTTGGAGTTAAACTTAGAAGAACACAAACTCTAACAGAAAACTTTGTTGATACGTTTTTGTTTTGTTTACAGATGTTAAGTTAAAGGAGTTTTATTCGTGATGTATAACCAATCAAATCACTCCAGAAGACAGAGCGACCACAGGTAGATAAAGGTTCAGAGCCAAAGTAGCGCCATTTTTAAATGTATTTATTACCGTAAATCAGTAAAAAATAAAATACTGATAATCAGTAAATCAGTCAGCCCACAATTACTACAATTCTACAGTGGATGTGTCTTTTATACAGTATATGATGTATACACTATGTTTGTTTCTTCCTCTGTTGTTTTCTGGATTGTACTCAGCTGCATGCCTTCGTCCACCCGGCCTCCGTTGACTCGTCCCGCCTGCCGTCTCTGGAGCTGAAGCTGGATTGGAACAGACCAAAGTACAGTCCAATCACGATGCCAGCTGCCTCTCAAAAGGCTCCTTCATCTGGCAGGTGGCGGCACTTCTTCTGAGGGGAAGCTGAGCTGGCCCGGCAGAACTTTGGAGATGTGTTCCAGTGGTTGGTGGATGTGTGGGGAGATAGAGAGGGACCTTTGAATCGTTCAGAAAAGAAAACAGGGAACCTCGTAGTTTTAGTTTAGGGTGCTACTGCGGTGTGGTTTTGGGTTTTAAGAGGTGAACAGGAAGAGTTCTTTTTCATATTGATGATGTTTTACTTTGTTCCTGGTTGGAATGCCCATCAGTGTCAACGTGAAGTTCACTTTTAGTTCTGTTTATTCATTTTTATTTTACTAACACCCATTTGCTTTTAACCCCCTCACATGTTGTGTTGTTGTAAACTTACTCTTTCAAATAAATACTCATCTAACCCTCTGGAAACCAGTGTTTTCACACACATTATTTCATCATATGGCACGTTTTTACAACATGTTTGAAAAATGGCATTTTTTTTCGACATAGTATAGTAAGGCGTTTTTTTTGCACCAAAATTCATGATGATTTTTTTTTCAAAGAAAACCTTTCTGGAGTGTTTTTCACGCCCTCCTTTACATTATTTCATCATATGGCACGTTTTTACAACATGTTTGAAAAATGGCATTTTTTTTCGACATAGTATAGTAAGGCATTTTTTTTGCGCCAAAATTCATGATGATTTTTTTTCAAAGAAAACCTTTCTGGAGTGTTTTTCAAGCCCTCCTTTACATTATTTCATCATATGGCACGTTTTTACAACATGTTTGAAAAATGGCATTTTTTTTCGACATAGTATAGTAAGGCGTTTTTTTTGCGCCAAAATTCATGATGATTTTTTTTTCAAAGAAAACCTTTCTGGAGTGTTTTTCAAGCCCTCCTTTACATTATTTCATCATATGGCACGTTTTTACAACATGTTTGAAAAATGGCATTTTTTTTCGACATAGTATAGTAAGGTGTTTTTTTTTGCGCCAAAATTCATGATGATTTTTTTTTCAAAGAAAACCTTTCTGGAGTGTTTTTCACGGCCTCCTTTACATTATTTCATCATATGGCACGTTTTTACAACATGTTTGAAAAATGGCATTTTTTTTCGACATAGTATAGTAAGGCGTTTTTTTTTGCGCCAAAATTCATGATGATTTTTTTTTCAAAGAAAACCTTTCTGGAGTGTTTTTCACGCCTCCTTTACATTATTTCATCATATGGCACGTTTTTACAACATGTTTGAAAAATAGCATTTTTTTTCGACATAGTATAGTAAGGCATTTTTTTGCGCCAAAATTCATGATGATTTTTTTTCAAAGAAAACCTTTCTGGAGTGTTTTTCACGGCCTCCTTTACATTATTTCATCATATGGCACGTTTTTACAACATGTTTGAAAAATGGCATTTTTTTTCGACATAGTATAGTAAGGCGTTTTTTTTTGCGCCAAAATTCATGATGATTTTTTTTTCAAGGACAACCTTTCTGGAGTGTTTTTCACGCCCTCCTTTACATTATTTCATCATATGGCACGTTTTTACAACATGTTTGAAAAATGGCATTTTTTTTCGACATAGTATAGTAAGGCATTTTTTTTTGCACCAAAATTCATGATGATTTTTTTTCAAAGAAAACCTTTCTGGAGTGTTTTTCACGGCCTCCTTTACATTATTTCATCATATGGCACGTTTTTACAACATGTTTGAAAAATGGCATTTTTTTTTCGACATAGTATAGTAAGGCGTTTTTTTTTGCGCCAAAATTCATGATGATTTTTTTTTCAAGGACAACCTTTCTGGAGTGTTTTTCACGCCCTCCTTTACATTATTTCATCATATGGCACGTTTTTACAACATGTTTGAAAAATGGCATTTTTTTTCGACATAGTATAGTAAGGCGTTTTTTTTGCGCCAAAATTCATGATGATTTTTTTTTCAAAGAAAACCTTTCTGGAGTGTTTTTCACGGCCTCCTTTACATTATTTCATCATATGGCACGTTTTTACAACATGTTTGAAAAATGGCATTTTTTTTCGACATAGTATAGTAAGGCGTTTTTTTTTTGCGCCAAAATTCATGATGATTTTTTTTTCAAGGACAACCTTTCTGGAGTGTTTTTCACGCCGTCCTTTACATTATTTCATCATATGGCACGTTTTTACAACATGTTTGAAAAATAGCATTTTTTTTCGACATAGTATAGTAAGGCATTTTTTTGCGCCAAAATTCATGATGATTTTTTTTTCAAAGAAAACCTTTCTGGAGTGTTTTTCACGGCCTCCTTTACATTATTTCATCATATGGCACGTTTTTACAACATGTTTGAAAAATGGCATTTTTTTTCGACATAGTATAGTAAGGCGTTTTTTTTTGCGCCAAAATTCATGATGATTTTTTTTTCAAAGAAAACCTTTCTGGAGTGTTTTTCACGGCCTCCTTTACATTATTTCATCATATGGCACGTTTTTACAACATGTTTGAAAAATGGCATTTTTTTTCGACATAGTATAGTAAGGCGTTTTTTTTGCGCCAAAATTCATGATGATTTTTTTTTCTAACAAAACCTTTCTGGAGTGTTTTTCACGCCCTCCTTTACATTATTTCATCATATGGCACGTTTTTACAACATGTTTGAAAAATGGCATTTTTTTTCGACATAGTATAGTAAGGCGGTTTTTTTTTGCGCCAAAATTCATGATGATTTTTTTTTCAAGGACAACCTTTCTGGAGTGTTTTTCACGCCGTCCTTTACATTATTTCATCATATGGCACGTTTTTACAACATGTTTGAAAAATGGCATTTTTTTTCGACATAGTATAGTAAGGCGTTTTTTTTTTTGCGCCAAAATTCATGATGATTTGTTTTTCAAGGACAACCTTTCTGGAGTGTTTTTCACGCCCTCCTTTACATTATTTCATCATATGGCACGTTTTTACAACATGTTTGAAAAATGGCATTTTTTTTTCGACATAGTATAGTAAGGCGTTTTTTTTGCGCAAAAATTCATGATGATTTTTTTTTCAAAGAAAACCTTTCTGGAGTGTTTTTCACGCCCTCCTTTACATTATTTCATCATATGGCACGTTTTTACAACATGTTTGAAAAATGGCATTTTTTTTCGACATAGTATAGTAAGGCGTTTTTTTTGCGCCACAATTCATGATGATTTTTTTGTCAAAGACAACCTTTCTGGAGTGTTTTTCACGCCCTCCTTTACATTATTTCATCATATGGCACGTTTTTACATGTTTGAAAAATGGCATTTTTTTTCGACATAGTATAGTAAGGCGTTTTTTTTGCGCCAAAATTCATGATGATTTTTTTTTCTAAGAAAACCTTTCTGGAGTGTTTTTCACGCCCTCCTTTACATTATTTCATCATATGGCACGTTTTTACATGTTTGAAAAATGGCATTTTTTTTCGACATAGTATAGTAAGGCGTTTTTTTTTGCGCCAAAATTCATGATGATTTTTTTTTCTAAGAAAACCTTTCTGGAGTGTTTTTCACGGCCTCCTTTACAGTATTTCATCATATGGCACGTTTTTACAACATGTTTGAAAAATGGCAGTTTTTTTCGACATAGTATAGTAAGGCGTTTTTTTTGCGCCAAAATTCATGATGATTTTTTTTTCAAAGAAAACCTTTCTGGAGTGTTTTTCACGCCCTCCTTTACATTATTTCATCATATGGCACGTTTTTACAACATGTTTGAAAAATGGCATTTTTTTTCGACATAGTATAGTAAGGCGTTTTTTTTTGCGCCAAAATTCATGATGATTTTTTTTTCAAGGACAGCCTTTCTGGAGTGTTTTTCACGCCCTCCTTTACATTATTTCATCATATGGCACGTTTTTACAACATGTTTGAAAAATGGCATTTTTTTTTCGACATAGTATAGTAAGGCGTTTTTTTTGCGCAAAAATTCATGATGATTTTTTTTTCTAAGAAAACCTTTCTGGAGTGTTTTTCAAGCCCTCCTTTACAGTATTTCATCATATGGCACGTTTTTACAACATGTTTGAAAAATGGCATTTTTTTTTCGACATAGTATAGTAAGGCGTTTTTTTTGCGCCAAAATTCATGATGATTTTTTTTTCAAGGACAACCTTTCTGGAGTGTTTTTCACGCCCTCCTTTACATTATTTCATCATATGGCACGTTTTTACATGTTTGAAAAATGGCATTTTTTTTCGACATAGTATAGTAAGGCGTTTTTTTTGCGCAAGAATTCATGATGATTTTTTTTTCTAAGAAAACCTTTCTGGAGTGTTTTTCACGCCCTCCTTTACATTATTTCATCATATGGCACGTTTTTACAACATGTTTGAAAAATGGCATTTTTTTCGACATAGTATAGTAAGGCATTTTTTTTGCGCAAAAATTCATGATGATTTTTTTTTCTAAGAAAACCTTTCTGGAGTGTTTTTCACGCCCTCCTTTACATTATTTCATCATATGGCACGTTTTTACAACATGTTTGAAAAATGGCATTTTTTTTCGACATAGTATAGTAAGGCGTTTTTTTTTGCGCCAAAATTCATGATGATTTTTTTTTCTAAGGACAACCTTTCTGGAGTGTTTTTCACGCCCTCCTTTACATTATTTCATCATATGGCACGTTTTTACAACATGTTTGAAAAATGGCATTTTTTTTCGACATAGTATAGTAAGGCGTTTTTTTTGCGCAAAAATTCATGATGATTTTTTTTTCAAAGAAAACCTTTCTGGAGTGTTTTTCACGCCCTCCTTTACATTATTTCATCATATGGCACGTTTTTACAACATGTTTGAAAAATGGCATTTTTTTTCGACATAGTATAGTAAGGCGTTTTTTTTTGCGCCACAATTCATGATGATTTTTTTTTCAAGGACAACCTTTCTGGAGTGTTTTTCACGCCGTCCTTTACATTATTTCATCATATGGCACGTTTTTACAACATGTTTGAAAAATGGCATTTTTTTTCGACATAGTATAGTAAGGCGTTTTTTTTTTTGCGCCAAAATTCATGATGATTTTTTTTTCAAGGACAACCTTTCTGGAGTGTGTTTCACGCCCTCCTTTACATTATTTCATCATATGGCACGTTTTTACAACATGTTTGAAAAATGGCATTTTTTTTTCGACATAGTATAGTAAGGCATTTTTTTTGCGCAAAAATTCATGATGATTTTTTTTTCTAAGAAAACCTTTCTGGAGTGTTTTT
>CM049579.1:29987792-30123585 GCA_027123335.1 Amphiprion clarkii | reverse complement strand
TTTTCACGCCCTCCTTTACATTATTTCATCATATGGCACGTTTTTACAACATGTTTGAAAAATGGCATTTTTTTTCGACATAGTATAGTAAGGCGTTTTTTTTGCGCCAAAATTCATGATGATTTTTTTTTCAAAGAAAACCTTTCTGGAGTGTTTTTCACGCCCTCCTTTACATTATTTCATCATATGGCACGTTTTTACAACATGTTTGAAAAATGGCATTTTTTTTCGACATAGTATAGTAAGGCGTTTTTTTTGCGCCAAAATTCATGATGATTTTTTTTTCAAAGAAAACCTTTCTGGAGTGTTTTTCACGCCCTCCTTTACATTATTTCATCATATGGCACGTTTTTACAACATGTTTGAAAAATGGCATTTTTTTTCGACATAGTATAGTAAGGCGTTTTTTTTGCGCCAAAATTCATGATGATTTTTTTTTCAAAGAAAACCTTTCTGGAGTGTTTTTCACGCCCTCCTTTACATTATTTCATCATATGGCACGTTTTTACAACATGTTTGAAAAATGGCATTTTTTTTCGACATAGTATAGTAAGGCGTTTTTTTTGCGCCAAAATTCATGATGATTTTTTTTTCAAAGAAAACCTTTCTGGAGTGTTTTTCACGCCCTCCTTTACATTATTTCATCATATGGCACGTTTTTACAACATGTTTGAAAAATGGCATTTTTTTTCGACATAGTATAGTAAGGCGTTTTTTTTGCGCCAAAATTCATGATGATTTTTTTTTCAAAGAAAACCTTTCTGGAGTGTTTTTCACGCCCTCCTTTACATTATTTCATCATATGGCACGTTTTTACAACATGTTTGAAAAATGGCATTTTTTTTCGACATAGTATAGTAAGGCGTTTTTTTTGCGCCAAAATTCATGATGATTTTTTTTTCAAAGAAAACCTTTCTGGAGTGTTTTTCACGCCCTCCTTTACATTATTTCATCATATGGCACGTTTTTACAACATGTTTGAAAAATGGCATTTTTTTTCGACATAGTATAGTAAGGCGTTTTTTTTGCGCCAAAATTCATGATGATTTTTTTTTCAAAGAAAACCTTTCTGGAGTGTTTTTCACGCCCTCCTTTACATTATTTCATCATATGGCACGTTTTTACAACATGTTTGAAAAATGGCATTTTTTTTCGACATAGTATAGTAAGGCGTTTTTTTTTGCGCCAAAATTCATGATGATTTTTTTTTCAAAGAAAACCTTTCTGGAGTGTTTTTCACGCCTCCTTTACATTATTTCATCATATGGCACGTTTTTACAACATGTTTGAAAAATGGCATTTTTTTTCGACATAGTATAGTAAGGCGTTTTTTTTGCGCCAAAATTCATGATGATTTTTTTTTCAAAGAAAACCTTTCTGGAGTGTTTTTCACGCCCTCCTTTACATTATTTCATCATATGGCACGTTTTTACAACATGTTTGAAAAATGGCATTTTTTTTCGACATAGTATAGTAAGGCGTTTTTTTTGCGCCAAAATTCATGATGATTTTTTTTTCAAGGAAAACCTTTCTGGAGTGTTTTTCACGCCCTCCTTTACATTATTTCATCATATGGCACGTTTTTACAACATGTTTGAAAAATGGCATTTTTTTTCGACATAGTATAGTAAGGCGTTTTTTTTGCGCCAAAATTCATGATGATTTTTTTTTCAAAGAAAACCTTTCTGGAGTGTTTTTCACGCCCTCCTTTACATTATTTCATCATATGGCACGTTTTTACAACATGTTTGAAAAATGGCATTTTTTTTCGACATAGTATAGTAAGGCGTTTTTTTTTGCGCCAAAATTCATGATGATTTTTTTTTCAAAGAAAACCTTTCTGGAGTGTTTTTCACGCCCTCCTTTACATTATTTCATCATATGGCACGTTTTTACAACATGTTTGAAAAATGGCATTTTTTTTCGACATAGTATAGTAAGGCGTTTTTTTTGCGCCAAAATTCATGATGATTTTTTTTTCAAAGAAAACCTTTCTGGAGTGTTTTTCACGCCCTCCTTTACATTATTTCATCATATGGCACGTTTTTACAACATGTTTGAAAAATGGCATTTTTTTTCGACATAGTATAGTAAGGCGTTTTTTTTTGCGCCAAAATTCATGATGATTTTTTTTTCAAAGAAAACCTTTCTGGAGTGTTTTTCACGCCCTCCTTTACATTATTTCATCATATGGCACGTTTTTACAACATGTTTGAAAAATGGCATTTTTTTTCGACATAGTATAGTAAGGCGTTTTTTTTGCGCCAAAATTCATGATGATTTTTTTTTCAAAGAAAACCTTTCTGGAGTGTTTTTCACGCCCTCCTTTACATTATTTCATCATATGGCACGTTTTTACAACATGTTTGAAAAATGGCATTTTTTTTTCGACATAGTATAGTAAGGCGTTTTTTTTTGCGCCAAAATTCATGATGATTTTTTTTTCAAAGAAAACCTTTCTGGAGTGTTTTTCACGCCCTCCTTTACATTATTTCATCATATGGCACGTTTTTACAACATGTTTGAAAAATGGCATTTTTTTTCGACATAGTATAGTAAGGCGTTTTTTTTTGCGCCAAAATTCATGATGATTTTTTTTTCAAAGAAAACCTTTCTGGAGTGTTTTTCACGCCTCCTTTACATTATTTCATCATATGGCACGTTTTTACAACATGTTTGAAAAATGGCATTTTTTTTCGACATAGTATAGTAAGGCGTTTTTTTTGCGCCAAAATTCATGATGATTTTTTTTTCAAAGAAAACCTTTCTGGAGTGTTTTTCACGCCCTCCTTTACATTATTTCATCATATGGCACGTTTTTACAACATGTTTGAAAAATGGCATTTTTTTTCGACATAGTATAGTAAGGCGTTTTTTTTGCGCCAAAATTCATGATGATTTTTTTTTCAAAGAAAACCTTTCTGGAGTGTTTTTCACGCCCTCCTTTACATTATTTCATCATATGGCACGTTTTTACAACATGTTTGAAAAATGGCATTTTTTTTCGACATAGTATAGTAAGGCGTTTTTTTTGCGCCAAAATTCATGATGATTTTTTTTTCAAAGAAAACCTTTCTGGAGTGTTTTTCACGCCCTCCTTTACATTATTTCATCATATGGCACGTTTTTACAACATGTTTGAAAAATGGCATTTTTTTTCGACATAGTATAGTAAGGCGTTTTTTTTGCGCCAAAATTCATGATGATTTTTTTTTCAAAGAAAACCTTTCTGGAGTGTTTTTCACGCCCTCCTTTACATTATTTCATCATATGGCACGTTTTTACAACATGTTTGAAAAATGGCATTTTTTTTCGACATAGTATAGTAAGGCGTTTTTTTTGCGCCAAAATTCATGATGATTTTTTTTTCAAAGAAAACCTTTCTGGAGTGTTTTTCACGCCCTCCTTTACATTATTTCATCATATGGCACGTTTTTACAACATGTTTGAAAAATGGCATTTTTTTTCGACATAGTATAGTAAGGCGTTTTTTTTGCGCCAAAATTCATGATGATTTTTTTTTCAAAGAAAACCTTTCTGGAGTGTTTTTCACGCCCTCCTTTACATTATTTCATCATATGGCACGTTTTTACAACATGTTTGAAAAATGGCATTTTTTTTCGACATAGTATAGTAAGGCGTTTTTTTTTGCGCCAAAATTCATGATGATTTTTTTTTCAAAGAAAACCTTTCTGGAGTGTTTTTCACGCCCTCCTTTACATTATTTCATCATATGGCACGTTTTTACAACATGTTTGAAAAATGGCATTTTTTTTCGACATAGTATAGTAAGGCGTTTTTTTTGCGCCAAAATTCATGATGATTTTTTTTTCAAAGAAAACCTTTCTGGAGTGTTTTTCACGCCCTCCTTTACATTATTTCATCATATGGCACGTTTTTACAACATGTTTGAAAAATGGCATTTTTTTTCGACATAGTATAGTAAGGCGTTTTTTTTGCGCCAAAATTCATGATGATTTTTTTTTCAAAGAAAACCTTTCTGGAGTGTTTTTCACGCCCTCCTTTACATTATTTCATCATATGGCACGTTTTTACAACATGTTTGAAAAATGGCATTTTTTTTCGACATAGTATAGTAAGGCGTTTTTTTTTGCGCCAAAATTCATGATGATTTTTTTTTCAAAGAAAACCTTTCTGGAGTGTTTTTCACGCCCTCCTTTACATTATTTCATCATATGGCACGTTTTTACAACATGTTTGAAAAATGGCATTTTTTTTCGACATAGTATAGTAAGGCGTTTTTTTTGCGCCAAAATTCATGATGATTTTTTTTTCAAAGAAAACCTTTCTGGAGTGTTTTTCACGCCCTCCTTTACATTATTTCATCATATGGCACGTTTTTACAACATGTTTGAAAAATGGCATTTTTTTTCGACATAGTATAGTAAGGCGTTTTTTTTGCGCCAAAATTCATGATGATTTTTTTTTCAAAGAAAACCTTTCTGGAGTGTTTTTCACGCCCTCCTTTACATTATTTCATCATATGGCACGTTTTTACAACATGTTTGAAAAATGGCATTTTTTTTCGACATAGTATAGTAAGGCGTTTTTTTTGCGCCAAAATTCATGATGATTTTTTTTTCAAAGAAAACCTTTCTGGAGTGTTTTTCACGCCCTCCTTTACATTATTTCATCATATGGCACGTTTTTACAACATGTTTGAAAAATGGCATTTTTTTTCGACATAGTATAGTAAGGCGTTTTTTTTGCGCCAAAATTCATGATGATTTTTTTTTCAAAGAAAACCTTTCTGGAGTGTTTTTCACGCCCTCCTTTACATTATTTCATCATATGGCACGTTTTTACAACATGTTTGAAAAATGGCATTTTTTTTCGACATAGTATAGTAAGGCGTTTTTTTTGCGCCAAAATTCATGATGATTTTTTTTTCAAAGAAAACCTTTCTGGAGTGTTTTTCACGCCCTCCTTTACATTATTTCATCATATGGCACGTTTTTACAACATGTTTGAAAAATGGCATTTTTTTTCGACATAGTATAGTAAGGCGTTTTTTTTGCGCCAAAATTCATGATGATTTTTTTTTCAAAGAAAACCTTTCTGGAGTGTTTTTCACGCCCTCCTTTACATTATTTCATCATATGGCACGTTTTTACAACATGTTTGAAAAATGGCATTTTTTTTCGACATAGTATAGTAAGGCGTTTTTTTTGCGCCAAAATTCATGATGATTTTTTTTTCAAAGAAAACCTTTCTGGAGTGTTTTTCACGCCCTCCTTTACATTATTTCATCATATGGCACGTTTTTACAACATGTTTGAAAAATGGCATTTTTTTTCGACATAGTATAGTAAGGCGTTTTTTTTGCGCCAAAATTCATGATGATTTTTTTTTCAAAGAAAACCTTTCTGGAGTGTTTTTCACGCCCTCCTTTACATTATTTCATCATATGGCACGTTTTTACAACATGTTTGAAAAATGGCATTTTTTTTCGACATAGTATAGTAAGGCGTTTTTTTTGCGCCAAAATTCATGATGATTTTTTTTTCAAAGAAAACCTTTCTGGAGTGTTTTTCACGCCCTCCTTTACATTATTTCATCATATGGCACGTTTTTACAACATGTTTGAAAAATGGCATTTTTTTTCGACATAGTATAGTAAGGCGTTTTTTTTTGCGCCAAAATTCATGATGATTTTTTTTTCAAAGAAAACCTTTCTGGAGTGTTTTTCACGCCCTCCTTTACATTATTTCATCATATGGCACGTTTTTACAACATGTTTGAAAAATGGCATTTTTTTTCGACATAGTATAGTAAGGCGTTTTTTTTGCGCCAAAATTCATGATGATTTTTTTTTCAAAGAAAACCTTTCTGGAGTGTTTTTCACGCCCTCCTTTACATTATTTCATCATATGGCACGTTTTTACAACATGTTTGAAAAATGGCATTTTTTTTCGACATAGTATAGTAAGGCGTTTTTTTTGCGCCAAAATTCATGATGATTTTTTTTTCAAGAAAACCTTTCTGGAGTGTTTTTCACGCCCTCCTTTACATTATTTCATCATATGGCACGTTTTTACAACATGTTTGAAAAATGGCATTTTTTTTCGACATAGTATAGTAAGGCGTTTTTTTTTGCGCCAAAATTCATGATGATTTTTTTTTCAAAGAAAACCTTTCTGGAGTGTTTTTCACGCCCTCCTTTACATTATTTCATCATATGGCACGTTTTTACAACATGTTTGAAAAATGGCATTTTTTTTCGACATAGTATAGTAAGGCGTTTTTTTTGCGCCAAAATTCATGATGATTTTTTTTTCAAAGAAAACCTTTCTGGAGTGTTTTTCACGCCCTCCTTTACATTATTTCATCATATGGCACGTTTTTACAACATGTTTGAAAAATGGCATTTTTTTTCGACATAGTATAGTAAGGCGTTTTTTTTGCGCCAAAATTCATGATGATTTTTTTTTCAAAGAAAACCTTTCTGGAGTGTTTTTCACGCCCTCCTTTACATTATTTCATCATATGGCACGTTTTTACAACATGTTTGAAAAATGGCATTTTTTTTCGACATAGTATAGTAAGGCGTTTTTTTTGCGCCAAAATTCATGATGATTTTTTTTTCAAAGAAAACCTTTCTGGAGTGTTTTTCACGCCCTCCTTTACATTATTTCATCATATGGCACGTTTTTACAACATGTTTGAAAAATGGCATTTTTTTTCGACATAGTATAGTAAGGCGTTTTTTTTGCGCCAAAATTCATGATGATTTTTTTTTCAAAGAAAACCTTTCTGGAGTGTTTTTCACGCCCTCCTTTACATTATTTCATCATATGGCACGTTTTTACAACATGTTTGAAAAATGGCATTTTTTTTCGACATAGTATAGTAAGGCGTTTTTTTTGCGCCAAAATTCATGATGATTTTTTTTTCAAAGAAAACCTTTCTGGAGTGTTTTTCACGCCCTCCTTTACATTATTTCATCATATGGCACGTTTTTACAACATGTTTGAAAAATGGCATTTTTTTTCGACATAGTATAGTAAGGCGTTTTTTTTGCGCCAAAATTCATGATGATTTTTTTTTCAAAGAAAACCTTTCTGGAGTGTTTTTCACGCCCTCCTTTACATTATTTCATCATATGGCACGTTTTTACAACATGTTTGAAAAATGGCATTTTTTTTCGACATAGTATAGTAAGGCGTTTTTTTTGCGCCAAAATTCATGATGATTTTTTTTTCAAAGAAAACCTTTCTGGAGTGTTTTTCACGCCCTCCTTTACATTATTTCATCATATGGCACGTTTTTACAACATGTTTGAAAAATGGCATTTTTTTTCGACATAGTATAGTAAGGCGTTTTTTTTGCGCCAAAATTCATGATGATTTTTTTTTCAAAGAAAACCTTTCTGGAGTGTTTTTCACGCCCTCCTTTACATTATTTCATCATATGGCACGTTTTTACAACATGTTTGAAAAATGGCATTTTTTTTCGACATAGTATAGTAAGGCGTTTTTTTTGCGCCAAAATTCATGATGATTTTTTTTTCAAAGAAAACCTTTCTGGAGTGTTTTTCACGCCCTCCTTTACATTATTTCATCATATGGCACGTTTTTACAACATGTTTGAAAAATGGCATTTTTTTTCGACATAGTATAGTAAGGCGTTTTTTTTTGCGCCAAAATTCATGATGATTTTTTTTTCAAAGAAAACCTTTCTGGAGTGTTTTTCACGCCCTCCTTTACATTATTTCATCATATGGCACGTTTTTACAACATGTTTGAAAAATGGCATTTTTTTTCGACATAGTATAGTAAGGCGTTTTTTTTGCGCCAAAATTCATGATGATTTTTTTTTCAAAGAAAACCTTTCTGGAGTGTTTTTCACGCCCTCCTTTACATTATTTCATCATATGGCACGTTTTTACAACATGTTTGAAAAATGGCATTTTTTTTCGACATAGTATAGTAAGGCGTTTTTTTTGCGCCAAAATTCATGATGATTTTTTTTTCAAAGAAAACCTTTCTGGAGTGTTTTTCACGCCCTCCTTTACATTATTTCATCATATGGCACGTTTTTACAACATGTTTGAAAAATGGCATTTTTTTTCGACATAGTATAGTAAGGCGTTTTTTTTTGCGCCAAAATTCATGATGATTTTTTTTTCAAGGACAACCTTTCTGGAGTGTTTTTCACGCCCTCCTTTACATTATTTCATCATATGGCACGTTTTTACAACATGTTTGAAAAATGGCATTTTTTTTCGACATAGTATAGTAAGGCGTTTTTTTTGCGCCAAAATTCATGATGATTTTTTTTTCAAGGAAAACCTTTCTGGAGTGTTTTTCACGCCCTCCTTTACATTATTTCATCATATGGCACGTTTTTACAACATGTTTGAAAAATGGCATTTTTTTTCGACATAGTATAGTAAGGCGTTTTTTTTGCGCCAAAATTCATGATGATTTTTTTTTCTAAGAAAACCTTTCTGGAGTGTTTTTCACGCCCTCCTTTACATTATTTCATCATATGGCACGTTTTTACAACATGTTTGAAAAATGGCATTTTTTTTCGACATAGTATAGTAAGGCGTTTTTTTTTTTGCGCCAAAATTCATGATGATTTTTTTTTCAAGGACAACCTTTCTGGAGTGTTTTTCACGCCGTCCTTTACATTATTTCATCATATGGCACGTTTTTACAACATGTTTGAAAAATGGCATTTTTTTTCGACATAGTATAGTAAGGCGTTTTTTTTTGCGCCAAAATTCATGATGATTTTTTTTTCAAGAAAACCTTTCTGGAGTGTTTTTCACGCACTCCTTTACATTATTTCATCATATGGCACGTTTTTACAACATGTTTGAAAAATGGCATTTTTTTTCGACATAGTATAGTAAGGCGTTTTTTTTTGCGCCAAAATTCATGATGATTTTTTTTTCAAGGACAACCTTTCTGGAGTGTTTTTCACGCCGTCCTTTACATTATTTCATCATATGGCACGTTTTTACAACATGTTTGAAAAATGGCATTTTTTTTTCGACATAGTATAGTAAGGCGTTTTTTTTTGCGCCAAAATTCATGATGATTTTTTTTTCAAGGACAACCTTTCTGGAGTGTTTTTCACGCCCTCCTTTACATTATTTCATCATATGGCACGTTTTTACAACATGTTTGAAAAATGGCATTTTTTTTCGACATAGTATAGTAAGGCGTTTTTTTTGCGCAAAAATTCATGATGATTTTTTTTTCTAAGAAAACCTTTCTGGAGTGTTTTTCAAGCCCTCCTTTACAGTATTTCATCATATGGCACGTTTTTACAACATGTTTGAAAAATGGCATTTTTTTTCGACATAGTATAGTAAGGCTTTTTTTTGCGCCACAATTCATGATGATTTTTTTTTCAAGGACAACCTTTCTGGAGTGTTTTTCACGCCCTCCTTTACATTATTTCATCATATGGCACGTTTTTACATGTTTGAAAAATGGCATTTTTTTTCGACATAGTATAGTAAGGCATTTTTTTTGCGCAAGAATTCATGATGATTTTTTTTTCTAAGAAAACCTTTCTGGAGTGTTTTTCAAGCCCTCCTTTACAGTATTTCATCATATGGCACGTTTTTACAACATGTTTGAAAAATGGCAGTTTTTTCGACATAGTATAGTAAGGCATTTTTTTTGCGCAAAAATTCATGATGATTTTTTTTTCAAAGAAAACCTTTCTGGAGTGTTTTTCACGCCCTCCTTTACATTATTTCATCATATGGCACGTTTTTACAACATGTTTGAAAAATGGCATTTTTTTTCGACATAGTATAGTAAGGCGTTTTTTTTTGCGCCAAAATTCATGATGATTTTTTTTTCAAGGACAACCTTTCTGGAGTGTTTTTCACGCCCTCCTTTACATTATTTCATCATATGGCACGTTTTTACAACATGTTTGAAAAATGGCATTTTTTTTCGACATAGTATAGTAAGGCGTTTTTTTTTTGCGCCAAAATTCATGATGATTTTTTTTTCAAGGACAACCTTTCTGGAGTGTTTTTCACGCCCTCCTTTACATTATTTCATCATATGGCACGTTTTTACAACATGTTTGAAAAATGGCATTTTTTTTCGACATAGTATAGTAAGGCGTTTTTTTTGCGCAAAAATTCATGATGATTTTTTTTTCTAAGAAAACCTTTCTGGAGTGTTTTTCAAGCCCTCCTTTACAGTATTTCATCATATGGCACGTTTTTACAACATGTTTGAAAAATGGCATTTTTTTTCGACATAGTATAGTAAGGCGTTTTTTTTGCGCCACAATTCATGATGATTTTTTTTTCAAGGACAACCTTTCTGGAGTGTTTTTCACGCCCTCCTTTACATTATTTCATCATATGGCACGTTTTTACATGTTTGAAAAATGGCATTTTTTTTCGACATAGTATAGTAAGGCATTTTTTTTGCGCAAAAATTCATGATGATTTTTTTTTCAAAGAAAACCTTTCTGGAGTGTTTTTCACGCCCTCCTTTACATTATTTCATCATATGGCACGTTTTTACAACATGTTTGAAAAATGGCATTTTTTTTCGACATAGTATAGTAAGGCGTTTTTTTTGCGCCAAAATTCATGATGATTTTTTTTTCAAGGACAACCTTTCTGGAGTGTTTTTCACGCCCTCCTTTACATTATTTCATCATATGGCACGTTTTTACAACATGTTTGAAAAATGGCATTTTTTTTCGACATAGTATAGTAAGGCGTTTTTTTTGCGCCAAAATTCATGATGATTTTTTTTTCAAGGACAACCTTTCTGGAGTGTTTTTCACGCCCTCCTTTACATTATTTCATCATATGGCACGTTTTTACAACATGTTTGAAAAATGGCATTTTTTTTCGACATAGTATAGTAAGGCATTTTTTTTGCGCAAAAATTCATGATGATTTTTCTTTCTAAGAAAACCTTTCTGGAGTGTTTTTCAAGCCCTCCTTTACAGTATTTCATCATATGGCACGTTTTTACAACATGTTTGAAAAATGGCATTTTTTTTCGACATAGTATAGTAAGGCGTTTTTTTTTTTGCGCCAAAATTCATGATGATTTTTTTTTCAAGGACAACCTTTCTGGAGTGTTTTTCACGCCGTCCTTTACATTATTTCATCATATGGCACGTTTTTACAACATGTTTGAAAAATGGCATTTTTTTTCGACATAGTATAGTAAGGCGTTTTTTTTTGCGCCAAAATTCATGATGATTTTTTTTTCAAGGACAACCTTTCTGGAGTGTTTTTCACGCCCTCCTTTACATTATTTCATCATATGGCACGTTTTTACAACATGTTTGAAAAATGGCATTTTTTTTCGACATAGTATAGTAAGGCGTTTTTTTTTGCGCCAAAATTCATGATGATTTTTTTTTCAAGGACAACCTTTCTGGAGTGTTTTTCACGCCGTCCTTTACATTATTTCATCATATGGCACGTTTTTACAACATGTTTGAAAAATGGCATTTTTTTTTCGACATAGTATAGTAAGGCGTTTTTTTTTGCGCCAAAATTCATGATGATTTTTTTTTCAAGGACAACCTTTCTGGAGTGTTTTTCACGCCCTCCTTTACATTATTTCATCATATGGCACGTTTTTACAACATGTTTGAAAAATGGCATTTTTTTTCGACATAGTATAGTAAGGCGTTTTTTTTGCGCAAAAATTCATGATGATTTTTTTTTCTAAGAAAACCTTTCTGGAGTGTTTTTCAAGCCCTCCTTTACAGTATTTCATCATATGGCACGTTTTTACAACATGTTTGAAAAATGGCATTTTTTTTCGACATAGTATAGTAAGGCTTTTTTTTGCGCCAAAATTCATGATGATTTTTTTTTCAAGGACAACCTTTCTGGAGTGTTTTTCACGCCCTCCTTTACATTATTTCATCATATGGCACGTTTTTACATGTTTGAAAAATGGCATTTTTTTTCGACATAGTATAGTAAGGCATTTTTTTTGCGCCAAAATTCATGATGATTTTTTTTTCTAAGAAAACCTTTCTGGAGTGTTTTTCACGCCCTCCTTTACAGTATTTCATCATATGGCACGTTTTTACAACATGTTTGAAAAATGGCAGTTTTTTCGACATAGTATAGTAAGGCATTTTTTTTGCGCAAAAATTCATGATGATTTTTTTTTCAAAGAAAACCTTTCTGGAGTGTTTTTCACGCCCTCCTTTACATTATTTCATCATATGGCACGTTTTTACAACATGTTTGAAAAATGGCATTTTTTTTCGACATAGTATAGTAAGGCGTTTTTTTTTGCGCCAAAATTCATGATGATTTTTTTTTCAAGGACAACCTTTCTGGAGTGTTTTTCACGCCCTCCTTTACATTATTTCATCATATGGCACGTTTTTACAACATGTTTGAAAAATGGCATTTTTTTTCGACATAGTATAGTAAGGCGTTTTTTTTTGCGCCAAAATTCATGATGATTTTTTTTTCAAGGACAACCTTTCTGGAGTGTTTTTCACGCCCTCCTTTACATTATTTCATCATATGGCACGTTTTTACAACATGTTTGAAAAATGGCATTTTTTTTTCGACATAGTATAGTAAGGCGTTTTTTTTGCGCAAAAATTCATGATGATTTTTTTTTCTAAGAAAACCTTTCTGGAGTGTTTTTCACGCCCTCCTTTACAGTATTTCATCATATGGCACGTTTTTACAACATGTTTGAAAAATGGCATTTTTTTTCGACATAGTATAGTAAGGCGTTTTTTTTGCGCCAAAATTCATGATGATTTTTTTTTCAAGGACAACCTTTCTGGAGTGTTTTTCACGCCCTCCTTTACATTATTTCATCATATGGCACGTTTTTACAACATGTTTGAAAAATGGCATTTTTTTTCGACATAGTATAGTAAGGCGTTTTTTTTGCGCAAAATTCATGATGATTTTTTTTTCAAAGAAAACCTTTCTGGAGTGTTTTTCACGCCCTCCTTTACATTATTTCATCATATGGCACGTTTTTACAACATGTTTGAAAAATGGCATTTTTTTTCGACATAGTATAGTAAGGCGTTTTTTTTGCGCCAAAATTCATGATGATTTTTTTTTCAAAGAAAACCTTTCTGGAGTGTTTTTCACGCCCTCCTTTACATTATTTCATCATATGGCACGTTTTTACAACATGTTTGAAAAATGGCATTTTTTTTCGACATAGTATAGTAAGGCGTTTTTTTTTGCGCCAAAATTCATGATGATTTTTTTTTCAAGGACAACCTTTCTGGAGTGTTTTTCACGCCCTCCTTTACATTATTTCATCATATGGCACGTTTTTACAACATGTTTGAAAAATGGCATTTTTTTTCGACATAGTATAGTAAGGCGTTTTTTTTGCGCCAAAATTCATGATGATTTTTTTTCAAAGAAAACCTTTCTGGAGTGTTTTTCACGCCCTCCTTTACATTATTTCATCATATGGCACGTTTTTACAACATGTTTGAAAAATGGCATTTTTTTTCGACATAGTATAGTAAGGCGTTTTTTTTTGCGCCAAAATTCATGATGATTTTTTTTTCAAGGAAAACCTTTCTGGAGTGTTTTTCACGCCGTCCTTTACATTATTTCATCATATGGCACGTTTTTACAACATGTTTGAAAAATGGCATTTTTTTTCGACATAGTATAGTAAGGCGTTTTTTTTTGCGCCAAAATTCATGATGATTTTTTTTTCAAGGAAAACCTTTCTGGAGTGTTTTTCACGCCCTCCTTTACATTATTTCATCATATGGCACGTTTTTACAACATGTTTGAAAAATGGCATTTTTTTTCGACATAGTATAGTAAGGCGTTTTTTTTGCGCAAAAATTCATGATGATTTTTTTTTCAAAGAAAACCTTTCTGGAGTGTTTTTCACGCCCTCCTTTACATTATTTCATCATATGGCACGTTTTTACAACATGTTTGAAAAATGGCATTTTTTTTCGACATAGTATAGTAAGGCGTTTTTTTTGCGCCAAAATTCATGATGATTTTTTTTTCAAGGACAACCTTTCTGGAGTGTTTTTCACGCCCTCCTTTACATTATTTCATCATATGGCACGTTTTTACAACATGTTTGAAAAATGGCATTTTTTTTCGACATAGTATAGTAAGGCGTTTTTTTTGCGCAAAATTCATGATGATTTTTTTTTCTAAGAAAACCTTTCTGGAGTGTTTTTCACGCCCTCCTTTACATTATTTCATCATATGGCACGTTTTTACAACATGTTTGAAAAATGGCATTTTTTTTCGACATAGTATAGTAAGGCGTTTTTTTTGCGCAAAATTCATGATGATTTTTTTTTCAAAGAAAACCTTTCTGGAGTGTTTTTCACGCCCTCCTTTACATTATTTCATCATATGGCACGTTTTTACAACATGTTTGAAAAATGGCATTTTTTTTCGACATAGTATAGTAAGGCGTTTTTTTTGCGCCAAAATTCATGATGATTTTTTTTTCAAGGACAACCTTTCTGGAGTGTTTTTCACGCCCTCCTTTACATTATTTCATCATATGGCACGTTTTTACAACATGTTTGAAAAATGGCATTTTTTTTCGACATAGTATAGTAAGGCATTTTTTTTGCGCAAAAATTCATGAAGATTTTTCTTTCTAAGAAACCTTTCTGGAGTGTTTTTCAAGCCCTCCTTTACAGTATTTCATCATATGGCACGTTTTTACAACATGTTTGAAAAATGGCATTTTTTTTCGACATAGTATAGTAAGGCGTTTTTTTTTGCGCCAAAATTCATGATGATTTTTTTTTCAAAGAAAACCTTTCTGGAGTGTTTTTCACGCCCTCCTTTACATTATTTCATCATATGGCACGTTTTTACAACATGTTTGAAAAATGGCATTTTTTTTCGACATAGTATAGTAAGGCGTTTTTTTTGCGCCAAAATTCATGATGATTTTTTTTTCAAGGACAACCTTTCTGGAGTGTTTTTCACGCCCTCCTTTACATTATTTCATCATATGGCACGTTTTTACAACATGTTTGAAAAATGGCATTTTTTTTCGACATAGTATAGTAAGGCGTTTTTTTTTGCGCCAAAATTCATGATGATTTTTTTTTCAAGGAAAACCTTTCTGGAGTGTTTTTCACGCCCTCCTTTACATTATTTCATCATATGGCACGTTTTTACAACATGTTTGAAAAATGGCATTTTTTTTCGACATAGTATAGTAAGGCGTTTTTTTTGCGCAAAAATTCATGATGATTTTTTTTTCAAAGAAAACCTTTCTGGAGTGTTTTTCACGCCCTCCTTTACATTATTTCATCATATGGCACGTTTTTACAACATGTTTGAAAAATGGCATTTTTTTTCGACATAGTATAGTAAGGCGTTTTTTTTTGCGCCAAAATTCATGATGATTTTTTTTTCAAAGAAAACCTTTCTGGAGTGTTTTTCACGCCCTCCTTTACATTATTTCATCATATGGCACGTTTTTACAACATGTTTGAAAAATGGCATTTTTTTTCGACATAGTATAGTAAGGCGTTTTTTTTGCGCCAAAATTCATGATGATTTTTTTTTCAAGGAAAACCTTTCTGGAGTGTTTTTCACGCCCTCCTTTACATTATTTCATCATATGGCACGTTTTTACAACATGTTTGAAAAATGGCATTTTTTTTCGACATAGTATAGTAAGGCGTTTTTTTTGCGCCAAAATTCATGATGATTTTTTTTTCAAGGACAACCTTTCTGGAGTGTTTTTCACGCCCTCCTTTACATTATTTCATCATATGGCACGTTTTTACAACATGTTTGAAAAATGGCATTTTTTTTCGACATAGTATAGTAAGGCGTTTTTTTTTGCGCCAAAATTCATGATGATTTTTTTTTCAAGGACAACCTTTCTGGAGTGTTTTTCACGCCGTCCTTTACATTATTTCATCATATGGCACGTTTTTACAACATGTTTGAAAAATGGCATTTTTTTTCGACATAGTATAGTAAGGCGTTTTTTTTTTTGCGCCAAAATTCATGATGATTTTTTTTTCAAGGACAACCTTTCTGGAGTGTTTTTCACGCCGTCCTTTACATTATTTCATCATATGGCACGTTTTTACAACATGTTTGAAAAATGGCATTTTTTTTCGACATAGTATAGTAAGGCGTTTTTTTTGCGCCAAAATTCATGATGATTTTTTTTTCTAAGAAAACCTTTCTGGAGTGTTTTTCAAGCCCTCCTTTACAGTATTTCATCATATGGCACGTTTTTACAACATGTTTGAAAAATGGCATTTTTTTTCGACATAGTATAGTAAGGCGTTTTTTTTGCGCCAAAATTCATGATGATTTTTTTTTCAAAGAAAACCTTTCTGGAGTGTTTTTCACGCCCTCCTTTACATTATTTCATCATATGGCACGTTTTTACAACATGTTTGAAAAATGGCATTTTTTTTCGACATAGTATAGTAAGGCGTTTTTTTTGCGCCAAAATTCATGATGATTTTTTTTTCAAAGAAAACCTTTCTGGAGTGTTTTTCACGCCCTCCTTTACATTATTTCATCATATGGCACGTTTTTACAACATGTTTGAAAAATGGCATTTTTTTTCGACATAGTATAGTAAGGCGTTTTTTTTGCGCCAAAATTCATGATGATTTTTTTTTCAAAGAAAACCTTTCTGGAGTGTTTTTCACGCCCTCCTTTACATTATTTCATCATATGGCACGTTTTTACAACATGTTTGAAAAATGGCATTTTTTTTCGACATAGTATAGTAAGGCGTTTTTTTTGCGCCAAAATTCATGATGATTTTTTTTTCAAGGACAACCTTTCTGGAGTGTTTTTCACGCCCTCCTTTACATTATTTCATCATATGGCACGTTTTTACAACATGTTTGAAAAATGGCATTTTTTTTCGACATAGTATAGTAAGGCATTTTTTTTGCGCAAAATTCATGATGATTTTTTTTTCTAAGAAAACCTTTCTGGAGTGTTTTTCAAGCCCTCCTTTACAGTATTTCATCATATGGCACGTTTTTACAACATGTTTGAAAAATGGCATTTTTTTTCGACATAGTATAGTAAGGCGTTTTTTTTTGCGCCAAAATTCATGATGATTTTTTTTTCAAAGAAAACCTTTCTGGAGTGTTTTTCACGCCCTCCTTTACATTATTTCATCATATGGCACGTTTTTACAACATGTTTGAAAAATGGCATTTTTTTTCGACATAGTATAGTAAGGCGTTTTTTTTTGCGCCAAAATTCATGATGATTTTTTTTTCAAGGACAACCTTTCTGGAGTGTTTTTCACGCCCTCCTTTACATTATTTCATCATATGGCACGTTTTTACAACATGTTTGAAAAATGGCATTTTTTTTCGACATAGTATAGTAAGGCGTTTTTTTTGCGCAAAAATTCATGATGATTTTTTTTTCAAAGAAAACCTTTCTGGAGTGTTTTTCACGCCCTCCTTTACATTATTTCATCATATGGCACGTTTTTACAACATGTTTGAAAAATGGCATTTTTTTTCGACATAGTATAGTAAGGCGTTTTTTTTTGCGCCAAAATTCATGATGATTTTTTTTTCAAGGACAACCTTTCTGGAGTGTTTTTCACGCCCTCCTTTACATTATTTCATCATATGGCACGTTTTTACAACATGTTTGAAAAATGGCATTTTTTTTCGACATAGTATAGTAAGGCGTTTTTTTTGCGCAAAAATTCATGATGATTTTTTTTTCTAAGAAAACCTTTCTGGAGTGTTTTTCAAGCCCTCCTTTACAGTATTTCATCATATGGCACGTTTTTACAACATGTTTGAAAAATGGCATTTTTTTTCGACATAGTATAGTAAGGCGTTTTTTTTGCGCCAAAATTCATGATGATTTTTTTTTCAAGGAAAACCTTTCTGGAGTGTTTTTCACGCCCTCCTTTACATTATTTCATCATATGGCACGTTTTTACAACATGTTTGAAAAATGGCATTTTTTTTCGACATAGTATAGTAAGGCATTTTTTTTGCGCAAGAATTCATGATGATTTTTTTTTCTAAGAAAACCTTTCTGGAGTGTTTTTCACGCCCTCCTTTACATTATTTCATCATATGGCACGTTTTTACAACATGTTTGAAAAATGGCATTTTTTTCGACATAGTATAGTAAGGCGTTTTTTTTGCGCCAAAATTCATGATGATTTTTTTTTCAAAGAAAACCTTTCTGGAGTGTTTTTCACGCCCTCCTTTACATTATTTCATCATATGGCACGTTTTTACAACATGTTTGAAAAATGGCATTTTTTTTCGACATAGTATAGTAAGGCGTTTTTTTTTGCGCCAAAATTCATGATGATTTTTTTTTCAAGGAAAACCTTTCTGGAGTGTTTTTCACGCCCTCCTTTACATTATTTCATCATATGGCACGTTTTTACAACATGTTTGAAAAATGGCATTTTTTTTCGACATAGTATAGTAAGGCGTTTTTTTTTGCGCCAAAATTCATGATGATTTTTTTTTCAAAGAAAACCTTTCTGGAGTGTTTTTCACGCCCTCCTTTACATTATTTCATCATATGGCACGTTTTTACAACATGTTTGAAAAATGGCATTTTTTTTCGACATAGTATAGTAAGGCGTTTTTTTTGCGCCAAAATTCATGATGATTTTTTTTTCAAAGAAAACCTTTCTGGAGTGTTTTTCACGCCCTCCTTTACATTATTTCATCATATGGCACGTTTTTACAACATGTTTGAAAAATGGCATTTTTTTTCGACATAGTATAGTAAGGCGTTTTTTTTGCGCCAAAATTCATGATGATTTTTTTTTCAAAGAAAACCTTTCTGGAGTGTTTTTCACGCCCTCCTTTACATTATTTCATCATATGGCACGTTTTTACAACATGTTTGAAAAATGGCATTTTTTTTCGACATAGTATAGTAAGGCGTTTTTTTTGCGCCAAAATTCATGATGATTTTTTTTTCAAAGAAAACCTTTCTGGAGTGTTTTTCACGCCCTCCTTTACATTATTTCATCATATGGCACGTTTTTACAACATGTTTGAAAAATGGCATTTTTTTTCGACATAGTATAGTAAGGCGTTTTTTTTGCGCCAAAATTCATGATGATTTTTTTTTCAAAGAAAACCTTTCTGGAGTGTTTTTCACGCCCTCCTTTACATTATTTCATCATATGGCACGTTTTTACAACATGTTTGAAAAATGGCATTTTTTTTCGACATAGTATAGTAAGGCGTTTTTTTTGCGCCAAAATTCATGATGATTTTTTTTTCAAAGAAAACCTTTCTGGAGTGTTTTTCACGCCCTCCTTTACATTATTTCATCATATGGCACGTTTTTACAACATGTTTGAAAAATGGCATTTTTTTTCGACATAGTATAGTAAGGCGTTTTTTTTGCGCCAAAATTCATGATGATTTTTTTTTCAAAGAAAACCTTTCTGGAGTGTTTTTCACGCCCTCCTTTACATTATTTCATCATATGGCACGTTTTTACAACATGTTTGAAAAATGGCATTTTTTTTCGACATAGTATAGTAAGGCGTTTTTTTTGCGCCAAAATTCATGATGATTTTTTTTTCAAGGAAAACCTTTCTGGAGTGTTTTTCACGCCTCCTTTACATTATTTCATCATATGGCACGTTTTTACAACATGTTTGAAAAATGGCATTTTTTTTCGACATAGTATAGTAAGGCGTTTTTTTTTGCGCCAAAATTCATGATGATTTTTTTTTCAAGGACAACCTTTCTGGAGTGTTTTTCACGCCCTCCTTTACATTATTTCATCATATGGCACGTTTTTACAACATGTTTGAAAAATGGCATTTTTTTTCGACATAGTATAGTAAGGCGTTTTTTTTTGCGCCAAAATTCATGATGATTTTTTTTTCAAAGAAAACCTTTCTGGAGTGTTTTTCACGCCCTCCTTTACATTATTTCATCATATGGCACGTTTTTACAACATGTTTGAAAAATGGCATTTTTTTTCGACATAGTATAGTAAGGCGTTTTTTTTGCGCCAAAATTCATGATGATTTTTTTTTCAAAGAAAACCTTTCTGGAGTGTTTTTCACGCCCTCCTTTACATTATTTCATCATATGGCACGTTTTTACAACATGTTTGAAAAATGGCATTTTTTTTCGACATAGTATAGTAAGGCGTTTTTTTTGCGCCAAAATTCATGATGATTTTTTTTTCAAGAAAACCTTTCTGGAGTGTTTTTCACGCCCTCCTTTACATTATTTCATCATATGGCACGTTTTTACAACATGTTTGAAAAATGGCATTTTTTTTCGACATAGTATAGTAAGGCATTTTTTTTGCGCCAAAATTCATGATGATTTTTTTTTCAAAGAAAACCTTTCTGGAGTGTTTTTCACGCCCTCCTTTACATTATTTCATCATATGGCACGTTTTTACAACATGTTTGAAAAATGGCATTTTTTTTCGACATAGTATAGTAAGGCGTTTTTTTTTGCGCCAAAATTCATGATGATTTTTTTTTCAAGGAAAACCTTTCTGGAGTGTTTTTCACGCCCTCCTTTACATTATTTCATCATATGGCACGTTTTTACAACATGTTTGAAAAATGGCATTTTTTTTCGACATAGTATAGTAAGGCGTTTTTTTTGCGCCAAAATTCATGATGATTTTTTTTTCAAAGAAAACCTTTCTGGAGTGTTTTTCACGCCCTCCTTTACATTATTTCATCATATGGCACGTTTTTACAACATGTTTGAAAAATGGCATTTTTTTTCGACATAGTATAGTAAGGCGTTTTTTTTTGCGCCAAAATTCATGATGATTTTTTTTTCAAAGAAAACCTTTCTGGAGTGTTTTTCACGCCCTCCTTTACATTATTTCATCATATGGCACGTTTTTACAACATGTTTGAAAAATGGCATTTTTTTTCGACATAGTATAGTAAGGCGTTTTTTTTGCGCCAAAATTCATGATGATTTTTTTTTCAAAGAAAACCTTTCTGGAGTGTTTTTCACGCCCTCCTTTACATTATTTCATCATATGGCACGTTTTTACAACATGTTTGAAAAATGGCATTTTTTTTCGACATAGTATAGTAAGGCGTTTTTTTTTGCGCCAAAATTCATGATGATTTTTTTTTCAAGGACAACCTTTCTGGAGTGTTTTTCACGCCCTCCTTTACATTATTTCATCATATGGCACGTTTTTACAACATGTTTGAAAAATGGCATTTTTTTTCGACATAGTATAGTAAGGCGTTTTTTTTTGCGCCAAAATTCATGATGATTTTTTTTTCAAGAAACCTTTCTGGAGTGTTTTTCACGCCCTCCTTTACATTATTTCATCATATGGCACGTTTTTACAACATGTTTGAAAAATGGCATTTTTTTTCGACATAGTATAGTAAGGCGTTTTTTTTTTGCGCCAAAATTCATGATGATTTTTTTTTCAAAGAAAACCTTTCTGGAGTGTTTTTCACGCCCTCCTTTACATTATTTCATCATATGGCACGTTTTTACAACATGTTTGAAAAATGGCATTTTTTTTCGACATAGTATAGTAAGGCGTTTTTTTTGCGCCAAAATTCATGATGATTTTTTTTTCAAAGAAAACCTTTCTGGAGTGTTTTTCACGCCCTCCTTTACATTATTTCATCATATGGCACGTTTTTACAACATGTTTGAAAAATGGCATTTTTTTTCGACATAGTATAGTAAGGCGTTTTTTTTTGCGCCAAAATTCATGATGATTTTTTTTTCAAGGACAACCTTTCTGGAGTGTTTTTCACGCCCTCCTTTACATTATTTCATCATATGGCACGTTTTTACAACATGTTTGAAAAATGGCATTTTTTTTCGACATAGTATAGTAAGGCGTTTTTTTTTGCGCCAAAATTCATGATGATTTTTTTTTCAAGGAAAACCTTTCTGGAGTGTTTTTCACGCCCTCCTTTACATTATTTCATCATATGGCACGTTTTTACAACATGTTTGAAAAATGGCATTTTTTTTCGACATAGTATAGTAAGGCGTTTTTTTTTTGCGCCAAAATTCATGATGATTTTTTTTTCAAGGACAACCTTTCTGGAGTGTTTTTCACGCCCTCCTTTACATTATTTCATCATATGGCACGTTTTTACAACATGTTTGAAAAATGGCATTTTTTTTCGACATAGTATAGTAAGGCGTTTTTTTTGCGCCAAAATTCATGATGATTTTTTTTTCTAAGAAAACCTTTCTGGAGTGTTTTTCACGCCCTCCTTTACATTATTTCATCATATGGCACGTTTTTACAACATGTTTGAAAAATGGCATTTTTTTTCGACATAGTATAGTAAGGCATTTTTTTTGCGCAAAAATTCATGATGATTTTTTTTTCAAAGAAAACCTTTCTGGAGTGTTTTTCACGCCCTCCTTTACATTATTTCATCATATGGCACGTTTTTACAACATGTTTGAAAAATGGCATTTTTTTTCGACATAGTATAGTAAGGCGTTTTTTTTGCGCCAAAATTCATGATGATTTTTTTTTCAAGGACAACCTTTCTGGAGTGTTTTTCACGCCCTCCTTTACATTATTTCATCATATGGCACGTTTTTACAACATGTTTGAAAAATGGCATTTTTTTTCGACATAGTATAGTAAGGCGTTTTTTTTGCGCAAAAATTCATGATGATTTTTTTTTCAAAGAAAACCTTTCTGGAGTGTTTTTCACGCCCTCCTTTACATTATTTCATCATATGGCACGTTTTTACAACATGTTTGAAAAATGGCATTTTTTTTCGACATAGTATAGTAAGGCGTTTTTTTTGCGCAAAAATTCATGATGATTTTTTTTTCAAGGAAAACCTTTCTGGAGTGTTTTTCACGCCCTCCTTTACATTATTTCATCATATGGCACGTTTTTACAACATGTTTGAAAAATGGCATTTTTTTTCGACATAGTATAGTAAGGCGTTTTTTTTGCGCAAAATTCATGATGATTTTTTTTTCAAAGAAAACCTTTCTGGAGTGTTTTTCACGCCCTCCTTTACATTATTTCATCATATGGCACGTTTTTACAACATGTTTGAAAAATGGCATTTTTTTTCGACATAGTATAGTAAGGCGTTTTTTTTGCGCAAAAATTCATGATGATTTTTTTTTCAAAGAAAACCTTTCTGGAGTGTTTTTCACGCCCTCCTTTACATTATTTCATCATATGGCACGTTTTTACAACATGTTTGAAAAATGGCATTTTTTTTCGACATAGTATAGTAAGGCGTTTTTTTTTGCGCAAAATTCATGATGATTTTTTTTTCAAGGACAACCTTTCTGGAGTGTTTTTCACGCCCTCCTTTACATTATTTCATCATATGGCACGTTTTTACAACATGTTTGAAAAATGGCAGTTTTTTCGACATAGTATAGTAAGGCATTTTTTTTGCGCAAAAATTCATGATGATTTTTTTTTCAAAGAAAACCTTTCTGGAGTGTTTTTCACGCCCTCCTTTACATTATTTCATCATATGGCACGTTTTTACAACATGTTTGAAAAATGGCATTTTTTTTCGACATAGTATAGTAAGGCGTTTTTTTTTGCGCCAAAATTCATGATGATTTTTTTTTCAAAGAAAACCTTTCTGGAGTGTTTTTCACGCCCTCCTTTACATTATTTCATCATATGGCACGTTTTTACAACATGTTTGAAAAATGGCATTTTTTTTCGACATAGTATAGTAAGGCGTTTTTTTTTGCGCCAAAATTCATGATGATTTTTTTTTCAAGGAAAACCTTTCTGGAGTGTTTTTCACGCCCTCCTTTACATTATTTCATCATATGGCACGTTTTTACAACATGTTTGAAAAATGGCATTTTTTTTCGACATAGTATAGTAAGGCGTTTTTTTTTGCGCCAAAATTCATGATGATTTTTTTTTCAAAGAAAACCTTTCTGGAGTGTTTTTCACGCCCTCCTTTACATTATTTCATCATATGGCACGTTTTTACAACATGTTTGAAAAATGGCATTTTTTTTCGACATAGTATAGTAAGGCGTTTTTTTTGCGCAAAATTCATGATGATTTTTTTTTCAAGAAAACCTTTCTGGAGTGTTTTTCACGCCCTCCTTTACATTATTTCATCATATGGCACGTTTTTACAACATGTTTGAAAAATGGCATTTTTTTTCGACATAGTATAGTAAGGCGTTTTTTTTGCGCAAAAATTCATGATGATTTTTTTTTCAAAGAAAACCTTTCTGGAGTGTTTTTCACGCCCTCCTTTACATTATTTCATCATATGGCACGTTTTTACAACATGTTTGAAAAATGGCATTTTTTTTCGACATAGTATAGTAAGGCGTTTTTTTTGCGCCAAAATTCATGATGATTTTTTTTTCAAGGACAACCTTTCTGGAGTGTTTTTCACGCCCTCCTTTACATTATTTCATCATATGGCACGTTTTTACAACATGTTTGAAAAATGGCATTTTTTTTCGACATAGTATAGTAAGGCATTTTTTTTGCGCCAAAATTCATGATGATTTTTTTTTCAAAGAAAACCTTTCTGGAGTGTTTTTCACGCCCTCCTTTACATTATTTCATCATATGGCACGTTTTTACAACATGTTTGAAAAATGGCATTTTTTTCGACATAGTATAGTAAGGCATTTTTTTTGCGCCAAAATTCATGATGATTTTTTTTTCAAAGAAAACCTTTCTGGAGTGTTTTTCACGCCCTCCTTTACATTATTTCATCATATGGCACGTTTTTACAACATGTTTGAAAAATGGCATTTTTTTTCGACATAGTATAGTAAGGCGTTTTTTTTTGCGCCAAAATTCATGATGATTTTTTTTTCAAGGACAACCTTTCTGGAGTGTTTTTCACGCCCTCCTTTACATTATTTCATCATATGGCACGTTTTTACAACATGTTTGAAAAATGGCATTTTTTTTCGACATAGTATAGTAAGGCGTTTTTTTTTTGCGCCAAAATTCATGATGATTTTTTTTTCAAGGACAACCTTTCTGGAGTGTTTTTCACGCCCTCCTTTACATTATTTCATCATATGGCACGTTTTTACAACATGTTTGAAAAATAGCATTTTTTTTCGACATAGTATAGTAAGGCATTTTTTTTGCGCCAAAATTCATGATGATTTTTTTTTCAAAGAAAACCTTTCTGGAGTGTTTTTCACACCCTCCTTTACATTATTTCATCATATGGCACGTTTTTACAACATGTTTGAAAAATGGCATTTTTTTTCGACATAGTATAGTAAGGCTTTTTTTTTGCGCCAAAATTCATGATGATTTTTTTTTCAAAGAAAACCTTTCTGGAGTGTTTTTCACGGCCTCCTTTACATTATTTCATCATATGGCACGTTTTTACAACATGTTTGAAAAATGGCATTTTTTTTTCGACATAGTATAGTAAGGCGTTTTTTTTTTGCGCCAAAATTCATGATGATTTTTTTTTCAAGGACAACCTTTCTGGAGTGTTTTTCACGCCCTCCTTTACATTATTTCATCATATGGCACGTTTTTACAACATGTTTGAAAAATGGCATTTTTTTTCGACATAGTATAGTAAGGCGTTTTTTTTGCGCATAAATTCATGATTATTTTTTTTTCTAAGAAAACCTTTCTGGAGTGTTTTTCATGCCCTCTTTTACATTATTTCATCATATGGCACATTTTTACAACATGTTTGAAAAATGGCATTTTTTTTCGACATAGTACAGTAAGGCCTTTTTTTTGTGCCAAAATTCATGATGATTTTTTTTTCAGAAAAAACCTTTCTGGAGTGTTTGTCACAGCCTGCTTTACATTATTTCATCATATGGCACGCTAAACTATGACGTTTTTGTCACATTTTGGACGACATACTAAACTATGACGTTTTTGTCACATTTTGGACGACATACTAAACTGACTTTTTTTGACATTTTGGACGACATACTAAACTATGACATTATTGTCATATTTTGGACGACATTCTAAACTATGACATTTTTTCCACATTTTGGACGACATGCTAAACTAGGACGTTTTTGTCATATTTTGGACGACATACTAAACTATGACGTTTTAGTGACATTTTGGACGACATACTAAACTATGACTTTTTTGACATTTTGGACGACATACTAAACCATGACGTTTTAGTGACATTGTGGACGACATACTAAACTACTATGCTAAACTCTCAACAAGATTCAATAATGAAAAAAGAGCCGAAAACTATTCTTACCAATGAAAAGTCATTCCAAGTTTCCTTGTCTCAATCGTACGACGTAGTGTGCAACTGTATGCAGCACAGTGAGACGGCATACTTGTTTCCGTTTTCACGCCGTCTACATCAACGGAATGCACTGAAACTTTGCTCCCACTAGCTTAGCCTCGCCGTAGCACGCAGCTCAAAGGGGCGTGTCCTATCTACTCATTCATATCTCTGTACACTCATCTGGTCCGATGCAGTCTCGATGATGACGTTTCACGAGTACGTCAGAACGCAAGTACGGACAGTTACGTGCTGAGAAACGGCCATAGTCTTCTTACCGCAAAGGTCCAAAGCTGCTCGTCTTCTCCTCCGGCATCAGGAAACGTCTTCAAAGCTTCTTCAAATCCGAACGAAATACAATCAAAAGATCAAACTGACGTCATTGGTGCATTCAGTTGCAGTCGGACAACGAAGTTGCGTTCAGGAACGTCGGAAATCGGAGTTTCAGTAATGTAAATTTCCAACGAAAATTTTGGGGGGGGGTACTGCCCCCACGGAAGATCTGCCACTGAGGTCAGAGTTTCCAAAACGCCAGAAAAAGTCGCTAGATTTGTCACTAGTGGCTTTTGACAAAAAGTCGCCAGGAGGCTTTGGAAAGTCGCCAGATTTAGCGAGAAAGTCGCCAAGTTGGCAGCACTGCTCAGCACCCCTAAACCTCTGATCCTAGAATCTCCCCTGGTTGTGGGTGTTTGGCTGAGGAGTTTAATAGTTTTGGTTTTCCTTAGTTAGGCTGAAAACTCCGTTAGCCTTTGTTTGGTTTTATTTGGTTCGTTGATTTAGCAATATCCACCAGCCCTGGTTTACTCTGATCACTTTTATGTTAATTTTGTCACTAGGCAATAAATTACTTTACCCCAACCGATGACATCTGGTTGTTTTTGCTACACCTTGCTGACAATAGTGGCTGGGTCGCAAAAGTTTTACTCACTTTAGCTCTTTGGCTTTTGAGAGTTTGCACACAAAAATCCCAATAAATCTCAACTGTGTCCATAGAAATGTCTAGAAAGAAACCACTGAGTAAAGAAACGAGTACACATACAAATACCTGATAATAATCAAATAGTAAAAATCTATTCTGATGAATAACTCTTTATATAATAATCATGTTTATTTTGTTGCAAATTATACCAATGTAACTGTGATGCTTTTTTTTGGTCCAAATTAGATCTTGCTTCCAAACTTTTGGCCTGAAAAACACATTTAAGACTCTCTTTTATTCACATTTTCTGCTAACCTCCAAATGGTGCAGCTAATTCCAGTGCAAACACAAACAGTGTGCTGCGTTCCAACCAGGACGTTGGATGTGAACCCATGTGGTGATGTAAGGAGGAAGTCGGAAAGCTGCCGTCAGGTGTCAGGTGACACAGTCAATCTCCAAAACCTCCCGAATAACATTAACGGCAGACGTGGTGACGCACCGTCAGAGCCCTGCGAGGTTAATGTGGGGCTGACGGAGGGAATAACGTTAGAGGATTAGGACTGTCATCTGTTTGGATTACAGGGAGAGCTTACCTGCCCATCTGTCACCTTCAGGCCTTCACATCCAGGACGCCTCGCTCCTCCTGTTCATTTATTCAGGCAGATTAAAAACATGACTCTAATCTCTCAGTCTCTTAGATTCTTTTTTACAGTTGTGCTCATAAGTTTACATACCCTGGTAAAATTTGCTAAATATTGTCCTTTTTGTTTTTAGAAAATGCGTTTGATCATAGAAAAGCTTTTCTTTCATTTAAGGTTAGTGGTCAGAAGTTACTTTTTGTCACGCAGTTGTATTTGCTCAGATGCACTTATAAAGGTTTTGAGATATGAACCTTTCAGTGGAATAGAGTTTTTTAACCTCCATTGTATTGAAGTGGAAGAATTTTACAGATCCTCTGCTCATTAGCACTAAGTGTTAAAGCTCGTCAGTATGTTTTTTTGTTCTGTTTAAAAAAGCCTATTATTTGCTAATTTCAAAAGAGACCTAAATATTTTGACAATCTTAGTTAAAGGCTGAGGATGATTTGAAAAGAAGCCATACAACAACAGTGTGTTCATATATTTCCAGACTGTTGCGGATGATTTAGTTTGCTGGTGTCATCAGTCCTCAGAGGAGATGGTTTCTGATTTCCTGAACAAATCCCCCGACTATTGCACTATCCTGATGACCAGCTCAGTTTTGATTCCAATCTGACATTTAAAAAGTCCGATGATCATTCATGTTTGCATTAAAGAAGGGTACATATTTGACAAATTCTGCCAGGGTAGGTCAACTTGTGAGCACAACTGTATGTGATTAGGAGTGTTAGACTGATTTATTCTTCTTTCTAATCAGGTATATGTTACATAGGGCTTCTAAGATGTAAATAATGGCTTTTTATTAGCTGACAGCTCTTATTTACACATTTTACTGGCCAAACTCTCCACTTAGGAGCTACATTAGCAGCGCTTTTACATCTTGTTACACCGAACACGAGCCAAATGGATTTTTCACAGCCTGAAAGTGTTTTCAGTCGTCAAAGCTAAATTTATTCAAGAAATCAAAATGGAATCAAAGTCTCCTCTATAGGGCAGAAGCAATAATTGTTTATTAGAAAGCAGCAATAGATGCATTAATTTGTGTACATTTTAAACTATTTACAATAGAAGAGCAGAGGGGTCTAACCCACTTTCTGTAGTTTTTGAGAAAAATGCGTTCAAAGTTTGGGTTTTCAAGAATGGTCTGACATTCCATTGTAACGCTGTATTTGGGTTGTGTGTTAGACCACTTTGCCACTAAAATCTAGACCATAAAATATTACAGAAATGATATAAAACTCGGTTTGGATATTTTATGGGTTTGACCACTCTGCTTACAGCCAGACTTGATATCTAAGCGGATCTTTCTCGATTTAAGATATTCGAAATATTTCTTAATATACAGATTTAGTAGAAAACAAGAAAATTGTTATAAATATGTAAACTGTCAAGGCTTCAGATCGTCACTTTAGAACTTGTGTGGCTTCATGATATAAACATTTTTATATATTTTCATTAATTTATATTTAATGTATTATTCAGTTGCTCTGATAACACTGACAACACTGTGAACATTATTAATGTCAAAACCCCTCAAATTAAACAATAACTTTAACCTCAGGGGGTGATGGTGGAGAGAAACTGTGGCCCCTGATTTCAAAAACTACATCTTAAGGTTATCTATGATTACGAGCTCGAATGAGTTCTACCCGGCAGGCACTGAGCCGTGATCACCGGGGATTCATTCTGCACAGGCTGATTGAACAAGATTTGTTTACTAGGAGGCAATAACCACAGAGAAGAAAAAGAAATTCAATTCAGCTTTATATACGTAGCACCACTTTACAGCGTGTGACATCTGAGGACACGTCACATAGTAAGGTCAAGCACTTACAGTATTAAATTATAGCGAGAAAACACAACAAATCCAATGATTACCTTTAAGTAGGCACTAGGGGATGGTGAGAAGGAAAAACTCCCTTTCAGTGGAGAAACTGGCTCAGAAAGGCGTCAACAGGTCAGGGTGAAGGCATTGTGGAGATAGAAAAGGACAGTAGTGTGGGTTACACAAAAAGAAACATTGAAATTATTAAAATCACATCTTTCATTAAAGGATTAGTTCACATTTTTGTCTAAAAACAGCTCATGTGTCCGCTAAAACAGGTTTTACTTGTAGTTAATCCTGTTGCTCATAAAGGATCTCTTTCTAAAGCACCTCACTCAAATATTTCTTAAGAGAGTGGATTTTGTCCTCGATCACATATGTTGAAAATACATCACGAAGGGATTTCGTACAGGTTGGTATAATCAGGATGAATGATTACAACAAACTGAAGCTTCTCAGTGTTCATTTTTGAGTCTATTTTAAGACCAAATTGAGATTTAGGATACAAATTTTCATGTATGTTTTCAATACGTTACACTTACAGACAGCTAAGCTACTGACACGATGCAAATGTTTCAATCATATTGTTGGAAATGAATGTTTTTTTTTCTATTAGCTTTTGCCTGTAATTGCTTCTTATCTGCACCTTCCAATAAAACATACTTGAGGAGGTTAGAAGCAGAGGGATCTAAGCCACACTAAATCCCAACTCAGATATGATGCGTTTCCATGCGAGAAAAAAACGCCCCAGTGGACACGTACCATTAGTGTGACTGACGACAACCATTCTCTGGTTGTGCACACTGACAAATTCATCAGCAGTTGATGCAGCTGATCGCAACCAATTTCACCTATTAACAAGCCTGATGTGACGTTCTAGAGCTCGGGTGTTGACACGTCTTTAGACTGTGGGAGGTCGCATGTTCTCTGAAGCTATTTCTTAAGTGACAGATGGTGGAGTTGTTGGCATCTGAGTTCCTTGCTTCAGCTCTATTTGATGTACCAGCATCCATCAGCCAACGACAACCCATTTTCCTCTTTCTCGTGTCATGTTTTGCTCTATAGGGCTTGGTGAAGTTGATGGACATTTTTGGGACACCTCCATTTGTGTCTGAAATTATTTCTTAGATGACAAATGGTAGAGTTGTGGACATTCAACTGTCTGACTACATCCCCATCCAACATGCCAACAACTCATCCTCTTGTCATCTGTGCCATCATGTCATTTGAATAAAGCTGCATTTTAAGGTGGACTTGTTAAAGGAGCATCTGGTTACACTGTCTGATCCTTTACAGCCAAAGATGGTTGAGAATTTGTCTGTTTTTTTGGCTAAATATAACCCTTTTCTGAACACAAAAACAGAAATCAAATTTTTAACTTTTCCTCCGAGGCAGCAAAGAAGACCTTTTGCATGCTGCATTTATATTTTTGTTCAATTTTTATGGGGGTGGTGAATGTTTTTTAAAATTTCACTCAAGGGAAATTGTCAGTGTTGGTGCCGCTCTTCCAGTATTATGCACTAATGAATTTTAAATAAGCTGAATTGTTTTTGTTTTTTTTTAATGCAAGATGACACTCTTTGGAAATCACACCGATTTTCTGCACTCACTGGTGGATGTTTCTGCAGTGACTGAGCAGAGTTCATAGTTCACCCAGCGTTTTCTCCGGCAGAGTAACACTGAGGAGGAGGATGAGGAAGAGGAGGAGGATGGTGCTGTGTTGGAGGTGTGATGAAGATTTTTAAGAATATGTGCAGGAGGAAACCGTCTGAGGTTAGCTGCTCACACCTACACGCAGAATGAACCAGCAAACCTTGATATCCACCCACACGACGACTACACATCCAGTCTGGACCCTTTCTCTCTGCTCCTCTGTCCCCTGCAAACACTTCCTGATGTAATTAGCACATCTCCAACCATCCTGCTACTCATGCACGACTGTTGCCAACCAGCGGCTCTCATTATCTGTGGGAGGTTAATTGACACGGGGTGATCTCTCGCAGATGCTGCAGCACCAAACCGAGCCCACATCACAGAAAGCCTGTCCTCAGAAACAACATTCTTTGATTTATCTCTCTCTCTCTCTCTCCATCGCGCCGCTCGGCCCACTCTGTCCTCTTTATCTGCCTCTTCATCGCTCTCTAGCTCCCTTTCAGCTGATGGAGCTTATTGTGGACAAATAGGCTTAGCAGCATTGCTATGGCAACGGCGAATCGTAAAAAAAGCTACACAAGCACTTCATCAGGGGCTGTGATCCAACGGCTCCCATTGGAGATGGTGCCCCCAACCTCCCGCAACAAGTAAAGGCAGGCCGGAGAGGCTCCCGGGAGGAGGAGAGAGGTGGAGAGAATACTGACGGCAGAGGAAGAAGATAGTAACCATTTCTCTTCTCTCTCTCTGCTTATCTCTCACACTGTCTCGTCTCTCTGAGCATCCATCCAGCCTTCTGCTTTCTCAGGACTTCCTTTGTAATTCTGCTCAAAGGCGATTTTTCTTCTTTTCTTGTGGAGTCTAAGACAAACTTAGGGAAAAGAAAAGGAGGTAAGAAAATACTTTTTAAAAAAACAAAACAAAACAACTGTTCATTCTTAATTCAAACAGCAACAAACTGCTTTAAATGTACCTCTCAAAAAACAAAGCCTATTGTTTGAATCTGTAAAAAGCAATCAGTTATGAGATGAGAAATGTATAGTTGAGCAAAATGGAATTTCAAAAGAAAGTTCAAGGCAAGAAATGTGTTTTTCTTCTGCACTACATTCTGATATCAATAATAATAATGATAATAATAATAAAATACGTTTGATTTGTGTAACGCTTTTCTGGGCACTCAGACACATTTTACAGGCAAAATAAAACAGTCAAATAAAATAGAGTAGGTATAAAAGCATAAAGCATAAGTGAGGATTTGCTGATTTTCTTGATCTTGCTTGATAGTACATTTTCAAGAGTGGGCTTTTTAAATAAAGGTTTGGTTACAGCACCCTTAAAAGCCTGTGGTACATAGCTGTTACTAGAGAGAGATTGATCAGCCAGTTCTAAAGTAACTGTACTCGATGATACATCTGTGGCAGTTGTAGGAAGGGCCGGATTAATTTTTTCTCTGCTCGTAACAATTTTATCTGTAAAGAAGCTGAAGAAGTCGTTACTGCTCAGAGCTAAAGGAACACAAGGTTCAACAGAGCTCGGACTGTCAGCCTGGCTACAGAGCTGAAGAGAAACCTGGGGTCATTCTTGTTCGCCTCTATTAAAGATGAATAATATGCTGTCCTGGCATTACAGAGAGCTTTTCTATAAAATTACTAGACTATTTTTCCAAGCTACATAAACTTCCTCTAAGCCAGTGGAGTACCACTTCCTTTCCAGCTTTTAAAGTCCACAGCAACACAACACTTTATAACAGCTGAGCAACACCAAGCAGCTGTGGTTTGGAGGACATTAGGATTAAGCCACAAATAAAAAGAGAGGGCAGTTACTAAACGGCCAAAAATGAAGCAAAATTTAAAAGCATAAAACACAGAAAACATGTGCAGATGCAACATAAAAAGGTGTGTAGCCTGTTGTTGTTAAGACATTCACTGTGCAAGTTTTATAAAATAGTGCTTCTGAAAATCTTTTGAGGATCATGGTTTTCATTATTTTTATCATCAGTTAACTTTTCTATTATTTTTCTTAATCCAACATAACAGTATAAATCAAAAAGGGAAAAATACCCACTTAATTACACTCAGTTCTTCAATTTGCTTGTCTTTGAACAATCCAAAGTCTAATGCTATTCAAATCCTTGCTTCAAATAAGAATTATTTTAAACATTGTCAAATCTTTAATGAAAAAATGCTCATGCAATTTACCTGAGATCAAGGTGAGATTTTAAAATATCTTATTTTGTTTGACCAACAGTCCCCATTAATCTCACAGTAATACATAAGAAAGAACAGCAGCTAATCCTCACATTTGACAGGAACCGGACGAAGTGTGGCTTTTTTCAGTTTACTATCATGAAAGAAAAGCAGCAAATATTTACATTTAAGAAACATTTCTATTATGAAACCTAATTAAACCTCATAATTTTAATTAACGACTCACAATACATGAATCAGTGTTGTGTTTTTTTGTACGTTCACCCAAAAAAACCCAACAAACAACATGCAAACAAAAGACTCAGTGTTGGTCGGTGAGGGAGCTGATATGACACCTGTGGAACAAAGAGCCGATGCAGGATGAGACGAAGGACGTCTCTTTGGGGAATATGTCCAGATGTGAAACACACTTCAGAGGATGTCATGTTTCAATTGATGCAAAATTATGCAGTGTTAATGTTTTCTCTGAAAAATGAGTGCTGTGTCAGTGCACCAAGTTGTATTTTTCAGAGTGCTTTGCAATGAAAAAGAAGAGAAAAGTGAAGAACATATTCAGTTTTGTTTATAAAGCTCCAGTCCACAACATAAGTCACCTCAGGGTACCTCCCATAGTAAGGTCAAGACCTTAAACTATTATATGGCAGGGCAAATCCAATGATCCCTTTAAGCTAGCACTACTAGTGGAAGGAAACAACCTCTTCAGGCAATAACATGTTCAGTGTAACAGCTCTGTAGTGTTGTTTTGGTCTCACATTTCAGGCTCTGCAAAGTACAGAAATACGCACATTCCAATAGTACACCCACAAAACAAGATGTGAAGCACACATCCATCTAAAAATCAATGAATTTGAGCAAACATTTCAACATCTCAGCAGCATAATACTCTGATTTTCCACATACCATGACATCTCTGCGATGCCTCCCTCTGGTTGTCTCTCTTCAGGGGACGGTGAAGGAGGACGATGGCCTCCTGGTTCAACTGGAATGAGCCTTATTACCGGACGCCCCGCCGGGACCCGTCCGACGTGGTCACCGACACCCTGATGGTGGAGTTCAGCTGGCAGATGAAGGAGGCCGAGAGGCTGCAGAAGGAGAGGGAGAACGAGTACCGACGGCTGAAGACCGGTGTGGACTACAGCTGGCTGGCCAGCACGCCTCGATCCTCCTTCAGCATCAGCACCGGGGAGCGGCTCGGCCTGGAGGACCTCTGCTCCAAGGTGCCGCCGTCCGGCTGTGGCATCGTCATACTCAAGTAAGGAGGTCTTTCTTTAAACCTTTTTAAACTTTATTTGTGTACTATAAGCTAGTGTTCAGTAATTATACTCCCCTAGGAGTATAATTACTCGGGGATACACGATGGTCTAAATCATCTACCTCCGGTCAGGGTAGATGATAACATCAATACAGGAACAACCATAAAACATGGATGCATCTCCATTATTATGCATTCAGTTTTCTTGTTGTACCTTGTACCATACCCATAACTCACACTGGATCTTCATTGCAGGAACTTGCACGCCGTTTTAATGCAGCCAGAACAGCAAAAAAAAACCAACAAAAACGCCTTTGTAGAGCCTCTTCAAGGGTAATTTACAAGGAAAAAAAGAGTATCTACTCCAGGAAAGGTATTGCTGAGCAGCCGTGAAAACTGTTGTGCACGTCTTGACCCTGATTGATTAAACTCAGAGAAGAGAGCATGCACACAAAGGTCTAAGGCCACCCTCAAGTTCCTGCAGTGGAAAACAGCTCACAGACAACTGGTGACATTCAACTGCAGGAAATCATTGTAATCATATACAGAAAATGTCCGTGTAATTGGCTCTTTCAACCTTTCTGTTTCTACTGCAGCATAACATCTGACAGCTTTCACCAAAACATCATAACAACGTCAAGCTGCTACTACTAGACATAAAACTCCAGTTCAACGAGCACGCAGAAACAATATAGGATTTGTTATGTCACCTTATATGCCGAACTTCATGTTGAAGATGTTGATAATAGACAGATGAAAACTTAACCAGTCGGCACTGTCTTCTACAAGTTTCCATTTGGGTTGGTGAGGGAAGACAGTCTTGAACTGTCACAGACCTCTTGAAGACAGTAATGTTACGTTGATAGGTACAGATTCTGTTTTCACGACTAACGGCCATCAGAACGTCAGAGTTGAATGATGAATCGGTGACACTTCTTCCTGCTCACACCACCTTCTGATCCAGCTCAGACTGACACATAGAGCTTATCGGCGCAATGCTTGTTTGGCTGAATTCCATCATCGTGTTAGTCTAATGTCAGCCGGCTGCTGTGTTGGCCCTGCATTCCTTGTGCATATGTTCCGGTCCTGTTCAAGGCTTAGAAAGTATAAATCAGCAATTTTCAGAGCAATTTCAGGAGGGTTAAATGGCTAAATTAATGGTTGCCCTTTGATAGCAATTGCTAGTGTGTACACAGTGTCACTCCACTCCAGTTTCTGACATTAGAGCTTCCTAATGTTCCTGACCAGCTGAAGGACACAGCTGCTCAGGAAATCTACCACTTCGCCTCCACACTTGACATAACCTAGTGACAACATGTACTTCCTGCAGCTGGTGCACATCAAATTTATCCTCAAGGGGTCAACAACTCATTTTTATGAGATTGCAACTGTTTCTGACATACACTGATCCGCCACATTAAAACCACTGACAAGTTAATTACATTGATCATTTTGGTACTATGTGGTGTTCTGCTGGACAACCTTGGATTTTGGCAACCCAAATGTCGCTGGCCTACCCACGCAAGAAAATGCACCTCACCACATCGCAAAAACATCAATCAGGAACATCTCATACTGATTTGACCTTCAAAATTCCTAGACCCCATTCTGATCAAACATCAACAGGACGCAGTAGCACAAGTTTGATTCCCAGAGGCCCCACTGCACAACCCAGAGTACCCAAAGGATCCATTGCCAATGTCCTAGTCCAGACCCCATAGGACACCCTGAGAGGTCCTCTTGCCCTTTTTCAATGGTTCAGAGCATTTTTGACCACATAAGGGAGACGAACATAATATTTGGCAGGTGGTCATAATGTCATGCCTGATGGATGTATTTTCACAAGTCTAGAGTAAGACTTGCAGTGCCTAATAGCGGTATGACCGTACATCTAGACTTATGGGAGTGACACACAAAAAAACCTGTCTTAGTAAGGTGTTGGGTCAACATGTACTGCCAGAACAGCTTTAGTCTTTCTTGGCATTGATTCTACAAATCTCTGAAGTTCACTGGAAGGTTGAACACTTCTCCGATGGATATTCTTTCAGTTGGCGTTTTGAACAAACTGGTCCATAATGTCCCACATGTGCTAGGCTGACATCTGGTGACTGTGAAGGCCATAGATTATGATTGACATCATTTTCATCAAACCGCCTTCCTGGAAGAGACGACTGTCATCAGCATAGAAAAGTTTCATCACAGGATAAAGGTGATCACTCAGAACGACTTTGTACTGATTTGCAGTGACTCCTTCCTCTAGGGTAATAAGTAAAACCAAACCATGCCAGCAAAATACGGCCTCAACACTGAACTCCTAAAGGGTTCATTTACTGCAACCCTAACATAGTATCACTGTTTTGTAACTACTACTACACTTCTTGCCTGACAGTCTGATCATGTTCTTCATTGATATTATTAGTCAATTGTGTTTTTCTTTACATATCACACTAATCATCATACATATTGATGACCCTGTTAAAGGATGTTTTTCCCATAGATCTAAATGCAGATGTCACTTTAGTCACAGTTCCTATTGAAACACCTGCCAGCTGAGCAGTTTTTGCAACTGAAGCTCCTGCCATCTGTGCCCCCAATCATGAATCTTTTCTTCTTACCATCTTCTAAATCAGAATCAACTGGGGTTGATCAGCATTTTTATTTATAACGCAGAGCTAGACTGGATATTAACTGCTTAATCGTATAGCACTTACAGCTGTTGTGTTTTTCCAGTCATTTATTAAGGGTTTGCCTTTAATTTGTCACCCATTTGTAAGTATGTTTTTGCAGCTGAACAGTTCTGTTGCACCTTTCTGGTCAGTTGGGTTGTTTTTTCTGGGGCTGGCAGTAGACAGACTGGATAGCTTCTCTCTCGTAATGAGGCATATTTTAGGCTTGCAGACACTTCTGATTAACTGCATTTGTGAAAACACACAAAACATATAAGTAGTAAATTAACAGTAATATATGATCATTTTTTCAGAAAACTACTCCTCTTTTCTTGACACAAGTGTTCAAGTCAGTTGGGCAAACTTTGCATTAGTGCTGCTACTTGCAGAACCTTGAAGTTTCAGCCATGCATCCAACATATTTAACTAAATATTTAACTATTTTTCCATTACTTCTAGAGACTTCCCCAATTTATTAATTTTATTATTTTATACATTACCGATAACAATTTAACCATTTCTACATTACTTTTAGAAAAACAGCCTCCTTCACTGATCTTTTATCCAACATTTGACGACATTTTGATTTTATCTGTTCCCTTTTCAATCATTTATTTATTGTTTTTAACTGAGTCATGACATTTCTCTGCTTTGTTTGGATACCTAGGTTGCAGTGTTGTTTTTAAACCATTTGGAATTATTGAATTTATCAAATCAGTAAAGCCATAATCTTTCCATCTCCACCTCTTGGAAGTACCTCCTGTGGTATTCGTGGCAGGGAATTACTACTCTCGAGTCTTAGGATCAATAATTTTAGGTAATTGTATGTTTATGGGCTAAAATGATAAAGTATGTTTGTGTTTATATGATTTCAAGCCACTTGAGGGTCATCTTTAGCTCAGATGACTAAAGGTTTGTTCAGGGAAGCTGCTCAGCTGGCCGACTTCCCCGCCGTCCTACATATGACTCTATAATGCTTCGGTGTCTCTGTCCTTTAATCTGCAGTGAGGACATCCTGAGCTCATCTTAGCATCTGTTCGTAGAAAGCTGCCGAGGCCTCGGGTGTCTTGTTAGAGCTCCACGGCGTTAATGTGGGTGAGCAGTGAGGTGCTAAATGCTAAGTGGAATCCATCAACACAGCGGGGACCGAGTGGAGCGTGTTTTTTGTGATTTTAATTAGCTGCATGTGGGTGGAGACCTCACTTGTTAGGTTTACTGTGAAGTGTAATTAACTCCTCTCTGAGATACTTGGGAAAGAATTTGATTGTTTGACTTTTATTGTTTATTTGGATCCCCATCAATGTGCAAAACGTGGGTGAGTCCTGGATAGAAACAGGTCAATAATGAATTGAGAAAGTAAAAGTAAATAAACTATTATGCCAAAAATAAATTAGAAATTGTGACTGCTTCTACTCAATTGCCTAAATACACTGCTGTTCAAAAGTTTGGGGTTACCCAGACAGTATGAGTTTTCATGGAAAACATGTGCTAACATAACTGCACAACGGTTTTCTAATCATCAATTAGTATTTCAACACCATTAGCTAACACAATGTAGCATTAGAACACAGGAGTGATGGTTGCTGGAAATGTTCCTCTGTACCCCTATGGAGATATTCCATTAAAAATCAGCCCTTTCCAGCTAGAATAGTCATTCACCACATTAACAATGTCTAGACTGGATTTCTGATTAATTTTATGTTATCTGCATTGAAAAACAACTGCTTTTCTGGAAGTCTGGAAGCATAGGAAATCTCATTAACTGTCATTTTTTTGCCTCCAGAGATTAAATATGGCTTTGTCAAAAGAAGAAAGAGTTGAACTGGTACTTCTCAGTGGACATGAAGGATGGACATATTGAAAGATATGGTTAGGGTTAGGGTTAGAGTTAGGATCAGGGAAGTAATTTTTTGGGGCTAACATGAATTTTAGCCATGACCAATTCTTTAGTTTTGGCTGATGCATTTAGTCATCCAGAACGGAGTTTGTCCACGACACTGGCCATTTCTCTAAACTTTTTAAACCACCTTTGCTACTGTGGAAAAGCCAAGTGGAATCCTCCTTGGATGACGTTCATTAAGTTCATCTGCTATCTTTTGGTATGTCCATCCTTCACGTCCAGTGAGAAGTACCATTTCCAGTCTTTCTTCTTTCGAGAAAGCCATATTTAATCTGCAGAGGCAAAAAAATTAAGTTTCATGAGATTTCCTGTGTCCAGACTTTAGGGACACCCTGTACAAACAACAAGAGGTAAAGCTAAATTTAAACAGACGCACAATAATACTAATAATTCATGTGTGATATGAGCTTGCATGTTGCAGCGGTGGTCTGAGTGAAAGGAAAGCCAATCACCGGTTAACTGGACACTTACTGGGAAGCAGGTTCCCAGACCGATTCTATTTAAAGGCTTGTTAAGGCCTCAGCCACCTCGTTAGGAAGACGAGGACGGGTAATTGGGAAATTGGCAAGGGTGTGCTGGTCATGTACATGGGGGGGCTGATGACTGCGATCTGGACAGCCTTTTGCAACATTTGCCATCATGTGGATGTTTTTTTTTTTGGTGCAAAAGCAAGAATAAAACCTTGAAACACTGTATTTGTAAGAACCCTAACCCATCTGCTTGGAAAGACCCGGGATACTGATGAGTTGACATCCGTGTATCAACACGATCATGTTTTTTGTTCTGTCCTTGTCCTTTTGTTGCATTAGATTGTTGTCTCCCAACCAAATGCTACTTTTAAACACTCATTCCAATTTAACGAACCAACATCAAACATTACCGAACATAAACCAATAAAACATCACAACTGGCACATTTATAAGCAGCACAATAAAACACTTTCCCCCTTCCTGCACCAAGTCCAGTAAAAATGGAGTGTGAAAACAATCTTGAACACAACAACACCTCTGATGCTGTGAAAAACTCCACTCTAATTTGATGTTAAGGAAATTTTGCTCTGAGAGTGTGGAAAAACAACAACATTGGTCCGAAGGGGGATCAAACCCACAACCTTAACGTTAACATCGCACTCTATTCAACTCAAAATATCCTCCAATTCTGGAATGACGCATGAACCGTTCGCCCGGTATGCCACTAAACAACACTAAACTGACAGTTTGTACAACCACACAGTCTCTGCAGTATTTACCATCAGCTCACTCACCTGTGTTTTGTTCTGCTGCATTCAGGTTCAGGGAGGTCATGCAGGCCAACGAGCCCGAGGCCCACGAGGTGCCCGGCCTGTTCCGCTCCGTCCTCCTGGAGGCCCTGGACCACCTGAAGGAGGAGCAGGAGGCGCAGCGACTCGCCCGCCAGTGGAACAACAAACGTGCCATGAGCATGTCCCTCATTAATTTCAGGTCCAGGATCAAGATCAACCCGTTCGGGAGCACGGTGGGCCTGACCTCCCCTGCGGCCGAGGGGGCGGGACTCAGCGACCTGAAAACGGTGTCGGAGGACGTGGAGAAAGGGATGGACCGGGATGAGAGGCAGAGGGTGTGGAGCATGCCCGACTTCAGATACAAAGGATCCGGCAGCAGCGGCACCAGCAAGGTGGTCTGATGCAGCGTTCAGAGGACTGAGATGACGGTCGGACGTTTCGGGGGGATAAACGCTGATCTCCAGGACTGTTGCAGTGTTTCCACGGGGACGAATCTTTCATTCCTGACTTTTCAGTACAAAAACCACTCAGCGTTAGATCCTGCTCGTCGGGCATTTTACTGATATTCTACACACTGACAACAGTTTTGCAGTACTTGAAACTATTTTAACTTTGCTTGAGATTATCACTTCTTGCAGCGATGCCTCTTTTTTTTGTAGAGATTTGGCATCTAAGCACTGAGGGCCTGATAGGGTTATTTATATAATTTAATACTTTTTTTGTTGCAGGAGAAAATTGGTTGTTAGCTCAGATTTTAAAATTGAGGTGAATGGTGTTTTATGAAAGTGTGTTTTGCATGTAAGGGGACTATAGCGTTAAAAACAAAACACAGTTGGGCTCCTAAATTTACATACCCTGGCAAAATTTGAGAAATATTGTCCATTTTTTGGGGGAAAATATGTAAATCTTGTCTTTCATTTAGGGTTAGCGGTCAGACAATTACATTTGCTCTAAACGTTCATGTTTTCATGAAAGAATGGTACATATTTTACAAATTCTGCCAGGATATGTAAACTTATGAGCACAACCGTATTTCACTTGAACGTCACTCGGAAGGTGAATCATGCTCGCCTTCCCGACAGCGCACAAAGACTCAGCAGCATAATTCATCATCCAAGGTCAGCGCACTGAAAGCTTTTCTCCTGCGCTCTTTATTTGCAAGAGCGAGTCATGAAAGTAAAAAAAAAAGAGAAAAAAACGCAGAGATAAATCACTAAGTGTTGCCAGATGTTTTGAAATGAAACATTTCAAAGTAAAATCTTTCCAGCAGTTTAATTGCTGTTTCTGTTCCATTTGTCACAAAACAAAAATACAACACACAACAGGTTTGTTCCATCGTCCATATAAAGCTTTCAAATGGTTTGACGCAAGGGAGGACGAACAGCGATTGTATTTTATGGGAGAATAAATGCCAAAATGCCAGGAATGAGACTTTCAGTAATTATCAAACAATCCAATGCTCATTTTAGGCAAAATGTACACATTAAAAACTATTATTTCAGTACACGCTGATAACACGGAGGCTCCTGCAGCCAGGATTTACTGTAGAAAAATAACCACAAAGTTATCTACACAAAATAAATGACTGGGAATTTTAAAAATGCATTAAGGTTGACATGAATGACTGACGCAGCCAGCATGTAGAGAGAGTATCTGAAACAGATTTTACACATCAGAGTCTGCTTGGGCTGAACACAAGAGAGACGTCACTTAGGTTAGTGTTGGTTGTTTAACGTCTAGAAATCTTATCCAATCACCTATCGCAGACTCCTCACTTCTACACGAGGCTTGAAACCACCGCACTGAGGCCGAATCGTTGGTGGTAAAGTTGCATTATGGGTAATGTCGGACCAGGTGCTGACAAGACAGAAAAATGCATAATAAAAGACAGTAACTCTGGTTCTGCTGATTACAATATTTTCTTAAACGGTCTGTTGGGCCTAAATTGGTAGAAAACATTTTTTTTCGGGGCGACATGGTCAAACCACAAGCAGCACTGACAAGTCTGGAGCTGGCAGGTAACCAATTTTCATTCCCATCTCACCGTCTACGGCTTACACTCCCATTCAAAAGTTTGGGATCACTTAGAAAAGTTTTTTTGAAAGATGTTTTTTTTCCAGTTAAGAAAACATTAAATGAATGATAAATCCAGTCTAGACATTGTTAATGTGGTAAATGACTATTGTAGCTGGAAACAGCTGATTTTTAATGGAATATCTCCATAGGGGTACAGAGGAACATTTCCAGCAACCATCACTCCTGTGTTCTAATGCTACATTGTGTTAGCTAATGGTGTTGAAAGGCTCATTGATGATTAGAAAACCCTTGTGCAGTTCTGTTAGCACATGAATAAAAGTGTGAGTTTTCATGGAAAACATGAAATTGTCTGGGTGACCCCAAACTTTTGAACAGCAGTGTATAATTTACACTTCTTTACATCACAATCAGACTAAGCTGAATAATTGGTCACCTGCACAGCAGCACGGTGGTCTGAAAGCAGCTCACTTTGCTGCAGCTCCTTCACTCCGTCCAGCCCGGTGCTGCCCCTCGGTGGTGACGCAGGTTATATTCACCACCTCCTCCTCAGAAAACTCTCCACATTTGTTCTCCTGGAAAGCTGAGTTGTTGTTTCCTGAGTTCTGCTGACGTGTCTGCGCCCGGCCACCAGGACTGGTGTCCACGGCGGCATCACAGGGTAGAGTTCAAGAACTCGAGAAGCTCTGCTCGATTTTTATCCCGCTGTCATAAAATAAGGCGCGTGAGACAATAAACAACCTGCTCACACACTATAAAAAGGCACATCTGCAACTCAAAGGTGAGTTTACCTGCTTGTCTTTCTTTGACTTCTTTACTTTCATCTTTATCTTCTTCCCTGAAATCATACTGTACTTTCCTTTTTTACGGTCCTTCAAGTACTAAAAGAAAAACAAAACCGTTACAATGATGTTGAACAGCAAAATTACATAATTAGCCTGTGACAAAAACTACAACTTCCAAGGAAAAGCATGGATAAATAAGGAACAAAAGAATTACAGCATTGTAAAAGTGTTTGCATAATGTGTGCAGACATGAATACTAACATTTACATTTTATTAACAGGTTTGGACTAGGGCTGAAACAATTCCTCACGTTATTAGATTACTAAAATTCCTCGAAGCAAAATTCTCTGAATCGAGGCTTCATTTAATCCACTACATACTAGTCCACAGGTCACTAACTGGTCCAGACCCAGACTTCATCCTATACAGTCCTGGACTTACAATCAATAAATTATGAGGGGATTTTAAATTGGACGCGATCCTTTTATTTTAAACGACACAGCTTTTCTAGTGTTTATGGCATTTATCAGATCAGAGGTTGAACTACGAAGGCAGTTTGACATAGTCAGACTTTCTTTTAATGTAATTTGGCTCAACAAAAACTAAAACCTCAGTCAGAGTTAACGGGTATGAAGGTGGTTTTCAACTTTCTTTGTCAACTCAGACTTTCTGCTTCAAACTCATCACCCAAACAGGAGCGTTTAACGCATCATTTGACTTGTTTTCTGCACAAAATGAACCGATGGTGTTCAGCTGCTTCAGTCAACAGGTTGTTTTAATGGAGAACAATGAGGAACATAAAAATTTATGATGGTAAAAAGCTGGGAGTGGAAATTATATAAGACAGGAATGCTGGTAGAAAACTATTAAAAGTGTGTTAATGTATATATTTTACCGATCAATTCAGGTGATTATTGATAACAGACAGCTGCACAATAAAACTATCAAACTTGATATTGTACTGAAGTGCATGTAGGTCTGACACTGTCTCATAATGAAGGAAATCACTTTAACTTGTGGCCAAATCAAAGTGAAACTAAAGTTACTGATTGAATATTCTCTGTAATAAATACTAATAAACTGATCAGTTTTCTTATTTGTGTTCTATCAGCTGCAGTAGCAGCAGTTTAAACAGACCAAACATAAAAACATACTTGTGGGATTTCTGCATCACCAACTAAATACATGTGAGGTTCACATAGCTTTGAGTTTTAGTTCAACACCCCTGTACTATACTATATATGTACAATACCCCTGTAATATACTATATATATGTACAATACCCCTGTACTATACTATATATGAACAATACCCCTGTACTATACTATATATGTACAATACCCCTGTACTATACTATATATGTACAATACCCCTGTACTATACTATATATGAACAATACCCCTGTACTATACTATATATGAACAATACCCCTGTACTATACTATATATGTACAATACCCCCATACTATACTATATATGTACAGTACATCACAGATGCCCGCCTGTGTTCCAGCAGGGCGGTTATTTCTGTTGCACAGGGTGCTCACTTTGGAATCCGATTACTTGATTAATCGCCAGAATAATCAATAGAATACTCGATTACTAAAATAATCGATAGCTGCAGCCTTAGTCTGGACTGACGAATATTCTCAAAATTTTTCTAAAATGATGATCATAACTACTTATTACCAATTGCCATACACTACTTGATTGTTCCCATTTTAAAGAAGAGGTGATTGATGCTGGTGTTAAATTTAACAATCAAATACACTCTACACAGCACTTCCAATTGTGACAGAATTGTCTGGAGAGATAACACATTTTATAGGATCTAATTTAATGATGGAGACAGAATATCAATATGGAACACAGTGGAAGAAAAACACTCTCAGTCTAAATGCAACTTGAACAGACTGTTACTGAAGGTTTTTCTACCTTGGAGATCTGTACAGGTCCCGAGTTTTCCTCTCCTCCTTTTGCTTTCTTGTCTTTTTTACGTTTATGCCGCTTCTCTTTCTTCCCTTTCTGGTTCAGAACGCAAAATTGGCAAAACTTAGTTTTCAGTGAGAGACATAAAAAAATGTGGCAATGCAAGATGCTAAATGTAGAGGAAATTACCTTTTTGTTCTTCTCCTTTTTCCTTTTTTTAGACTGCTTTCTGGACTTACTCCGAGAGTCTAAAAACAACAGCAAAAACAACACGCTGAGCCAAATCCAATCACTGATATTTAGTACTGTAATAAAAAAGCACTCATGGGGCAGATTTATAAAGAAGCAAACAAAAATGAAAGCATTTTGAGAGAAATTTATCATGTTAGTATCAGAGAGATTATTAAAGGTATTCCAGACTTTCTATTGTCCATTTACCGCTACTGCTGGAGCTGCTCTGACTACGGCTGGATGACTGTGACGAACTCGAAGAGGATGATGAGGACGATGAGGATGATGAAGATGAGGATGATGAACTGGAAGACGAGGAGGAGGAGGAAGACGATCTACTGCGACTGCGTTTCCGCTTCCTTTTCTCTCGTCCTAAAAAAAACACCAGACATATGCAAAGACAAAATACAAAGATCATTTAGTGGATGAATGAATCCACTGTTTGAGTCTATTTGAGAAAAAGATACGACATTGCTCTATATTGCAAATTTGTCACTAAAGTTAAGAAAACCTACTCACAACATTGCACTTATCAATACTAAACACTTTTATCCACACATTTGTATGTTCATTCAAATAGCTACAACAGCTTTTTCGTTTCTACGAGTGACACATGGATCTGTTTCTATTACAGCGTAAAGTGAAACACTTGGCAGTTTAATGCTGATTTGTCTCATTGTCTGATGAATAGCAAATGTGAGCTAATTTGGCTGTGATGAAAAAGGACCACAAACAAGAAATTGCAACTCAACTATTTTCAGTTTTAACCTAAAGGCAACTGACTGACAAAATAATGAAAAGGGCACAGGGAAAATTGGTCTTAAGTTTCTGTGAACCGACATTTTTATCTAACGTGATGTTTGAAAAGTGCAATAACTTTCATGCATCTACAGAATTAACCAAAGATAAAAGACACCGATGGACGTCTTGCCTCTGCTCCTTGATCTCCTCCTTTCGTCTGTTCTGGAAGTGGAGCTTGACACTCTGCACTCTGCTTTCGTTGACTAGAAACACAAAGAGATGTCTATTGTCAGTGTGTGGCGGCATCCCAGATGTGACAGGAAACTGGTTTTCACTGGAATCTGATTTGAGCTTCTGGAAAAGCTGTCATGTCATTAAAAAGTGACCTTACTACAACTGAATTGAAACTGCATCACCCAGTTCATACATTAGACATTCATGCTTCGAAGCTAGGGATGCTCAATTCATCATTTCAGCATTGACACTGGGCATGTATAACAGTCCTATTGCAGGAGGTGCATTGTGAAATATGGCAAATTAACTCTAACGCATCATGGTGCAACTATTTCTCTTGTTTCATTCAAAAAGAAAATTGTATGGTTCTCATTTTCAGTGATTAATCTACAAAATTAGACTGTTTTATAGAACATAATTTACTGCGACTGAAGATTTAAAAAAAAAAGTATCTACAAGACATAAATATAGATGTGCAGGAACAGCAGAGAAAAACTGACAACTGGTAGAAAAACGAAATACAACATCAGTCGTGTGTAAATATTTCGTCTACAAAAAGGACGATGTCCAAAAACACATTACATTTGGCAACACAAGTATTTTGTTTGGCCATTAAAATCAGTACCACAATGCTATTCAGACCAAAACACTGTCATGGATGCCTTGCCAGTGTTCCAATGGAACTCAAGTAAAATCTTGACAGTAAAGAGTAGTTTTTCAGTCATTGTAAGATTGTTGTTTTTTTTTAATTTATTTTTGATACAGAGGAACTCTCAAACAAAATCATTGATGAATGATTCATTCTTTCCCAATAGAGTTATTCAAGTCATCTGGGGAGTCTTGTATATTTTCAAACTACAATATATGTCATAGAAAACCAAATATTGGAATGATCTTATTTTCCCAATATTGTACATCCTTGTTTTAGACAACACTCCCCCCCACTCCCTCCCCCACAATGTTGAGGTTGTGTATGTTGTGCCTAATAACCTTGTTTTTTTATTTGCAATTCGATACTGTACTATACCATGCAATGCTACACATAGAATGCAATACTGTGCTGCTATACATACTAGGTAGTACTGTGCAGGGCTATGCAATACTGAGTTTTTTTTGCTTTCTCGGAAAACATACTGTGCAATACTATGCAACTGCATACTACATACAGTGCAATACACAAGACTGTGACTGTGACTATGGCCTACAGACATTGTGTTCCTAGCTTGTTGTTTTAATTACTGTAAATTGTTGTTTAAATCGTGGTAAATTTATTTATATACATACCTTTATTTATTCTATTTTAGATTTCTTTTTATACTTCAGTCCGGGAGTATTTCCCTAATTTCGTCGTAATGCTGGCAACAGTTGTACAATGACAATAAATCCTCTTATGTCTTTATTTAGAAGTTTGTATGTAATCTGTTGGTCTGTAGTATAGCTCTCGTATGGACTGTAATCTTTAACCCAAATGAATAAAATCAAGTAATTTTGATACTTTAGTAACATTACAATCACAGTCTAGGGGCTGCAATCACCTTTTGGCAAGTAGAAAACTGCGTTATTTGAGTTGAACTAGTCCTTTAAAGCCTTCTTCTATCCGTAAAAAGAACTGATTTGGCTAAACTTCAGGGCAAGGAGCAGGAGAATAATGCACACATAAGGACAGCTGCAAAGAGATCATTTCTTTATGACTGTTTGACCAGATAAAAGCGGCTGCAGACGTGTCCAGCTAACAAGCAACGACGTATAAAACCTAACGAACACCCGGCGGATCAGCTTTTGGCAGACGATCACTTTTTAGCAGGACGCCTGACTTATTAAGAAGCGTCTTGATTATAGACTATAGGTAACTTATAGACTCTAATCGTCCTTTTTGTGGCGCTTAACGTCACACCAGCAGCTCTGCGTTTACTGAGCTAAAGCTAAAACGCCCTACAAGCTATGAAATAAAACTACTAGTGACGGTAAAAACAAGGGCTTCTGTACTCACCATGGCGACAGAAGAATGCAGTGGATATACCAACTGACACCACAACTACTGGAAAATGGGTGTAAAGTATATGTTTATTCGCAGCTGTCTCCGGTAAATTAGCACTAGCTGGCAATCTGAGGAGACATTTTGTTTCCCATGATGCACCGCGACTAGACGCTTTCAAAACAAGGGTGCGACAGTCGACACAGCGCCCCGAGCGGCCAATAAGAGGAAATACAGCCAACACTGTCAGTGAACTGCACATCCACTGTTCCCTCTAAGCTGCACGCGTGCGCAATTGCGCACTGCTGACACGGTCTCCGCGCAATTGAAATGTTACTAAACAAGGTTATACTTACCAAATTAAATAGCTCTGGTCTCCAGTATATTGGCAAATTCGGTTTGTACATAATTTATCAGCATGATTTCTTTTTAATATGTTGTGTACAGACTTAATTACTTCTCTGTCTACTTTTCTTACTCCATGTAGGTTTCCCAGAGACTATGGGTTGAGGAGGAATTGGAAGTTTGTCGGCTTAGACCTGGTGTCATTCCATCAGTGTTAAACTTCCCGGCTCATCTTGGAAGAGTACGTGCCAGAAAGACCACGACCAAGCAGTCTTGAGATCTTAAGCTTGTTTTATGCTTGCCGCGTCCGCGAGGTCCATGCGGCTCCGTGCAGAAAAATTACGTCATTTTCGCACCCACTCCCTCTCGAGCGGCCTTTCTGTGCGGAAAATTTCCGCTCTGCGCACCGCCACATTTTTCTAACCAACGCGGACGGAGCCGCGCGAAAAAACATGGCGGAGGGCCAGGACCTACTCGTAGCTGAAGTCTAGAAATACGTGCACTTAAACGATTCATCACACAGAGATCACCGTGGTAACCGGGTTATGAACTATTCATGGTGTGAAATTAAAACTAACTGCTGAAATGCTTTTATTCAGTAAAATGCCGTGTTGTAAGTGGTGTAAACAATGGCAAACTTCTTCTCTAATTTAGTACCAGAGTAGACCAGGTAGACATGTGTTTGCAATACACTGCCCCCTGCAGTTTGGGAGCAGACGCTGCACGGTGTATAAATGCACACACGTTCTCTCGCGCGGATTTCCGTGCAGCTGATTTCCGCGCGCTTCGTTCATGCGGAAAGTATATTCCAGCCTTTAGGCAGCGTCTCCCTCAGGTGGGTGTCGACGGTGTTCACGGTCAGGTCTGTAGAGGGGGGAGGCTGCCACCCACCTCCCCGCCTACTCTCTCCCCTGACTCCACCCAGACTCCGCCTTGGCTCCACCCATGTGGTCACTTTATGAACTGTGATGCCAAAGGGACGACGAACTTACTTCTTTTCATCTGATCGGTAGCTCAGTGAGTTAAGGATTTGCCTGTGGAACTGCAGGTTGCTGGTTCAAGACCAGACCCTTCTTAAATTTACTCAAAATCCTGACAAAGACAAACAAAGAAAAAGGCCAGTGGTGGGTCTTGAACCTGTGACCTTCCGCTTGGTAGTCTCTCTTCTTATCCCCAGAGCTACTCGCTCAGATACTAATTTTTCTTTTTTTTGCGCATTTATCATCTATTTTTTTTTGCCATTTTTGAGTTTTTTTTAACTTGAGTCTCGACTCAACCGTTTTTCTCAGGAGGTTGGACATCAGCCTTTGTGCTGGAGGGTTGAACCCCCAGTTCCAAGACTTTCAAAGCCTCCACACCTCCCGAGTCCTCAGGACCTGAGCTTTCACACAGTCTGAGGGCTGAAGTCCCACAGTAGTTCTCTGTTAGATTGAACTTCCAGACAGTCCAAGGACTGATATCTTCGAAGTTCCTGAGTTGTTCTCTGTTAGTTTGAACCTTCAGACAGTCTGAGGACTGAAATCTTAAAAGTTCTTGAGTAGTTCTCTGTTTGTTTGAACCTTCAGACAGTCTGAGGACTGAAATCTTAAAAGTTTCTCAGTGCGTCTCTATTAGTTTGAACTTTCAGGTTAACAGAAGCCTTAAAACTTGTGACCACGAGTCTTGATTTCACATTTAGACCATCCATCTGAGTTCTTCTCAGACCTTCACCTGTGGGTTTTTTAGAAATCCTCAACAAACTTTGATTCTCTTCACTGAACAGTAAAGTTTGTGGAGATCAGAAGGTAACATTAGTTTGATAAATGCCTTCAACTACTAGTAGACTTTATCTGGAAAGCAGTTTTCTGAAATGAGTTCTTAGTAAATCTATCCACAATCAAACCAAGAACATAGAAAGAGGAAATGTTTGAAGAAACAACTTGATGTTTTCGTTTCAGACTAGAAAACGCTTTAATACCTTTATCTGTTTTTGCTCTTTTTGATGGTGTTATTGTCTCTTCTGTTTAATTTGATCTTCTAAAGTCTAACTGGTGTCTTTTGAAATGTTTCGTGTTTAGTTTGATTCTTGTTAAACGTTTAGTTTTGCTCTTTTCTCACCTTTTATTCTTTTCTAATGTCTGATTTGATTTCCAAATGTTTTGTCTTTGTAATGTTTAATTGTTTTTTCAAATGTTTTATCGGCTTGTTTGAGTTTCTTTTTCTTTCCCAATATTTAATGTTTCGATTAAATCTTTCTTTTTAAATGTTTTACCACCTTTTAATGTTTAATTTTCTTTTTAAATGCTTCATTGTATTTTCTGTGTAATTCCTATTTGAAGTTTTATTGTCTTTAAGATCTAATTTTCTAATTAAACATTTAATTTTTTAATCAAATATTTTGTCTTTTTCAGATTTTTATTGGATAGACGTAGTGAGAGACAGACAAGAAACAGGGGAGAAAAGTGGGGGGAAGACATGCAGCAAAGGGCTGCGAGTGGGAATCAAACCCGGACCACTGCATGAGGGATGAGCCTCTATCCATGAATCACCCGCTTAACCTGTTGAGCTATACAGGCACCCATGTTTTGTCTTTTTAAAGGTTTAATAATCTAATTCAATGTTTTGCATTTTTTGAAACGTTTAACCTTCTTCTTGTTGAATTGTATTTTTTAAATGTTTAATTGCGGAAAATATTTTAGCTGTAATTTTGAATATTTGTATTTTAAAAATTCTGTTTAATTTCATAACGACATGTATTGTATCTTGTCGAATTATCTCATTCAATATTTTGTCTGTTTAATATAATTTAATGTAATTTAATGTTTAACTCTATTAAACAGACAAAAATATTGAATGAGATAATTCGACAAGATACAATACATGTCGTTATGAAATTAAACAGAATTTTTAAAATACAAATATTCAAAATTACAGCTAAAATATTTTCCGCAATTAAACATTTAAAAAATACAATTCAACAAGAAGAAGGTTAAACGTTTCAAAAAATGCAAAACATTGAATTAGATTATTAAACCTTTAAAAAGACAAAACATTTAATTAAAAAATTAAATGTTTAATTAGAAAATTACATCATAAAGACAATAAAACTTCAAATATGAATTAAACAGAAAATACAATGAAGCATATAAAAAGAAAACTAAACATTAAAAGGTGGTATATGTATATATAATTTAATTGTATTTAATGTTTAACTCAATTAAACAGACAAAATATTGAATGAGATAATTCAACAAGATACATGTCGTTATGAAATTCAACAGAACTACAAATCAACAAGAAGGTTAAACGTTTCAAAAAATGCAAAACATTTAATTAGATTATTAAACCTTTAAAAAGACAAAACATTTAATTAAAAAATTAAATGTTTAATTAGAAAATTACATCTTAAATTTCTTAAATCTTTTTAATAAAACTTTTTAAAAGTTTTATTGTATTAATTTTTTTCATTTGATTTAATTGCTTTTTGTTATGTAGTTTATTTCTTTAATCTCATTTTTTCTGTTAAGATTTTAACCTCAGCCTTAAAAATGAAACAAACCCTTAAATCACAATAAAAATACTTCTGTTGTCACAATCATGAGTTAGTCAATTATTCAGTTCATCAATTCAACTTTATTTGTTTAGCACCTTTTACACAGATGACAAAACTAAACAAGCAAAGAGAAAAAACTGCTAAAACTATGATTAAAACTCAATAAATTAAAAAAAAAAAAAAGATTTAACATGGTAATAAAATATGTTGTGTCAAGGGGATGGAGGAAGTTTATTGAAGTGTTTTTGGGCTCACATGGGAAATCATTTAATATATAAACTTGATATTCAGTCTAAGGAAACTGCAGAGCAACAGAAGAACCAACAATATCTCCCGTTTTCTCCTTTGATGAGTCGACTCTTCTTGTGCTTTCAGACCAAACAACTACAGACTCTTCACAACCTGCTCAAACTCTTGGTACAGGACCTCACCACACGGGTCAAGAAGGTTTCCATCTCATTTCTACTCTGAAGCTCACCTTCTCCTGCTCAAACTGCTGACAAATGTTTCTGCTGCTCTAAAGTCTGCTCTCCAGAACTTCCTAAAATCTCTCAAAGTCTCTTCTGCTGCAGGTTGCTTTGTAGAACTGTTCCAGAAAACCTCACTAAACCACATGGAGGAGCCTCAAGATAATCATCCAAATGAAACCGTACAAAAACCAAACTAGCACAACCCAAACGCTAAAGTCTCCTGCAGCCTACCAGAGAACCAGGACAGGAACTCTTACCTTCTGGACAACCAACGCTGCTTCACAAACAAGAACACAGAATGTGTCTGACCAAAAACCTCTGAAGACTCACTACAGCCAAGATAAAGACACAACTCAGCTGCACCAAATCCACTAATCACTGCAAATATTAGCACCATGTGCTAACTGTGGCTAAAGAGCCACATTTACCAAGACAACTATCCAGTACAAAGCCCTAAAACACACCAAGAAACACATTAAAGACAATTTTACTGCTGGAAGCTGCAAGCCAACGCCTAAAGAACAAACTAAAGCAACGGAGCCAAACCCAGTTCACTGGTGAACAGAAGCAGAGGAAATGTTTGTCTGCAGCTAAATAAAGCAGGAAGACACTGAGCTGCTCAGGTGTTCCTGATAAAACCAATCAGCCACCTGGACAGCCAATAGGAACACAGCTTCCTGGAAGTCCAGAGGGCTGGGTTAGTCAAGGAAATTTAGTTTAAAGTTGAAGCAGAAAGTTAACAAAGAAAGTTGAAAACCACCTTCTGATCCCTGAAATCTCTGAGTTTTCACACAAAGAACACCTGAACATGTCAAACTGGTTCCATAGTAGAACCATCATTGTAAAAACGTCATAGTATGGTGTGTTGCTCAAAAAACATTAGGACCCGGCTGTCAGGGGACAAACATGTAAGAAACATGAGAACAGAGAGAACCCAACCAGTAGGTCACAGTTTATCATCATCTAATCATCTCCTGAAGTCCATATGGTGAGAGACATCAGTATCTGGTTGTTAATTTACCAGAGGATGCTTATAATCATGCTGATGTGGTCATAGACTCTACAGTATTTTAGTGACTCAATAAATGCGTAAGTTGTTTTTTTTTTAAATGCTTTTTAGTTTTTAATAAACATTTAACAGCCTATATGTAATCAATAAATGGCCTTTGCCTATCTTAAGAAAAATTCACTCAGAACTCTGATATGTTAACAGTACTAAATAAATCAATGAATACATGCATACACACATAAATAAGTTAATACATTAACTGTGTTAAGATAAGATTTAGATTTTTAAAAAAAAGTTGTTTATGTTTTTGCAGAATCCAGTATTGCTCACTGGTTGGTCATTACATTTTGTTAGTTTGATTTCACTGTTTAAAATGATGCCACCTCTTTTCAGACAGAACCTGTGATAATAAAACAATACAAAATTTTTAGTTCCGTGTTAATAAAGCACTTAAAGCTTTAAGTATGGCTAAATGCTTTTTTCCAAATTAAATATATCACTCCTTAGGTGGTAGTGGCCCCAAGTTCAGTAAAGTTGGAAAGATATTCACAGATTCGGACTTTCAGCATCAATAACTCATTAGATATAGGTTGTCAAAACATAAACGGTGCCTCTTTCCCATTGTTGCAAGGCAGACAATGTGCTACAAGCCCAGTTTTATCAAAAGTAGCTGTCTTTCAAGCTACAGGAATAACATTGGTGTCTATGGAGTGAACAGGGTCCGTCTGCAATTTGCAAAACCGCTGCAACAGTAAAGAGAGACAAATATTCAATAACTTCACTCTTATACATTGTAGTGTCACTAAAATCACTGCAGCCTTCAACTGGCTCCTGTTGACAAAGTGTTTTAACAGAAATGTAAATGCTGTAATTTGATTCTCTTAATGGGAGTTTGTGTTTGCTCAGACTCATGAAAAATTAGAGGGAACATTGTGCACACCGTTATAAACAAGTTAAAGTTTTAAACTACACGATATTTACACATATAGTACCTGACAAAGTTGTCTAGAAACTTGTTTAATCTTTAGCTGCCAGCTAAAGCGGCTAATCTCAAGACTATTGCTGTCAGATGCAACTAGCTTAAAAGCTAATGCTGTCAAATAAAACAACCCTGCAATTTATTCCTAAATTCAGTTAAATAAAATCTGTACTTACTGGTGCATCACAGTATTTATCAGCAGGTATGATCTGAGCAATAAACTGAGAATACAAAATTTTTTCACTTTTCCTCCATAACAAACACAAACCCTGTACAGACAGTTTTAATAAAAATAATTTCAGTGATATCAGAAAACATTAAAGATAAGTAAGCTGAGTCGGATATTTTACAGTTTAAAAATAAACGGTTCAGTGATCTGTCTAATCAATAAAGTAATTAATTACTTAAATATTTTCTTGGCATTTCTACTAGTTATTTATTACTCCGCCAAGGAACGCGACAGAGTTATGTGATGATTGACGTACCTTTGTTTGTCTATCCGTCTGTCTGTCTGTTAGCAACATTTCTCAAAAACAGACAAACGGATTTGGATGAAATTTTCAGGGAAGGTCAGAACTGACACAAGGACCAAGTGATTAGATTTTGGCAGGGACCACTGTATTTATGCTTGAAGATTGCTGTTAATGTCGCAGCACAGTTTCATAGGCTACCATATAAACACCAGTATTGTACAAAACACATTTATTATGACAGTATTAGTATATTATACAAATAAGAGGATACACTCACTGTATAAAAATACAAAATTTCGATGCATTCCAGTGTTCTGGGCGTCCTAAATTATTTATCAAAGCAGAATATCATTGATTAACTCTGTGTAGTCAATTTCATCTATACCTCTCAGTCCTGTGTTTTGATGTTAAGTACACAAAAAAACCTGTCCTTTGGCAGTTCAGAACAATAATCAGAGGACAAAGTGAGTTGTAATCCTATAATATACAGTTTTGCCCGTAAGTTTACATACCCTTGTAATAATTTGTGAAATATTGTCCTTCTTTAAAATTAGAAAATATGTTTGATAATGGAAAAAAAAAATTTTCATTTAGGGTTAGCAGTCAGACAAAAGCTATTTATTGTCATGCAATTGTATTTGCTGTGATCATTCATGTTTTTATTAAGGATTCTGCCAGGGTATGTAAACTTATGAGCACAAATACATGAGGTATGTTGCAGTTGTAACAGTTTAACCTGTTAGACTGAGTCACCAACAAAGACAACAGGTACAAAACCGGCAGAATGATGCTGCAAAATGGTAAAACAGTTTTCATCTCAGATCACTATGTAAGTTTCTGTTAAATTCTCTCAAAGATATCTGGAAAAATGTTCAGTAGCAGCTGCTGTTTTTTTTAGTTTTGATAAAACTGACCGTGTCAAACCATCTAAGAACTAAACTGTATGTACATGTAAGAATACATTTGCTGTAAATAGAAAACAAGTTGCCCAGTGACAACACTCGGATGCTGAATTGTACAGCTGTCGTCAGAAGGATAGACAACGTCTGGAAGCAGTACAAGATAAGACACAAAGGTTCATTAGTTACAGGAACATTATGTGACTTTCCCTGCCCACGTCAGAGTGAAGAGCTGCTGCTTTCACGCCGTCTGACTCCTCGCAGAAGGTTTGGGCTCCAGTGAGGTAAAGTGAAGCAGCAGATCAGAGCCTGGTTTTAACTCCTCGCTTTGACCTGAGCTTCAGCAGAAATGCACATATCAGGTGTGAAGAAATGTAAGAGAAAAACACAAACTATACTAATATCTTTTTAAAAAAACATGCTTCTATGCTTTTTATAGTATAAAACGACATAAAGAAAAGCTTATAAAGTAGTTATGTATCTGCAGTGGAGCTGTGGAGTGGCCCACCTTGTTTTGTACACTCTAAAAAGTAATTCTAGGGACCTGTTGCAAGAAAACAAAAAATGTGATTTACTGATTGAGATAAACCTTTCAACATTACTTATATGGGTTGTGTTTACATAATAATATTGGTAATTGAATCAACTTAATATTGTGATTTAAAACTAAATTCAAGTTGAGGTAGGTTAATAAAATTGACTTCATAATTTCATGAAGGATTTTGAGTCCCCTCCTTCATCTAACATGCCAATTTTGGTTTTGACTGGTAATTAAAAATATCTTAGATAGTAGTGGAAAAGTTACTTCCTCTAACTCAATGTAGTTTGTCGATTATTAGAAGTTATCACAAATCGATCGATAACAGGTCAATGCAAGCTGTTGCATTGGCTTTTATTTGCTCTGCCCAAGCATTATTTTTTAGAGTGTTTTGTGGGTCATGAATGTTGTAGGTCATTAAGACTTTCAGTGTGGAAAAAAAAATCCCTGAAGTTTAAGGTTCTTTCTATGTATTAAAATTGGATTAAACACATCTTTATGCTAATTGCTTATGTGTGTTTTTAGTCTCTAATCTGTAAATCTTTTCATGCCCGTACTAATTGCAAATTGAAGCCAGATTAAGATTAAAAATATTCTTTGTGTGGATGATAAAACTGATAAGTTGTTATCTACAGACACAGCGTAGCTTAATGGTAATCCTCCATTTCTAGCTGTGTGGGCAGATATTTAAACTTCTGCTTTGTTCTTTGAGTGATCAGCGTGAGCCAAGCTCTCCTCATTCTCGTCCTCTTCCTCGGGAACCTGGAAAACATGCAATATAAATTATCTGTCTGCAGCTTAATGACACGGACAGCAAATAGTTACTGGCTGACATACAGAATTTGCCAACAGTGACTTCCAGTGCAATCAAATTTAAAATAAATCTGATCAATGCAAACCCGTCTGATATAATTTGGATTATATTCGTGCCAGAAACCACATCTATCTGATGTAATCCTCAAACCATTCATTTAATAACTTCAACAACACTTGTGATGCTTGACAGTCAGACACTGGAGATGGCATTCATGAGGGATTTCCTACCTCCCAGTAAAGAGAGTCGTCGTAGCAGTTCTGGTCCGGAGGTTGCCCCCAGAACGGCAGCTTCATTATGAAACCTAGAAGAAGAAAATCAATTGTTGTACTTTTGCTAAATCACAAGTCCTTTCCTGTCGAGTGGTGACCTCCGTGCACAGAAATCTCTCAGCCATGAGTCACATTTCGCTCACCTGTAACAGCACCTCCAACCAAAGCGAAGCCCAGAGATGAAGCCAAGGCGGCAGCTTGCATGACAGGATCACCTCTGAACAGGAGGAGAGACAGGACAGTCAGAGCCGATGTTTAAAGGAAGCATAAAATTACTTTAAAGCCACAAACAATACTGCTATGTGTGCATATACACTCACTGACCACTTTATTAGGTACACCTTGCTAGTAAAAGATTGAACCCCTTTTACCTTCAGAACTGCCTTGATTCTTGGTGACATACTTTCAACAAGGTGTTGGAAACATTCCTCAGAGATTTTGCTCCATATTGACTTGATAGCATCACACAGTTGTCACCATACTGAACTTGAACCTTAAACCTGCACTGTTGTCGCTTTCTGTGAAAATAACTACCTCTTACGGGTACAATAATAACCACCTCACTTCTGTGTAATACTCAACAACCACTCACAATATTCATATTATTGCTGCTGCAAAATTGTGTGTTCATAGTGTCTTATGGAAGTTGTTTAGAGTATCTTATAGCGTATGTTGTTGGTGCACTTAGGGATGACTTTCTGTAATGACAATAGTGGCTTTGTAATTTCTACTTTCTATTCCAGCTGCTGCAGATTTGTCAGCTGAACATCCATGATGCCAATCTCCCATTCCACCACATCCCAAAGGTTCTACTGGATTGAGATCTGGTGACTGTGGAGGCATTGGAGTACAGTGAACTCATTGTCATGTTCAAGAAACCAGTTTGAGATGATTTGAGCTTTGTGACATGGAGCATTATCCTGCTGGAAGTAGCATCAGAAGATGGTCCACTGTGGTCATAAAGGGATGGACATGGTTAGCAACAATACTCAGGTAGACTGTGGAGTTTAAACCATGATCAGTTGGTACTAAGGAGCCCAAAGTGTGGCAAGAAAATATCCCCCACACCATCACACCAGCAGCAGCCTGAACCGTTGATACAAGGCAGGATGGATCCATGCTTTCATGTTGTTTACACCAAATTCTGACCATCTGAATGTTGCAGCTGAAATGGAGATTCATCAGACCAGGCAACATTTTTCCAATCTGTTTACAAGCTATTGAACAGGTGTACCTAATAAAGTGGCTGGTGAGTGTATGTTAAAATATATGAAATTTGTGATGAGTGAGATAGTCCTTACCCCTCTTTCTTCCCCAAAGACACAGCCACAATACCAGCCAGTCCGCCCAGGATGCCAGGCATGCCGTGCAGATTGTGGACACCGCAGGTGTCCTGGATGCCCACGCTGGACGCCAGGATGGGCTACAGAGGAAGCAAAGAAGATGTCTTGTAGCAACTAATCGACTCTTCTTATTTCAAGGTGAAATGGGCATTTAGATTTTAAAATTAAAGTTCACCTTCATATCATCAAAATAGTCATGATTCTATCTATATATTTATCATTCTTTATCAAGTGTCATTATTTTCATAACTGATCAGTCTGCTCTTTAAACGAATTCATCAGTGTATATGTTCCCATCATCATCTATCCAGATGGAAAAGTGATGTTTTCAGACATCTCATTTTGTCTGACTAGCAAAATATTCAATTTACTACCAGAGAAAAAGCAAGAAAAAATGAAAATATTCTCATTTAAGAAGCCCAACCAAAGATTATTTTGGCTATTAATGCTAAAAATGCAGCACACTTTATTCCCCTGGAAGTCCCTGCACCAGATCATATCTGTAAAATGCAACCTGCTTGCTGAAGATGCCTCAAATCAGTGTCACTTGTTGTTATGCTGTTACTCACAATCTAATTTTCAGATTTGATTTGTAGGAGGAGAAAAAAACCCCAACATTTTTTGCCTTTTTTTCATATCTCACTCTGGTGCAGCGATGGGGACAAAATTCTGTCAACCGTCTCTTATTCATAGAGCCAGAAGTTGTTCATTTTGGTTTTTTTGGGCTCTTAAATCCGTTATTGTTGCACCTCAAAGATGAAGAAGTTTAAATTTAAAACCTTTAATTTAAACTATCACTTTTGATGCCATTTTCGTTTGCTTTTTCTCGACTCACACTCAGGAACTTGAAGCCCAGGGTGGAGATGATGCCAGCGACGAGTCCGATCAGCATGGCCCCAAACGGCCCGATGTTCATGTCGGCACATGTTCCCACGGCGACGCCACCAGCCAGGGTGGCGTTTTGAATGTGCACCTATGGAGGACGAACACGCAACAGCAGGCATTTGACTGAATCTGCGCGTTTAAAGTCAGGAAATTATAGTCATGGTGAAGTTGCCTCCCTGACCATGTCCAGTTTTCCTTTGTGCTCCACGAGGCTGGAGATGGCGTAGGCAGACAGCACGCAGGCAGCCAGGGAGAGGTAGGTGTTGATCACTGCGGTGAGCTGGGTCAAACCTGGATCAGCGATGGCCGAGTTAAAGCTGGGCCAGAACATCCACAGGAAGACGGTTCCTGTCGAGGAGGGAAGGAAGCTTTTAGTCGCATTCATGTCAAATCACACTGAAAGTTAGTTAGCGTTCACACCAAACTTTTACTAAACAAAACTGACGTACAGTAGAGATGTCTGACTTCCTTAAAAGAAGGGCTCACACCAGTCTCAGGAGCAGGGCCTCATTTAGAGGGGATTGTGAGGTTGCACACAGAAAAACAGCCTTCAGACAAAATGCTCCTTCTGTGAAATCGTAACATCTGGAACAGTCTTTCTCTCTCCATAATGGAATGTTCCACGTTAGCAACCTTCAGAACTCACCTTAAACTGTGGCTCAAAGTGACCATTGACCCTAAACTTCTTTGTGTACTTTTTGTAATGTGCTTCTTTTGTGACCTATTGTTCTATGTTTCACTGTTATGTTTTTTGTTTTTTTTTACCTGCTTAGGGACTGTGGATTTAAATTAGCATTCTTGCTATAATCTGGCATATTTACGTCTATTGCTATCTTAATAGACATTCATTAATGTGTACTGTCTCTATCAAATATTTAAAAAAAGATCAAATTAATTTGTCAACTTAATCGTGGTACATAGTGCATGACTATTTGTGTCCACTAGATGGCATAAGTTGTGCAAGATGACCCAGAGAAGGAAAGTTGCAGCCAAATGGAGCAAATTACTCCTGTAAACACATTTTAGTTAGTTTTACTTCATTCATTGACAAAAGAAAAAAGCAATTCAGTACAATACAAAAACAAAAGTTTCCAAACTTCTGAATGAAAGGGAGCAGAAAGAAGAATTAACTTCTGTAATCTGCCCCTTTATAACAAACACTAAGTTTAGAATGAGCATTTAAAACAAACAACAAACAAAATGACTCTAATGTCTGAGAGGTCTGAGTTTTCTCTCATGACAAACACTATGATACTCTTAATTAATTTCTTTGTATTTTAATAATATGCTGGTTTTAATTACATTTTTAAATCTGGTGTGTGATTTAGATTCTTTAGATTCTTAGTTTAGATTGTTCCATAAATTGCCCCCTTTCACAGAAATGCAACATTCCATTAATTTGGTCCTAAATCTTGGTTTTATGAAGATCTCTGTTCCTTTCAAGTCATACTTACTTTCTCTTTTTGCAAATCTGTTCTGGACATTAACTGGTAAAGTTTCTCTATGAGCTTTATAGATAATTTGCAGAATACTATAATCTACTATGTTGTGAAATTTCAACGATTTTAACTGAAGGAATAGTGGGTTTGTTGGCTCTCTATATTTTTTTCGACTGATTATTCTTATGGCTCTTTTCTGTAAAATGAAAATTGACTGGATGTTTGTCTTACAGGCATTTCCCCAACTTCAACACAGTAGGTCAGATATGGAACAATCAGAATTACACAACATGTACAATGCTTTGTTTCCAACAAATCCTTTACTTTCTATACATGATTAATATATTAAATGAGTTTAAAGTGGCGCTGCATGGTGGAGTAGTGGTTAGCACTTTTGCCTTGCAGCGAGAAGATCCCCGGTTCGTGTCCCGGCCTGCTTTCTGCAGGGACTTTGCATGTTCTCCCTGTGCATGTGTGGGTTTCTCTCCACGTTCTCCGGCTTCCTCCCACAGTCCAAAAACATGCTGAGGTTAACTGATTATTATAAGTTGCCTGTAGGTGTGAATGTGAGTGTGATTGTCTCTATATGTAGCCCTGTGATAGACTGGCGACTTGTCCAGGCCTTTTCCCTAAGCCAGTTGGGATAGGCACCCCCCGCGGCTACGATTTAGCGGTGTATAGATAATGGATGGATAGTTTAAAGTGTCGCTGTCTCTTACCAATCATAGCAAACAGATCAGAGTGATAAACCGATCCCTCATTCTCATGCCCGTTTCTTAAACCCGGTCGGTAAAGGACACGAGCCACTGCCAAGCCGAAGTAAGCTCCGTAAGCGTGGATGATCATCGACGCTCCCACATCATTAGCCTGTTAAAGTGTTGGATAGATTTCCGTGAGCACTTTGTAATTTACTTCATCTTGATCCTTGTGTGCATGTGTCCCTGTAAAACTCACCTCTAGAACCGTAGCCACCAGATGCTCGTTGATGGAGAAGATGGTGATCTCCAGTATGGTCATGATGAGGAGCTGCACAGGGCTGGTTTTACCCAGAACGGCACCAAAGGAGATCAGGACTGTAGCTGTGCTGAAGTCTGCGTTGATTATTCTGCAAGAGAGGGAAGAAAACAAGTCATGAGGAGATTGAAAATAACCCAGAACATAAAGTGATCTATCAGAGCTCCTCAGCACCGAACAGGACAAGTTGTTCAGCATCAAATAAGTGGTGACGTACACTCCTGTGCAAGTTTTAGCATGTTTCGGGCCGTTTACACCACACAGTGCCATCAGAGAGGTGTCTGATCAGTCCTAAATTTATTCTGCACCTTGACAACATGCAGATTAAAAAAAGAAATATCTTGAGTGACAAGAAGAACAAACCAATATTTTTCATCAGGAAAATCAGTCTTACTTGAAGATGTTGATTTTGATTTTGCCATCAACCAGATGCCAGACGCCCTGCATGAGGAGGCCCCACTGCAGGCCGAAGGCAGCCAGCAGCAAGTTGATGCCCACGCTGCTGAAGCCGTATCTCTTGAGGAACGTCATCAGGAACCCGAAGCCGATGAAGATCATGACGTGGACGTCTTGAAACACTGCGGACGTGAGAAGAGAGGTCAGTTCTGCCACAGATTCATTGACAGGGTGCATCTTTGCTGTGACTGACTCACTTCAATGTGGACGTGAACTTAAATCAGGTAAAACACAAAGTACTGCCTTCAATCAAAAGCTCATTTATTTGCTCTGATTCACGATGATGTTCTTTTGACTTTGTAGTTTCAATGATTTATTGAGCAGTCGGTGAACTTCACAGGAGTCATTTCCTTCTACAGGGGCTGTATAGTCGGGCGTGACCTGTTAGCTGGAAAAGCAATTCAATGACACCAGGAATGGCATTCTGGGAGAAATCCCCTGCTGCTCCTGTTGGGTTGTGCTGTTTTTTCTATTAAGTGCATATGATCTTAATAAGTTTAAACATATGAAGTCTCAGGGGGAGTGGACATTTGGCGCACTCATCTCTTTGTGTCAGCTAAGACTTACAAAGACAGCAGTGTTTGAGATTTGCCAGTGACATCCCATGTTTCATGATCCATTTGAGGTGTTTTCACTGTATTCTCAAAAGTAAGAACACAAAAAACTGTGAGATCTTTAAGAGGAGTTGAGGCAGGGTGTTTTTGGAGGGAATTACGTAGAACTGGACGTTCCTTCAGACAATCATTATCATGACGGGACGTGCGACTCCTATTTCCTAAACACCTTTAAGCTTGATATGATGAACTTCTCATGTGGAAAAGATATCAAGGTGGAGATGTGGACAGGCTGGGAAACAATAGACTTCATTTCCTCAGTTTATAATGAGCATGTAGCTGTTCTTCGGCCAGGACACACCTTCTTTTGCTATTGAAAACGCAGTAAGGCTTATACCTAAGCCTGTTATCTACAGTCTTAAAGAAACGCTTTTGTGACCTAAGAAGTGTTTTTATTCGGTTTCTTTTTATGCGAGTCCGTTATCCTGTCTGAGTGAAGACAGTGAAAAGGTCTGTCCATTAGCACCTCTAAAGTTCTCTAATTGAAATGCTACATCTCGTTCGCTACAGTCTAGTCTTCTCTGTGAAGTTACCAGACAATCAGATAAAGTTCCAGGAAGTTATTGCACTCAGCCAAGAAACAATTTGGCAACATGCTGTTTTTGCGTTTGCATAAAAGCTGTTAAACATTGAGCGAATCTGGTTTTTGCTAACTTTGAAGACAGTCAAACTAGCTGTCTAAGTTTACTGTTGCACGCTGTAGAATGGTCTGCCTGCACCTCATTTTCATTCTGCTAGCAAAACAGTCTGCCTAGTTTGCATTCCGTTAAATCAGTCATAATTCTATTGTGCGGAGCTAGGCAAAGAATGTACTAGCAGTGCCACCTCAAAGCGGTGGAATTGTTTTGGTGGAACATTTGCGTGCAGGGAGGCGAAAACCGTCATTAAGATGTATAATTCCCTGAAGAAAAACTACCGGAGATGGTTGTTTCCTGTAGTGAAGTGGAGTTTGGAAACGGTAACACCCAGAGAGCAGAGGCCAGTTGCAGGTTTTTAACCACAATCTACACGAACGTCCAAAAGTTTGGGGTCATCCTGACAATTTCATGTTTTCCATGAAAACACACACTTTTATCCATGTGCTAACATAACTGCACAAGGGTTTTCTAATCATCAATGAGCCTTTCAACACCATTAGCTAACACAATGTAGCATTAGAACACAGGAGTGATGGTTGCTGGAAATGTTCCTCTGTACCCCTATGGAGATATTCCATTAAAAATCAGCCGTTTGCAGCTAGAATAGTCACTTACCACAATAACAATGTCTAGATTGGACTTATAATTCATTTAATGTTGTCTTCACTGAAAAAAATGATTTTCTTTCAAAAATAAGAACATTTCTATGTGACCTCAAACTTTTGAACGGTAGTGTACATCCACTGAGTCAGACTATGCTAAGCTAAATAATAATAGAAATAATCAGACTTGAACACCTCGCTGTGATTCTATTAGATTAGGTTGAAAGGGAAGATAAGAAGTCAACCGAAACAAAAACATGGAGAGTATTTTGATGTCAAAAAAGTGTAAATGAAATGAACAAAATAAAATTGGACAAAGAAATCTGACTGATGTTGGGTTTTATAAGAAGAAAACTAAAAACGGGTGGTCAGTTTTTTTGTCTCCCCCTTTCACTTTATTATTACGTTTCATAATCCTTTCAAAAGACAACTAAGAATTGAGAAAGAAGAGAAAATGAGTAATAAGTAGTAATAATAATTCGCATTAGTAATCAACATTTCATCCATGGAGCTGTTTTTAGGGAAACCGGCCACTCTCCATCTCCTAGCTGGGTGACTCAGACCCGCTTCCCTCGTAGTGAGCAGTACATTGAGGATGGGGATGAGATAAAGTTGGAAAGCAGCCACGGTGACTGGCACCACTCCCAGATGTTAGGTAATCTTCTGAAGAACTGGGTGAGCCAAGACAAGAGAGAATCCCTCTGCTACTGTAGTGTCTACTGTAGAGACGTGATGCAACCGGCGCACACAGATAAATTAAGTTTTTCAGATGCTGGAGCAACAAATTTCCTCTGCTTTGATGTTTTCTTTTTGGATACGAGCCCCTCTTTAGGATGAAATTACTCAAGAGTCATAATTAGAACCTCCTGCAGTGTTCTGTCAAACTAGACAGCCAGACTTTGCTCTGGTCACTTACATTTAAAGATTTTTCTTACTGATTTGTTCCGCGGTGATAAAGCTGTTAGAACTTTTACTCGCTCAACTGCACATTACTCTGCTTATTTGTCTTGCTTTGATCCTACAATTACAGATGTCTGGTATGCATTAGATAGTGGATCGCTGCACGCAACTGCATACCTCCTGTTTTTTTCACATTTTAAATGGTCATGGATATTCAGGATAGCTAGCTAACAAAAGCCATTTGCAGACATTTGTCTCTTAACACTTCATAATGGGAGTTTTGGCTCCTCTGATAAATCTTTTGCTCATATATTCTCAATTTTTGATGAGCGAAAATGTAGTTTTAAGTGGTTTTTATAACAACTTTTCATGCAAAGTACATTATTGTTTCAAGCAAGATCTTTAAATTAGCTCAAGTGCAAAACAAATTAAAATAATTAAGTTTTATGAACTACTTCTATGCCAGAATGTGGCTAAAACATTGCATCTGCAGTGGAAGATAGTCGCAGCCGTAATATTGAGCTAATCTCTATTGGTCATAACTGCCCCGCCCTGTCATGAGCAGAAATCCACACAGTGAATGTCAGTTAAAGGATGTGGTTATCTTAACGCAGATAAAGATGCCACCCAACCGTAGAAACCTCAGTAAACACTTGCTTAAAACACCAATACTTGAACACCACCACTTGGGGAATTGTACTTTTAAATTCCACACTATACTGCATTTTTCTGCCCCAAAGACCATCTGTCCTTGGCCTTTATTACCTCTTTTGGATACAGTAATTCAAATCACATGTGACCTCCTCTGTATGAGATCTGACACTTTTCCCCACAGGATGTTCTTGACTTCTTAGTTGCATGCGTTTGAATAGATTCTGCGACAGATAAGAAAGCAGCCCCATGACTCGTCTTATTGCACTCAGCAGACCTGCTCTGAAAACAAGCCACCAAACTCTTCTATTTCTGCTTGCAAGTAATTGGAAAATTACACCCAGCAAACAGGATTCACATTACTCCAGCGAGAGAAGGCAGGATTTTCAGATCACTCAACACCTCAGAGGTAAAAAAAATAAATAAAAAATAGAACCGAAGCTTTGACATTACATAGAAATAATCTTGATTTCAGCATTTTTACGCTAAAATCCACCCGAGTCAACAAACCAACTGAGATGTCACAGATGTATTCTTAGTTTTCAGGGTGAATTTTTGCAAATTAACAAGATGCAGCAAAGGCACCAATTTGATAATCAATATTTTATACTCCGTAGAAGTAGTCTACAGACCAAACATTGAGGCATTCGGCAGCAGAGCATCCTTCAGCATGCAGCCCCAGGTGGACTTACTGGGGTAGAGATCCATAGGCTTCTCCTCATGGTGGGTTTCACTGGAATTGGAGTGTGAGTCGTGCCCGTGACCTTTCCCATCGTCGTAGTCCACAAACACTGCAAACAGGATGATGGTGATGATCTCAAGGATCAAGGCCAAGATGGGGAACTTCAGCCTCATGTTGGTGGCGTACGCAGGCATCCTGAGACCGACTCTGACTTTATCTCTCACACAGTCTCACTTAGCAACTCTGTCAGTCTGTCCCTCCCTATCTGGCTTTTTTAAGGGCAGCGCTGTGTGAAAGGAGGGAAGAAAGCAGCGTCTGGTTTTAAACCGATGCAGGTTTCGCGGTGACCAATGACGGGGCAGATAACCGGGGCCTCGGTGGTCGACACCCCCTACATGCTCACGAGGGATGGGTTTCCTCGGAGGGGACAAAGCAAAACATAAACATAATGACACCCGGCCAGTGAGCGGACATGAGAGAAAGACTTAATGACTGCCTCTTCCCACTCATTCTTCACTGTCAAAGTTGTGTTTGTTGACTTGTTAGCTTAACTTCAGACTGATCCTTTAATATCTTGGACTGTAGAAGCAAAACATAGAGAAGGATTCATATTATTTGCATCTGCAAATATAAATTGGCTTCCGCTGTCTTTGCTGAACATTGTTCCTCTTTACTTATGATAAGATGACTGTTCCTTTGATATTTAACAATTCTGCTATTTTGTTGACTGACACACCTGCAGGTTCGGATATGTTATACGTTAAATTACTGCCATAAATCCTGTATTCAAGGGAAACCATAGTCACAAAAAAATGTATCCAAAGTAGTGCTCTCTTATGGCAAATTGACCTTTAAAAAAAAATAAAATAAAAATAATAGAAAAGATGTTATTTGAAGTTAGAAGCAGAGTGGTCTAACCCAGAAAAAATCCCAACTGAGTTTCATATCATTTCTGGCATATTTCATGGTCTAGATTTTATTGGCAAAGTGGTCTAACTCACAACACAAATACAGCTTTACAGTGGCACTTCGAGTGTTAGACCATTCTTGAAAACACAAAACTTTGAAGCCATTTTCCCCCAAAACTACAGAAAGTAGGTTAGACCACTCTGCTTCCAAGCCTTTCGTTTGATTGTAATTCGTTCTCATACAATGACAATAACATACATTTTATTTTGTCTATACCAGGAACATTCACACCACCAACATTACACCAGCTGGATACAAATAAAGCCAAATAAAAACAAAACAAGACAAGAAATATGAAATTAGAATGAAAATAAAAGTAAAGACAATAATAAAAACTGTGTACACCTTTGACATGTACAGATATGCCATGATGGATAATTGTACCCACATTGTATGAACACATGGTGAGAATTGACCATAAGAAGAAATAACAAGTAATATTGTTACATTATGTTATCGCACTTGATCATTTTAATTATTTGGTTAGGTAGCGCGAATTGTCTGCATACACTCACTGACCACTTTATTAGGTACACCTGTTCAATTGCTTTTTAACTCAAATAGCTAATCAGCCAATCACATAGCCGCAACTCATTGCATTTAGGCACGTAGACGTGGTCAAGAGAACTGAAGTTCAAGCCGAGCATCAGAATGGGGAAGAAAGGGGATTTAAGTAACTTTAAACGTGGCATGGTTGTTGCTGCCAGACGGGCTGGTCTGAGTATTTCACAAACTGCTGATCTACTGGGATTTTCACACACAACCATCTCTAGGGTTTACAGAAAATGGTCCCAAAAAGAGAAAATATTCAGTGAGCAGCAGTTGTATGGACCAGAATGCCTTGTTGATGTGAGAGGTCAGAGGAGAATGGACAGACTGGTTGGAGACGATAGAAAGGCAACAGGAACTCAAATAACCACTGGTTACAACTAACAAATGCAGAATACCATCTCTGAACACACAACACGTCCAACCTTGAAGAAGATGGACTACAGCAGCAGGAGACCCACTGGGTGTCACTCTTGTCAGCTAACAACAGGAAACTCAGGCTACAACTGGCACAAGCTCACCAAAATTGGACAATAGAAGATTGGAAAAACGTTGCCTGGTCTTGGATTTTGGCATCCATGTTGACGAGACTGAGACACCCACATAAACATTGTCCCAGAACAAACACACTGCTTCATGCAAATGGACATCCAAAATGTCAATGCACTTCACCACATCGCAACAACATCAAACAATCAACATCTTGAGGAACATGACAATCTCCCAAGATGTTGCTTTGACCTCCAAAATTCCTAGACCCCATTCTGATCAAGCATCAACAGGATGCAGTGGAACAAGTTTGATTCACAGAGACTCCACTGAACAACCCAGAGAACCCAAAGGATCCACTGCCAGCGTCCTGGTCCAGACCCCATAGGACACCCTGAGAGGTCCTCTGGTCCAGACCCAATGGTTCAGAGCATTTTTGACCTCATAAGGGGGGCCAATACAATATTAAGCAGGTGGCTGTAATGTTATGTCTGATTGGTGTAAATTGAAAAAAGGCACAAAATGCAATATTATTTAAAATAATACTAAGACAACTATAGAATTTTGGACATTTCAGCTCTCAACCACTGACTCTTTGAATCTCTGCTTGTTGTCTCATGTTGCCCTAACAAATGCTGGACTTTGTCGTTCCACATATGACCCCTCGTATGTCATAACTATGATCAAGTTACCGTCGATCTCGAGTCGTCGTTTCAGCACATGCCTCTGCTTCCTTTCCCATTGGAAGCATTCCAAGCTTGAGTCAGCTCTGATCGGCCTGCAGGTTCTGATCCGCTAAGTGGCTCCCACAGCGAGTGTAGTGACGATCTGAGGCCTCTCCACCAAATGACTCCAGGCCAGAGGTCCTTCATTTGGACCAGGAGCTTTATGAATGAGCGGAGGACGTAATCACTGCCAGCAACACATTTCTGTTTGTGTTGGAGCTCGGAGTGGTGAGGGTTTTTCCCAGACCCTTTGGGAAATTACTTCCAAATGTTGAAAGATATCAAAAAACTCTGCAGCACTGCTAATCTGCTTGCACTGACTCATTATTCAATCAATGTGTGTTGCAGAATTTTTACTCGAGGCCTTTTCGGTGGATGGAGTCGTAGCGGCACTTTTCTAAGACAAGTGAGCAACTTTGAAGAGCATGGGAGGATTTGTGGTCCAACTGCTGCAGTCATTCATTCATGACGGGGACAAATACTCCCTCACATTAGCTTCCTCTTCTCTTAACTCTTGTCTTAGCCGCAGTAGCTCTGGCTCTGAGAAATGTTTGTACAACAGTGACACTCCAATCTGCAATTATTTAACCCAATATTATGCCTGCAGTTTGCCATCTCGAGACTTCGAATCGACTTTTCCCTGCTGAGCTGTAAGATGTCAGCGTTTTGACAGAGACCATGAGAACTGTTTACATTTGCCAAGACTGTTCAATAACAGCAAATGCTTTCAATCTCACATTTCACAGCGGGTATCCCAGAGGTACAAAGCGCTCTTGGACTGATGCTTTTGTTAGCATTTCTTGTTGCTTAAACAAATCTTTGATTGATTTTCTGCGTAGATGGAAAATAAGTTTGGGAAAATACCATTGGCTGTATATGAAGATGTATGAACCCACTATTATGTCACCTATAGTTTTCCTGAACAGCGGTTTTGAAGCTCAGTGTGGTAGCACCACCTTTTGCCAATCTTGCAGTAAATGACTGATTCCAACTCTTAGCTAATTTGAAAACAGCCAAAGCAGTGGAGCATGACTACAGTTGAATTGGACCATGAAAACGACTGTTCTGTGAAGGCATCCAACAGTCACTCAAAGAAGCAATGGCCTATATTATGCATAACTTTAAGCCTTGATACAATTTAAACAGCTGAGTTAGATACAATTTCATTTCCTGTACTGTTAGAAAAGTGGAAATTAGCCATAGAGACCAAAACCATTTTTTGTAGCAGGCCATAAACATGATTGTTTCTGCTGTGACGGTGAGCATTTTAACATGGAGGTCTTTGGGGGTTTACTCACTTTTGGAGTCAGCCTCAAGTGGACATTCAAGGAACTGCAATTTTAGGCACTTTTTCGTTAGCTTTATGTTTTCAGCCCAGGAGATTGCTGCTTGAAATGAAGTTTGTTTTCTTTTTGGAAATTCAATCAGAATATTGATAAAGCTCCCATGACTATGCCTTAAGTACGCAGCTAGAGTCAGTGAGTTGATTTTATCAACATTGTAATTTTCACCTCTCATTTGCTGTAAAGCAGTTTCCACTAGTTTTTGTGGATTAATGTTTCATGCAAATTTCTAAAATGTGGACGTGTTTCGTTGAAGGCTGTGGGCAAAAAAAAAAAAAAAACTAAAAAAAATGTGTTGGACTGTTGAGGCTCACAGAATCTGACAAACTTTGAACATTAAAGAATAAAGCAGAGGAAGAAAACAGCTTGGTATCCTTATCAGCCGAAATCAGTTTTCATCCAGCCTCCTTGTAAACTTCACATTCCAGGAAAGCCATTAAGCGATTTATCTCTCCTCACGCACAACCCCACCGTAAAGCGCAGATTTGTGGAAAATAAACAAGCCATCAGTCCTAAATGTGCTCCTTTTGCCTCGGATCCCCACGTGCCGTTATGCAACATACATGACTACAGAGACGCCGCTGATGTCTGATCTCGATCCATCCGTCACAGACCACTCGATGAGTGTAGGGGATCAGAGAGGGAAGGAGTCGGATGATAGATTACTGCATTTGTTTCTGCATCAGGACATTCCTGGACGAGTGTCAGTGTGCCACGTGTGAAGGCCACAGCGAGGTTTGGAGCTTCACTGCCTCATAAGTCTTTCTAAGAGTTGCTTTTTGATTGAATTCCACACAAAAAGGAAATCATTTCCTTTTATTTGAGAATTTTTTATTATGATGGCATGGTTCAAATATTTTCTAGATAGATCGCCCCATTCATAGAAAATCTTTAGGTACTGCTATCAGACATGCTGTCATTCATCGCCTTCTATCAAAGTGCATTTTTTAGTAAATTTTTTTCGCTGTTATCTCATGTTTGAGGCCCCAGGCTACAACTAATTCATATAGTGTGTTTGCTCAGCTTTTTTTCATGAATAGGTCAACTCCGCATGCATCGTCTTTGTAAAGTATAAACTGTTATCACTGATAATTTGGACCACTGTGTCATCACGTGGAGCCTTCTGTTTCCCTCTATGCGTGATACAGAACTCAACACTCGTGCAAAGTTATGCCCCCGCCTCTCGATGAGTTCTCAGGGGAGGATCGCCACATTCCTCAGTCTGGAGGATTCCTCCATATAGAGATATGTATACGGCTGATTGGTAACAGGGGCCGTTAGTGTGACAGACAAAACCCAGGTCTCTTCTCCTCACGAGTCCAAGTTGTAAAGCAATCAGTCTTCTGTAGGGTGGGTTGCCTTTGTAACATCGCATACGGCTTTCCACCCAAGTGAGCGTGAGCTCTGGGGAGATTTGCATGTGGAGTACCTTCAGTTATCCAGCCTGATTTACGAGGGCTGATAAAATGTGGAGAGTTTCACAAGTGAGTGCAGACCTCTACTCGCAGTGAGAAGGTGGGGATGCTTTGAAGTCCCCTGTGAAGCTGGTGCATCCTTTGGGAAACATTTGTTGTAGTGCTGTTTCTGTTTTCAATCTGTTTCAAGTTAGAAGCAGTGCGGCAGCTCTAAGCTCTGAATACCAGGAGCTGGGGGTTAAAAATGTTACGTTTGAATAAAAAGTCGCAGAGAAACGTGATAAAGAACAGTTATCTCAGTCTTACAGTACATTACAGTTTATCCCCCACCCCCTCATCCCGCTCTCACCCAACCAACCAGTCAAGGCAGATGGCTGCCTTCCCTGAGTCTGGTTCTGTCAGAGGTCCCCCCCAGAGTACTGGAACCAGACTAAGAATCAGCCTCTTAGGACCATGAACATCTCACTGTAGTAAAACATTTAGCTCTAAACAACAGTAACAAACATCACCATCCTTTTACCCCATTGCTGGTGTGGAAGTTCTTGGCCTCAATATTTAACTCCTGTCCCCCTTATGCACCATGAGGATTGTGAACTGGAATGCTGAGGATGATAACTCCTGGATGCTCCTCCTACTCCTGGCTATCCTCGGGCTCACCACACCCCCCATATGTTTCCCGCCCCTCGTTTCCTGCTGCTGGGGCTGAAGGGAACAGTTGTACATCCTGATAAGCCCGCACGGAGGGAAGACTCTGCAGGCGGGTAATCAAGCAATCAAGAACAATCACAAACTCTCATCATGTTGTGGTGGCCCTTTATGCTATTTAAGTGAGAGGCCAGAGCGCTGTACATCACTTCTGTATGTGCTCGGGTTAAGAGAGCCATTTGGAGCAAATTCAGGTGAGATGGAAGCTAAGGCAACAAGTAAAGTTTAAATAACCCCATTTGGCTGAGAATAAACTGCCAGATAACGTGTTGATAAGAAAAACACCTTGTTGCCAGTCAGTTGTGGAATCTCCACCTGTGATTTTAGGGCTTCATACACAGCAGATCGCGCTGAATCTTTAACAGGTGTGCCGAGGATTTAGTGGTGTGGTCTCCTCTCATGTTACGAGGAGATGTGCAGCAGGCATCAGTCAGAGCAGAGTGCAGAGAGACGTGATAAACACTGTGGGACCAGAACCACATGTGCAAAACATGATACAGAGAAATTGTAGTTATGAGCTTTTCCATGACAGCAGAAGGATGCACAGCAACTGACCCTCTGAAGACAGCTCATGCTTTTTAAAGACTCTCAGTTACCAGTTAAATCCTGGAAGATTTAGGATTTAGTGAAGCTTAACTTTCAGGAGGAAGACGGACAGTTTGTTGAATGTTTTAACAGGGTTAAGAATTACATGGCTTATGTCTACAAATGTATTTGAAGCTTTGCTTGCTGTTTACACGTAAAGTATGTGGTCTATTTGAGGGAATATATGTAACAGACCGGCTACAGAAAAGAGGGGGAAGTGGTTGCTTTGCAGCGTCGTGGGACTTCCTTTGTTTGCTCACATACAGAGATAAATCTTTGCTTTACTTTCTAGTTTCCTCAATTACAAAGATAACGCGAGGAAGTTCTGATCCCAGGCCACTACAAGTATGAAATGTATCATAGAACCCTGCTGAATTTGAATTCTGATATTTCTTCTGGTGAAGAAAGCAGCAAGAAATGAATTCATACAACTGTCTTGTCACTTGTAAATGTCAAGCTAATTGTATGCAGAGAGCATGAGAGGAGATGCATTAAAGGATACATAACACCACCCCTGCTTTTCTTTGCGTTTCATTTCCTACAGTTCTTACCATTATATATAAACCGCCAAGCCTGACAGGAATTGCCTTGGTATTATTTTTGAATAAAAGCCTGTGATAGTCAGCTCTACAGCTTCCTCTGTATTACATCCTGAAGTCATAGACACAGAGCCTCCCTGCAGTGATGCTGTAATTGCTTTATCTTGCACGGGCTTCTTTAAATGACGTCTAATTGAGGGCCTCTGCCGCACCCTTTCCTCATGCAGCAATCAACCTGCTGCTGTTATCGCTGCATCTTGATAAAAACTGAAATGATTGGGCCACTACCCAGGACTGGCCACAGAAATAGGAAAAAACGGAAGAGGGGTAGGGGGGATGGATGGATGGTTGGATGGTTGGAGTTGTAGCAATTCGAGAAAACATCCTGACTTAAACAATGTGAGGAGTGGACTCTGCACACAGGATGTAGGGAGAGTAGTTTTTTGAGGCATGACAGAGGAAAAATAATAATAATAATAATAATAATAATAATAATAACAATAACAATGATAATTACTATATTTTTAGAACTCCTTTCACAACAAAGTTACAAAGTACTTTACAAAACACAAATACAGTAATAAACCGCAAACATGCAATACAACAATAGATAGTATGAATACAAAATTACAAAAATATGGAACAGATAAAGTGATATACAACAACAGAGCACAAGGCCAGGTGTCCTCTTTTAAACCAGGTTTAAAAGAGGACACCGAGTTTGCTTCCCTCAGCTTGGTTTCACAGCTGAAAGGCCTGAACCACAAAAGCCTGATCACCTTTATAGTACGTGTCCACAGGGGCATTTTTTCTCACATGGAAAGGCACTGCATCTGAATATCTTCCGCTTGGTGAGCCTGCCACTAGTGGTACCAGCTTCAGTCTGGTAGAAGTGTCGGACCAACATGGCTGCTTGGTTGCAAACTTTCTCTTTTATTATGAGAACAGTTCAGCGAATAGTATTTCTGAAAACATTTGGGGCAAGAAATAAGCCGTGCAGCTACAAAATCTGTACTCATTTTAGTATGACAGCTAGTTTAGATGTTTTACGAAAGTTTTACGAGGCGTCGGACCTTCGCTCCCCGCAGCGAATTTGCATAAAGTAGAAGTCAAGTCTAGTTTATGCAAATGAGCGCCGAGGCAACACGCCTCAATGTAGCTTGAAACGCGCCGCAACACAACCAGCATGCAATGTGGTGTGTTTCACATAGACAATGACTGGGGTGTGAGAAATTGGCGGATCCCAAGACTGGACTTTGGAACTATTAAGAGAGCCCTGGTAGAGGATCTCAGACGACGGTCTGGTACATAGAGACTTAGCAAATCACTGATATAATCAGGAGCCTGACCATTCAGTCTATTCTATAATCTTGGATAAAAATGGAAGTTTGGATATGGGTCTAAAATGACTTCACACAGATGGATCCAGGGTGTGCTTCTTTAAAAGTGGACATCCAATAGCGTGTTTAAAATAGGACGGAACAGTAGCAGATGAAAGATAGCAGTTAACAATGACTAAAATATCTGGGCCAATCGCCTGACATACAGCCTTCAAGAACCAAGAAGGAATGCAATCTGAAGGACAGGTAGATGAGTGCAACTGCATGCCCTAGAGTTGAAAACGAGCTCTCACTTCAAGGGGGTTAAAGTTGATGGTGGACTGAAGTCAACATCTAGATGTCTGAGGTCAGTGGTAAAGTGCTGTCTGATATCAGCTGCTTTATTAACAAAGCAATTAAGAAAGTCCTCACATCTTTCTGGGGTAGATTCAGCTGGCTGGTTAAGTGGAGGGGCAATCACAGAATTAACAGTTTTAAAAAGTATCCTGGGATTGTGGCTGTGTTTAGCAATGAGTTCTGGAAAATAGGTGTTCCGTGCATCTATGACGATGTGTTAATAAGTGTGAATTGACTCCTTTAGAAAAGAAGCCAAAGGGAGGAAATCATAACCCGAGAGCACTGCTAGGGGGAGCTTATATGACGAAGTTAATGAGACTTAATGAGTAAAACCTGCAGCATTTTAAAGATTTACACTCTCAGACAGGTTGGCAGCCACAACAAAGACAGAAAAGTTATGCAAGTTTTAGCTTTGCAATAAAACCGTTGAATTAACAGCAATTTGCTATTTCTGTCAAAGACTTTCCAGCACATGAAGCAGGATGTTTGTTCAAATATGTCTCTTGTGTGATTATTCAGACATTTAAATATTTGCCCACATGTTGGTTATTAGAGGAGGAATGTTAATTACATAAGGGCGGCACACATGTACAGTGTAGAGTCCATTTACTGTATATGGGAGACCATATGGCTGTTCTCCTCTTTTTTCATGACAAAAGGCCACATTAGTAATAGTGGCATCATAAATTTAGGAAGTCATGGTTAATTTCAAATGTAACAAGCTGTATTTGGGCTGCACAAACAGCTCGATGTCATAATATTTGCCATTTTCTTGGCAGGTATGTGTTTGTATATCTCTGGGTTGATTTAAGGTTAAGGTCACCAGAAATAGCTAAAAACCTTCAGATTTTAAAGGTTCCTCTGTAAAAAAAAAAAGGCAGGTTGGAAGATGTTTCATTTTCTATGTAATTTCTGTGAACATTTAGGTTAATTTCATTGTGAGCATCTGTGTTTACATGCATTCTCCATTGCTACATATGTGTCGTTGGATTGGCGCATGTTCTGAATTTGCCAGTGCTTTGTTTTATTGCAGCGCTTCTCCTAAGTGCTGTAGTTCTGTTGCTGAATGGATGAAGACGTTTTCTCTGTTTGTTTGTGTTTTGTCAAATGTCTCCTTGTTGTTGCAGAGTGGTAAAGTCCTTTTTTTTTCTTTTTTTTTAACAGATTCAGTCAAAGCAATGGAATATAAAGAATTATTCTTCACCATGGCAACATAAACAGTAGTTGTTATCAAATAGTCCAAAATAAAGGTTAACATACGAGCCCTTCTTAGAACTTTAGAACTGTTTCAAGCTAAAAATTATATTGTTATTTATTAGGCAAATAAACTGGAACAACTAAATAATTTTTATTCACATATACCAAAAATCATAATATTTTCTATGAGCTTCTTTGGTCCTGATAACAGCTTGCATTCTTGCTCCCATTGTTTTCATGGACTTTTCCAAAGTCTGTTTTGTTACTGAGGTCCAAATAGTTTCCAGCTGTTCCCAGAAACTTGCTTTGGATGAAACTTGGGAATTCAGTGAATCCCAAGTCTGTTCAACAGGATCCAAGTCAGGACTTTGACTTGGCCAGTCCATCAGTTCCAGTACTCCAGATTCCCTTTTCTTGGTCCAGTAGTCTCTACACAGCTTTGAAGTCTGCTTGAGGTCGTTGTCTTCTTGGTCTATGAACTCATGTCCAATCAGGCTCAATTGAGAGAAATTCCATGATACACCAAGATGCTGTGGTAGACCTTCTTGTTCATGATACCATCCATTTCAACTAATTTGCCATTTCCACAAATGGAACCCTATTCCATAATGGAATCTCCACCGTTTTTCACTGTGAGGCATCTAGCATCAAAACGTTCTCCAGCTTTTCTGTGGACATAAACGTGACGATGCCGACCAAAGAGTTCAAACTTGGACTCGTCTGTCCAGAGTACCTTCTTCCAGTTATATATATAGTCCAGTGTTTGTGCTCCCTGGAAAATTTTTTGCTGTTTTTGGGTGTTTGCAGGCCTCAATAATTGCTTCTTACCAGCTATTCTTCCCTTTAAGTCTTGTTCCTTCAGTTGTCTGCTTATGGCCATTCTGGAGACTTTCTCAGATTCTGATCTAGAAGCATTAATCTCTGTCTGAAGATCAGCAGTGGTCTTCCTTCTGTCTGTAGTACTTCAAATCCTGAGGTGCTTGACATCTGCTTCAGTTAGCTTTAATTTTCGGCCTCTACCTTGGCACATTTTGTAAGTAGCAGTCTCTGCAATGGAGTCCGAGGCAAACTTGACCACACTGTGAGACCACTTTATGTCTCAAAGACCATCCAGCATTGTGAAGTGCTTTAATTTGGACTCTATGATTCTCAGTGAGTTCCCTAGGCTTCACCATGTTGAGCAGGAGTGAGGAATTTCAAACTGAATTCTTGTTTTTATGCCCAAATTTGAACCAACACCCATTATAGAAACATAAAGAATATTTTGGCAATCAGCAATGCTGTTAATTTAGGGCAGCGGTGGCAAACACCCTAAACTGGGTGGTGGTCTAATAAATTTAAACACTATATTATTCAGCAAGGTGGAGAGAACATGTCAGCTTCAATGCAAGATATAATTTCCTATTTATTAACTGTAACTGCAGTCTTTCCTAGCCCCGCCTAAAGGTTTAAACCATTTCTTGGTGCAGCTACAGGCAATAACTTCATGATAGTAATGCGTTAAATGAAAACGTGAAAACATGGCGATAATATGGAAAGAATCTCTTGGTTTGATAAGTGATTTATCTCTAAAATCCACAGCTCTGCTAGGTTTTATGGAGCTACATCACGACTTTCAGCTCATCGTTTAGCTGTCTGGTCCAAACCTCACTGTTTGGTTCAATGTCATAGCGCTGTCACCAGCAAACATGTTGTAAAACCTCCCCACACAGCACAGTACACTGTCCTGACATTCCTGTCTGGCAGCAAGTTGGAATGTTTATTTTGAGATAAACTTAAAAAAGTGATTAAACAGAACTAATCTAAGTGACTGAATAGCAAAAAGACAAGTGAGAAGATATGCTTGCTTTTCATTTTGGAGCAATATTGGCAAACCTACGCCTGAAATTACACACGTTCAGAGAATTCTTCACGAGCCTGTGGTAAAAATCTATAGTGAGAGCTGTAGCTGGTTCTGACTGGACTATAAATTAAGAGATTATTGTCACATCTTGTTTACCAAGCCAGAGTGGCCTCTTGTTTATGGCTGTAAAGCATTCAGTGGTGAGCACACATCTCTGATTATGCAACTATGGACATAATTACCTGCTATGAATCTGTCTGCAGCGCCATCATTTATATTCCCCACGAAAGTTCAGCCTGACAAAGTGAAAATATATATCTGCCTCCCTCAGCCAGATGCAGCCAGTGTATCCACACAGAGAATAATATAAAACACGTGAGGGATTACTATTATACACTGCCTGTCCAAAAAAAAAGTCGCCACCTGGATTTAATTAAGAAAACAGGTAAGAGTCTTCCATTGGATGATTACTGCAGTGATGAACATGTTTCAGCTGGTAGACACTTATTTAACCCCAGCTGACGCAGTGAGAAGCTTCTTAAGCAACCATGTTGGAAAACACATCCTGTGGTCATGGAAAGGATGTTAATCTGTCTCAGAAGGGTCAAATTATTGGCCTGCATCAAGCAAAGAAAACAACTAAGGAGATTTTTGAAACTACAATTGCATGCAAAATTATTCAACCCCCTTGACATTTTTGAAATTCTGGCAAAATGAGCAAAATTACAACTGCAGGTGACTAAATCATATAAGAGGTGAACAATTAGTTTACTGAAATATAATACCGAAACAAAAATCAAGATTTAATTCATAAGCCATCCAAAATGTCAGCTTTTTTTTTTTATTACAAAAAGCAGGTTGCAATATTCAACCGTGGCGTACTGTGTCCACAGAAACATCAGTTCCTCTTTGAGCCAAATCTTCCTGCAGGTCCTTGGCAGTAAACCTAGGGTTCTTATCCATCTGTCTCCACAGGAATCTTGATGCGCTTGCTGACAGCTTCTTTTTTCAACCACAACCATGTACTGTAGCCGCAGTACTGTTGGCTTTGAACTTATGAATGATGATTCCAGCAGCGTCTCTGGGAACATTTAAGAGCTTGGATATCTTCTTGTACCCATTTCCTTTCTTGTGCAAAGCAACTATCTCCTCTCTAAACTTCAGGGACATTTCTGGTCTTAACCATGTTGCTTGCAAGAGGCGTATGGGGAGTATTGACAGAAAATGTACCGATTTTTTAGACATGAGTATTACTCAGCGTTTAGCATGTGTCACCGTTAAAGTCACCTCAAAATGGAGACATACAGGTGTATGGCCTTTGAGTTGTACTGCAATTATCTGTATTTACCTGGCATTGTTTATAGGGGGTTGAATAATTTTGCAACCTGCTTTTTGTAAAAAAAAAAAAAAAAGTTGACATTTTGGATGGATTATGAATTAAATCTTGATTTTTGCTTTGGGATTATATTTCAGTAAACTAACTGTTCACCTCTTATATGATTTCACCTGCAGTTGTAATGTTGCTTATTTTCCCAGAGTGTCAAAAATGCCAGGGGGGGTTGAATAATTCTGCACGCAACTGTACTAAAATCAGGTGAAGAACTGTCCAACACATTGTTAAAACCTGGTAGGATACTGGTTAACCATCATCTTTGAGGAAGAAATGTGGTTGGAACAAACTCTAAGATGATCACGATCAGAGATCTGGTGGAATCATATCATCAGAAATCAACAGTAGAACTCACGGCTATGTTTAATAGTGAAAGTAAGAGCATTTCCAAATGCACAGTGCAAAAGGAACTCAAAGGATTGAGACTGAACACCTGTGTAGCTCTAGGAAAACCACTGAAAAATAATAAAGAGTACAGATTTGAGGTTGAATACCCTAAGCTACTACTTACTTTTGTATGTCATTGTCAACCATGCTGCAAAGCTAGTATGACGTGTGATCTGCCTGGATACAAAAATATCATAACTTGTTTACGGTATTGACAAAATGTTTAGAAAATGCTGGTTAAGCAGCCACTGTTGACTTACAACAATGCAAGCAATATAATACATGGAGAATTATGGCTTTTGTGAGTTGTCATATGGTAACTTATTTATTATTTATGGTCCATCAAGTGGCAAGTTTTCCTTAAAATCTTACAGACATTCACCAGTCAAATGAGTAATTGATTGTGTGCTTTCAGTTTGGCCACATAACGGCCTACATGATTTTGATGTAGACCATTAGCTCTGGAAAAGGTTCTAAGTGGACCAAACTACCATTTATGAAGAACAAGATATGACTAAAATCCAGTGTTGAGTTGTCCAGCATAAACAGGGAACTAAAGACCAATTTAGGGATTTTAAGCTTCCATATAAAAATCACAAACAGAATGTTCTACCCCATAAATGGCACCATTTTGTTTGAAGAGGATTCTAGTTGAAACTGATTGATTTACTGATGCGTGTCGCCACTGGAACCGATGCCAATAACAAATAAAAAAATATAAAGTAGCTTTGTAGTAAAATAAATGCAGTTAAAGTACAATAATAAACTCTCAGTGTGTTATTTATGGCCAAAATGCACATATCTGGGTTTTTCCACATATATGCTAGTAGCCAAGAGAAGCCGACTCTGAATACAAACTAAAGGTGAAAAATTTAGTTTTTATGGATATGTGGTTAATTTGAACTCATTACTGGTGTTTTCTAGAATTATAGCCCTTCTCTAATAGGAGTCTTTGCTTATCAGTTTATTAAATTATTAGTTGGAAAGCAGCTACTAGTAAGAAGTTTGGAAAAACTTCATAGGTTTACCAATATCTGTCCTGAACTTCTTTCCAGGAAGAGACGTCACATAATTATGCTGTAGCAGGAATGCCTCAGCTGCCCGCTGACATAATGAACCGTGAGCGACTGACCCTTGCATGACCAAGCCATTCCTGAGTGAAGCTTATGGATTTGGTCCCTGCATCTGTCTGACACCGGCTAATAGCAAACAGCTTCACCAGGATGAGAAGGAGGAATGTTCTCCCCGTCTTCTGTGTAAACCCAGAAAACGTCTGCGTCAGATTACTGTGGCAGCAGCGATAAGCAGATGTAAAGCCCCGAGGGCCTTATTTATTACAAAGGTCGAGAGTGGGGGGAAAAAACTACCCAGAGAACAGCAGCGAGGAGAAAATAATGCATCGTTCTCATGCAATATTTGTTGCCTCGTGATAAACGCACCAGGACAGATGAATGGCTCCTGCATTTTCCCCCAGATGCCAGTTTTCAGCAATTTCATACAGAAATATGTTTCAGGAACTATGCTGCATGAAAGGTGATATGGGAGATTACATGAGGCACAAAGTCACTTTTGTTTGTGAAGAAATAAAGGAGACTATCACATATCATAATGTTATGCCTGATCAGTGTATGTTGTGTAAAAAATGTGCAAACACCACACAAAAAATGACAAAATCACCCTCAAAAACGGTAAAAGTCACCACTAAAGGATGCAAAATCACCACAAAAACATGCAAGATCCTTACAGTCAAAACTGCTATGAAAAGACATGAAATTATGACCAAGGAAACACTCAAAATCACCACAAAATACCTGATGTCATAAAAATCATACAAATATGTGCAGCTCTAATCTGTTCTTATTATATCAGTATAAAATAACCAGGTTACAATGATTTAATATGCTGCAAATACCAGCTTTTAATGTTGATTTACATTAAATTTGAGTTAATAAGGCTACAGGTAGAGAAAATCTGTTAAAATTACCACAAAAATGTGCAAACACAACACAAAAAAATTGCAAAATCCCCCTTAAAAGCATTAAAAATACCAGTAAATGATATGAAATCACTAGAAAAGATGCAAAATCACCACAAAAACAGTAACAGTTAACAAAAATACATGCAAAAGATGCAAAATCACCACAAAAACAGTAACAATTAACAAAAATACATGCAAAAGATGCAAAATCACCACAAAAAGATGCAAAATCACCCTTAAAACAGTAAAAATCACCACTAAATGGCTTGAAATCACTACAAAAAGATGCAAAATCACCACAAACACATGCCAAATCAGTCAAAATTACACAAAAAGTCACGCAAACACACAATGAAAACACTCAAAAACCCCACAAAAAGATGTGATATCACAAAAATCATCCGAATATGTGCAGCTCTAATCTGTTCTTATTATATCAGTATAAAATAACCAGGTTACAATGATTTAATATGCTGCAAATACCAGCTTTTAATGTTGATTTACATTAAATTTGAGCTAATAAGGCTACAGGTAGAGAAAATCTGTTGAAATTACCACAAAAATGTGCAAACACAACACTAAAAATTGCAGCATCACCCTTGTAGGAGCCAGGATGATTGGTTTCCTTTAATTAATTTCTGTTCTTGTTGAGCTTGCCCCATCTGGTGGCTGAAGGATGGAGATAAAAGCAAAGAAGACCACAACTCACATCCCAAGCCTTTTTGTTCCTGAGTTTTGAAGGAAGTTTATATGACATTTAAATAATGTTAAAAGTTAAAGTTATCTTTTAGGGGTGATTTTTACAGTTTTTGAGGTGATTTTGCATTTTTTTTGTAGTGATTTCACGTCCTTTAGTGGTGATTTTTTACTGCTTTTGAGGTGGTTTTCATCTTTTTGTAGTGATTTTGCATCCTTTATTGCTGATTTTTACAGTTTTCCAGGTGATTTTGCATCTTTCTGTAGTGATTTCACACTTTTTAGTCGTAATTTTTACTGTTTTTGAGGTGATTTTGCATCTTTTTGTAGTGCTTTCACTTCCTTTAGTGTTTTGCGTTAACAATAAATAACAACACCGATACGAAATGCCTTGAAGCTTAGCGTGACTTTGAGCACATACTGTACATGATATGTTTCTATGAAATGCTTCTCTGACTCTGTGTGATCAATCAGGACTTTCAAACAGAACCTTTTTCTGTTTGTATACATTAAACACATCAGGGAGCAGTTTCATGTCATTACTAACACAGTGGGCTGTCAGGAGGTGTTTGGAGAACTCCAGTCACGTTTGGTATTTGCCCTTTATCTCCTTGTTTGGACATTTTTATCTTTACTTTAGTTATATTAACATGAAAATGTGTGTTTTTCCCCATTCAATAAATTTTATTACTTGCACTTTGTGCTTATTAAAAGGAGGTTCTGAGATACCCTAAAGCCCTCTTGGCCTAAACATTTCAATCAATGCTTTTAGTATTTCTAGTAGCAAAACTATTAAGAAAAGCATATATCCCTTATTGAAAAGAGCTGGGATCTGAGTTCATTTATAAACAAAAACAGATCAGATGAAACTTCAAACCCTTGGGTTTGTTCTTACACCTAATTTTACTTTCTTCACAGCTGTGGTTGTGTGTGAATGATTGTTTGGCCATGTATCGTGTTTGGGATATACCCTCTTTAACCCTTTTCTTCAGGATTCTCTCCCAGTGTTTGTGTAATGTACAGCGTTTTTAGCCTAAATAAATTCTAAACCAACCTAAAAATCCAGTATTTGCAACATGTTAAATCATTGTAACTTGGTTATTTTATACTGAAATAATCAGAACAGATTAGAGCTGCACAAATTCATATGATTTCTGTGGTATCACATGCTTTTATGGGGATTTTGTGTGTTTTCATTGTGTGTTTGCATGTCTTTTTGTGTAATGTTGGCTGATTTAGCATGTTTTTGTGGTGATTTTGCATATTTTGCATGTATTTTTTGGTAGTTTTTACTCATTTGGCATATTTTTGAGGTGATTTTGCATCTTTCTGTAGTGATTTCACATCTTCTAGTGGTGATTTTTACGGTTTTTAAAGGTGATTTTGCAATTTTTAGTTTGCACATTTTTGTGGTAATTTACCACTTGTAGCCTTATTAGCTTAAATTAATTGTAAATTAACATGAAAAGCCGGTATTTGCAGCCTATCAAATCATTGTAACCTCCTTATTTTATACTGAAATAATCAGAACAGATTAGAGATGCATATAATCATATGATTTCTGTGACATCACACCTTGTGGGGATTTTTGTGCGTTTATGTGTCTATTTGTGTAAGTTTGAGTGACTTAGCATGCTTTTGTGGTGATTTTGCATCTTTTTGTCATGATTTTATGTCCTTTAGTGTTGATTTTCACTGTTTTTAAAGGTGATTTTGCAGTTCTTTCAAGTTGTCTGCGTATGTTCTCTACCTGCAGCTTCATTAGCCTAAATTAATTCTAAATCAAACTAAAAAGCTAGTGTTTGAAGCACATTAAGTCTAGTGTATTCATTATGCGTTGGCGTGCTTTGTGTAATCTGGACTCTCAAGGGATCTTGCATGTTTTTGACCACTGAGTGAGAAAAACTTGTCATACTTGGAGAAAGAACAACACCCAGCCGCCAACAGCTGACGAGAACCAGGCCTGTTTTATGGAGCTGCTCAGTCTTTGGCCACAGGTTGAACTCGCATCCATCACGCTCCCCAGAAAACAATAACCTCAGTCACCCTAACAGACGCTTTAGGAAGCCATATTGTGTACCCAGTCTGTAGGTTATGAGCTTCTCGGGACAATATATGGAAGTATGAAGTTACTGTACTGCAGCAGCTATACATACAGATTAGAAATAAAGTGTTTGCTGCGAGTACAGTCCTCTTTCCTTCAAACCTTTATCATGGAAGGGATCTTTGAACAGAGGAGATGTGTTTTCAGTGGCTCAGATGTGTCCTTGTTTGTCCATTGAAAGCTTAAGAGGCGAGCTGAGGAGCCTGTTAGCGAGCTTTGTTGTGCTGCATCTAAAAATCACTCAGTGGCAGGAAGGAAGCTGCACAAACTGCAGCAGTCTGCTTTCATTAGAGGCTGTTGTTATAGCAGGAGCTCACTTCCCACAGGTGGTTCTTCAGTGCAGCGTGGAGCAGTTCTGACACCGTAAAGGTCCTAGAGGGAACATGAATGTTTCAGTCACTCAGGCTTTTGTTAAACTACGTAGAGGGAGCAGAATGTTGACAGTACAAAGTCAGCTGTAGTAGGAAATCTATGTAATTAATCAGGAGAGGGGGGAAAAAAAAGGTTTTTAGGTCAAAATAAGCTAAAACGTCCATCAGAGAGTCAGCATAAACAATGTACAGCCAAAGATAGTTCAGAGATGTTTCCTTGCCTCCCGACTGTGCAGATTCAGACAGATTCTCACCACTTACAGAATCTGGAAGAAAAATCTGCGGGACAATTCTGTAATGTCAAAGATTGCAGCAGCTGAGTGACAAATTACCTGCCCCAAACCCCCAAAAGGCCAGTCAGCTGCTTCAACAGCTAATAAGGCTGCAGGTAGAGAACAGATGGTGAAATCATGACGTAAAGATGCAAAATCACCTCAAAAACTGTAAAAACCATTACTAAAAGTTGTGAAATCACTACAAACACATGCTAAATTACCTCAAAAACTGTCAAAATCATCACCAAAAGATGTGAAAGCACTATGAAGAGATGCAAAATCACCTCAAAAACCATAATAATCACCCCTTAAGGATGTAGAGTCATCGCAATAACATGCAAGATCCCTACAGAGTCAAAACTACAACGAAAAGAGATGAAATCACGACCACGAAAACATTCAAAATCACCACAAAAATGTGCAAACACAACATGGAAAATTGCAAAATCACCTCAAAAACTGTAATAATCACCACTGAAAGGTGTGAAATCACTCCAAAAAGATGCAACATCACCACAATGACATGTAACATCCCTACAGAGGCAACACTACTACAAAAAGACATGAACTCATGACCACAAAAACATTCAAAATCACCACAAAAATGTACAAACACAACACAAAAACCACAAAATCACCCTTAAAAACAGTACATATTACCACTAAATGACGTGAAATCACCACAAAAACATGCAAGATCCCTACAGAGTCAAACCTACGATGAAAACATATGAAATCACGACCAAGAAAACACTCGAAGGCACCACAAAAAGACATGACAACACAGAAATCATACAAATGTGTAGCTCTAATCTGTACTGATTATTTCAGTATAAAATAACCAGGCGAACAATGATTTAATCTGCTGCAAATACCAGCTTTCCATGTTAATTCACAACAGGGGCAATTCTAGGATCAGAGGTTTAGGGGTGCTGAGCACCCAGAGGTTCCTGGACAGGCAAGATACATTTCACTGTTTTGTACATTTTAACGCAATTTCATTCCCACATTTGTGAAAGAAAAGCAGAACACTTTTTGAAAAGTCTGTGACTAAACCATCCAAACTGATAAAGATTCTTTAAATGCTTGTCAGCTTAACAGTTGCTGTTTTGCTGCCACTGTTCTCTGCTTGTTTTCTTACCTGGTTCTTCCTGACCTTAAACTCTCTCCTCTCCTTCCCCTTTTTCCATCTCCCTCTTTGGACTGACAATCATACACAAATAGATCGTATTCAACTAGATGAAAAATTACATAAATATGAAAAAATACCCATAAGAATACGAATAAATAACGTCCTCTCACTCTCTTTGTACTGTCAACCTAAAGGCAAATAACCAAACAATACGTTTTATATCTAATAAGAGATATAAACAATGATCCCTTGATCCAACTAACAACATTACTCCTGATAGACCATTTGATGACACTCTTACCTGAACTTGACTCTTTTTTTTGAAAAAACAATCTTATGTCCATGATGAGGCTGTCTGTCTGTACACACACACACACACACACACACACACACACACACACACACACACACACACACACACACACACACACACACACACACACACACACACACAATAGGAGTTCTAATGTTAATGTGCATCCAGTCAGTTAGCTAGTCAGCAGCTCCTTGGCTTTAATATGAACACATGAACTTGACACAACAGCAGCTTCTCTCAGTCCAGTTCAGACACTGACCACCTGGAACGTTTGCTAGCTAGAAAAAACGTCAGCTAACTCCTAGCTAACAACATAAACAGCAACCTGTGATTAAATGCAGCAGAAATGAGGACTTGTAATGATAATAATGTGTTGGTATTGGGTGGTAGAAGTTAAGAATTGTGCCACATATCCTGGTTTAAACCAGCTACTTACACCACGACTGAACATGAGCTTCTCTGGGAGGCAGCGCTGAGCTCTGTGCAGGTAGAGGCTCAGAGCCCCAGGTGGGAAAGTTGGGCCGGATCAAACCATTTTAGAGGCAAGATAGGGGGGGAGGGGGTGCTGTATTTCTGTTGTTAAAACATTACCTATCAACCAAGTACTGTATGGTTTTTACACTTTTCTGGTTTGTTAAAAAAAAAAAAAAAAAAAAAAAGGACATGCAATACAAAAAAAATCTCTCTCAAATTTTATGGGTGCTGGGATTCAATTTAGGGGTGCTTGAGCACCCCCCCAAAATGGGCTAGAAACACCTATGATTCACAATTAATTTAAGCTAACACGTGTACAGGTAGAGAAACGATGCAAAAGCTAATAGCCACTGATTTTTTCAGAATAAAAGCAGGTTGAACACACTTTTGGACATATGTAATTCTTAATGTTAACAATTAAATTCTATTTTATTGCACGTTATTTTTTTTACATACTTTATCTTTTCATTTGTCCTTTTCTGTTGTTTACTCTTATTTTTAAACATTTAACGTTGGTGATTTCACCATTGCCTGCAAAGTACTTTGAAAAACCTCCTCATATGATAAGATCCTATATAAAAAATAAAGTCACTTTCTTGACACGGGGGACCCAGAACAGCAGATTCTTCAGGGTTTAACCTCAAAAATCTGAGGCCCTTGTTGTCATCTGTAAAGGAAAATAGTATATTTTGACAATGCAAGATAACTAAAATGTTTTAGTTTCAATGCAAGTGTGTGCAAAAGTGCCTCAACATTAAGTACCATTTATGAGCAATGAGATGATAAACTCAAAGTTTATTATCATTATTATAGAAATGAATGCATATGTGATTGTAAAGAGATACACAAGTCAAGTTTGTGCAGGTGTTTGGTCATGTACAGTAAAAAAAATACATTCAAAGACTATTTTAAATGGGACTACAGAAACGGATGACACTGTTATTGACAGTTTATTTAAAATTAAACAAAACTGTGCATTTACAAACACTGCACACTTTTATTACAGGTAATTGATTAGTCTTGGATAAATACATGAAGTTGAACCTCTGGCTAGTTACTGTTTGTCTGTTTATTTGTCTTTATTACACCAATAATTCCTAAAATGCACGTTACACCATGTGGCTTTAGAACATTCAATAGCTGGAAATGTACACAGAGCTCTGCCTTTAGCTATTTACAGAGACATTATTAGACCAGTAGTATTAGTACCTGATCTAACTGTACAAAGAAGGAAAAGATTAAGTTTTCTGCAAGCTTTACATTTAAATTTTTCCACTTCACTGTGATATTTTTGCTGTTGATGTAGTCCAATATGTATTGTTTCACTTACAGTGTGATGTGAACTCAAATCATACCATCATTACTGCGACCAAAAATAGCACTTCTACTTAGACAACCAGCGGGATAAAAAACTCTCTGAATGTTTGCTATAACTGTTCTTATTGCCGTAATTGTGAGAGCTGCTGTCGTCTACCTGTCTACTACCTGCCATACTACTTTCATCCTGAGCATCAGCGCTGATGTCTTTACTTGGATACATCTCCACCAGTTTGCTTTGTATCTGAAAGACAGCATCCTTATTTTCTTGACGCTTCAATAACCCACGCTCTTTCTCATGGTAGAAAACGTGGACATGTAACACAACCTTTGGGTCCTCTTCCCATGTTCTCAGATTTGTTACACACCTGACCTCGTGTGTGTGATGCATCAGCACCAGGATGATGGACTTCTCTCCTATTGAGACTAAGAGAGAAGAGGGAACATGAAATACACACGAGTTTGAGCTTAAAACTACAAAAAAAACCCACACAATCTATTTGTTTAAACAGTAAACGCAAACAGAAACACAAAGAGGTGGTAGAGGAGGATACAGCTGGTCGAGACAAGGGAACCAGTTGGAGGGCAGAAATGATAGGACGGGCGTGAACATTGACCAGTTGCAGTGACTTTTTAGCTGCCTGTAGAGGCAGTCAGGTCTTTCTTTCTCTTGATTCCAGAAGGAATAAAACCAGCCATCCATTCAGAATTCCAGTTAGGAAAATTGGGATATCATGCCTGGAAGATTGGAATGGTATTCCAAACACTGTGGGGTCGAAACGGATCAGCTTACACTGTGGAAAAGGACACGACTTGTCGGGTACAAGGGGGATATATTCTGTAAAAAAATTTTTTGATGCAAACATGCATAAAGGCTTTTACTCTGGCTTTTAATAGAACCTTAATACGCTGAACTCCAAGCAGTTGTTGGACACTGTTTCCCAAAAGTTGGCGATCTTTTCACTGCAATATAAAGTCCAGCATCTCTAAAACAGCACAGCCATGACTAGGAGAGAGAACTCCCAAATGTCCAGAGATCACTACACCAGAACAATTCAGAAGAAATTCAAGGATTTGGGGTTCTTTGTTGTCATGCCAGCTAGGGCTGAAACGATTCCTCAAGTTGTTAGAGTAATTCAAATACTAAAATTCCTCGAGGCAAAATTCCCTGAATCGAGGCTTCGTTTAATCTGCTACATACCCAGCCTTCATTCAATACTGATCCAGATCTATAATCAATAAATTATAAGGGGATTTAAATTTGACGGGACGCTTCTATTTTAACCGGTGCAGCTTTTCTAACGTTTACAGCGTTTGTTTAGCAGATCAGAGGCTGAACTATGAAAGCAGTTTAACATAGTCAGACTTTCTTTGTGTGAGTCGGCTCGACAAAAACTAAACCGTCAGTCAGAGTTAACAGGTATGAAGGTGGTTTTCAACTTTCTTTGTCAACTCAGGCTTTCTGCTTCAAACTCGTCCACACCAACAGGAGCATTTAACGCATCATTTGACTTGTTTTCTGCACAAAATGAACCGATGATGTTCAGATGCTTCAGTCAACAGATTGTTTTAATAGAGAACAATGAATAACAAAAATTTATGATGGTAAAAAGCTGCAACTGGAAATTATATAAGACAGGAATGCTGGTAGGAACCTGTTAGACATGCGAAATATAATTATTCTACCAATCAGTGCAGCTGACTATTTCTAACAGACAGCTACACAATAAAACTATGAAAACTTCACATATTCAAACATGATATTGCATTGAAGTGCATGTAGGTCTGACGCTGTCTTATAATGAAGGAAATCACTTTAATTTATGGCCTTTTGTAACATTTTAGAACTTTTATTTTGATAGTGTAGTATACTTTGATGCATCCCATTAACTTTTCAGCTAACTAGGAACTTTTACTTTGAAAAGCCCACATACACAAACTTCCTTTCCTTAGTCTTGTTCCTTTTAAAGGAAAAAACAACACGCTGCTGCTAACAGTTTTACGAATTTCATAAAAAACATACGTGCTTATGGATTGAAGCACACTTTATGGGAATCACATTGCAAATGAATAACTATTTGTGTAATTTTCATTCAGTGTAAACTGGATGAATAGATAATTCTTGTACCTTTTACATCCTCCAAAGCTGCATTAACGTCAGTCGCAAGACGCGACACGATCGGGCAGAAGACGAAGATGATCTGAGGGTCCTGATTGCTCTCCACAAGTTGAAGCTTACGATCCAGAGATGGAGCCTTTATGTTGTCCATCAGCTGCACATGTGCACCAAATGTTTCACCACTGACAAACACTTTGTATTTCACTGTGGAGACAGAAAGAAAAACAGCGTGGAACCGTCAGACTTAGACATAATGATCCTTGAAAACTAAATATTCTCGTTACCGAAATGACAGCTTAAAAAACCTTTTTTAAAATATTAAATCACGCTCACTGTGGCACTTACATGACAATGTATTTACGCTTTCATTACCTATACGTTAGCTCATGTTTGCAAAAAACTCAACCATATATGATCATAAACTCATCTTCCTGTGAGTGCTGTGAAGGCTGGCTCATAAATAATATAAATTTTTGCATTAAAACTTCTTAAAGAAGGTGGCATCATGTTGGTTTTTTGATCATGTTCTTAGCACCAATCTGTGGATCAATGTTTGAAGTGCCAATCCCAGGAAAAGGTAATGAAGGTTTTATGGCAGAATAGACAAAACATAGAAGTTTTTTTTTTTTTTTTTTCACCAAATTTGCATCATCACAAAACTGAATTGTATTATTCTATCAAAGCAAGATTATACCATTGGAGATTATATACACGTATCAATGAGCCTACTTAATTCCAGGACTCCACCTACATTATTTCTCAAATTATGGCACTTTGGATATTGATCCTCAAATTGGTGCCAAGTAAAAGATGCAAAAATCAACAAGACTCCACCTTCCATAAGATTTATTAACTCAAAACTAATGTTACCTATGAAACCAGACTTTTCAACTCAATCATTACTCACCACTTTAAAACAAATCAGTCAGATTGAAGATGGTCAAGCATCTGGTGAATGACCGGTATATGTCATTAAAGTGTGAAGTGGAATTAAGTTAGATTTACTTATGGCTATTCGTAGATCATGACCTCTACCTGTTTGGCTAAAGTAGGAACCCTTCTCACCACTGACATCTGAGCGTAGAGGTGAACTTGTACATAAAAAGGCATGATAGCAATTTAAAATCAACTCAAGAAGAGATTTTCACTGTGAGATATAATGAAGTCTTAAAGCACATGCGTCTTTTTTCGCGTGTAAAGACAGTCAAGAGTCAGGAAAGTTTTACCGAGTGTTCTTTGTGGACCAGTTTGGCTTTTGAGGGGCTTCCCCAGACAACTGGTGGCTGAGGTGGTTGATTTAGATCCTGTTAGGTACAATGACAGAATGCATTTACTGACTCAAAACCTTGGATATGCTATAAAATCAACTTTTACAATCAACTACTTTCAGATCCATGTGGCTGTTACAGAACATCGTCTGAACACTGGATTCAGATGAAGTTGTATCAGGAAAAAAGTTTTATAGCGCTTTCTGTCTCCAAATTTTGTTGTATATAATCTTTTATTTGAGTTATTTCAGAATCTTGCAGCAAATCCTGTGCAAAATAAACATGTCACGAGGGCTTATGGTCAAAAAAGTTAAATTTACCATGAGTTCTTGGTTGACGCTCATGAGGTTGGTTATTGTAAAGCATCACTGGACCACTGGTGGCTGAGGTGGTTGATTTAGATCCTGTTAGGTACAATAACAGAATGCATTTACTGACTCAAAACCTTGGATATGCTATAAAATCAACTTTTACAATCAACTACTTTCAGATCCATGTGGCTGTTACAGAACATCGTCTGAACACTGGATTCAGATGAAGTTGTACCAGGAAAAGTGTCTTAAAGTGTGTTCTGTCTCCAAATCTTGTTGTACATAATCTTTTATTTGAGTTACACAGAATCTTCTTGCAAAATAAACATGCCATGAGGGTTGAGGATCAAAAAAGTGAAATTTACCGTAAGTTCCTTGTTGACGCTCATGATGTTGGTTAAGGTAATGCTCCTCTGGACCACCGGTGGCTGAGGTGGTTGGTTTAGATCCTGTTAGGTCAAATGACAGAATGCATTTGCTGACTCAAAACCTTGCACATACTTTAAAATCACCACCTAAAATCAACTACTTTCAAATCTATGTGGCCATTACAGAACATTGTCTGAACACTGGATTCAGAAGAAGTTGTACCAGGAAAAGAGTCTTATAGCGCGTTCTGTCTCCAAATCTTGTTGTATATTATCTTTTATTTGAGTTACAACAGAATCCTATTGCAAAAGAAACATGTCAAGAGGGCTTAGGATCAAAAAAGTAAAATTTACCATCAGCTCCTTGTTGGTAGTCATGAGATTGGTTATTGTCAAGCATCACTGGACCACTGGTGGCTGAAGTGGTTGATGAAGATCCTGTTAGGTACAATGACAGAATGCATTTACTGACTCAAAATATTGCATATACTTTAAAATCCACTTTTACAATCAACTACTTTCAAATCTATGTGGCCACTGCAGAACATTGTCTGAACACTGGATTCAGATGAAGTTGTACCAGGAAAAGTCTTATAGCACGTCCTGTCTCCAAATCTTGTATATAATCTTTTATTTGCGTTACAACAGAATCTTACAGCAAATTCTGCAAAATAAACATGACATGAAGGCTTAGGGTCAAAAAAATGAAATTTACCATAAGGTGCTTGTTGATAGTCATGAGACTGGTTATTGGAAAGTTCCACTGGACCACTGGTGCCTGAGGTGGTTGATTTAGATCCTGTTAGGAACAATGACAGAATGCATTTACTGACTCAAAACATTGTACATATTTAAAAATCACCATCTAAAATCAGCCACTTTCAAACTATGTGGCCATTGCAGAACATGGTCTGAACACTGGATTCAGATGAAGTTCTACTTGGAAAAGAGTCTTATAGCGCTTTCCGTCTCCAAATTTTGTTTTATATAATCTTTTATTTGAGTTACAACAGAATCTTACAGCAAATCCTACAAAACAAACATGACATGAAGGCTTAGGGTCAGAAAAGTTATATTAACCATAAACTCCTTGTTGATAGTCATGGGGTTGGTTAAGGTAAGGCTCCACTGGACACCCCACTGGGTACAATGAAAGAATGCATTTACTGACTCAAAACACTGCATATACTTTAAAATTACTGTTTCAATGAAGACAAGATTGGGACCACAAAGAAACCTGTGATACAGTAACACTGTCTCAGTCAATGCCAGTTTGTTTTAAACATGAGCTCTGGTTGCAGGTCATTAAGCATCACATACGTCATGGGGCCTCTTGCTAGATAAACCCCCCACAATGCTCTCTGCTTGCCAACATGAGTTGCCTATAGTCTGAGCAATGCCTCCTCTGGTGGATACAGTATTGTAAGAGGCTCCACCTGGTGGCACAACCGGTTACTACAGCTAATCTCTGTTACAACCAGTGGATGCTACTCAAAGAAATTAAATTAAAATACTAAAAGGAGGATTTCTAGTGGAAATTCAATCATCACACAAATCTCAATCACAGAGAAACATGGTCAAACTGCACATTACACCAAAGTGAAAAAAGAATGCTTACTGCATTTTATTCCTGAGCTAAAGACATTCAACTAAAACAAAAACTTACCATGCTGAAGTTCCTGGTTGGGCTCAGGTTTGCTGATGTTCTCTAGCAGATTGATGTGAGCATCAAGGAAAGTTTGCACATTATCCATCTGTGTCTTCAAGTTCTTCAGGATACGAAGATAGTCGACCAAAACCCCATTGCCAGTTAGAGCAGCTGGATGGAAAGTGTGAGGTTGAACATTAGAGTTTGAATGTCGACGCATACTCTTATGTCTTAAAACACTTTACAACAGAAAAGAACACGCCGAACAATCTGAAGGTTGACTGATTTATTTCATTATAGCAATTCAGGTTTTATTGTCATCTTATTTTACTTTCAGCTGTGCTTCATTTGGTTGTTTCCCCTTGAATTCAACTTGCTCTGTTTATTCTTAGTGACATCATGATTTTACTTTAAGTTACACTTTATTTTTAATCCTACATCTTCTGGGATTTTTTTTGTCCTTGCTCCACCAGAATGCTGATCCAAGTCTAAACAAAGACATTCAAAAACCCCTTGCATATCACATGCTTATGCATGAAAGTAACCATTAATAAGTGTGCACGTACCGCTCAAAGATTCATATGGGATGAAACCCCTCAGTTCTTGAAAGAGCACATCGACTGGTTTCTGACACAAACAATGAAAAAATGAAAAATCCTAATGAAACACTGCACGTGTGCATCGCATACTTCTGAGTTTCTACACATTAGACATCTTTATTGAAAGCTGGGGTCAACAGACATCTGGAAAGAGATGAAAAGACATGAACGCATGCACATCTGCATCTTTAGGAACAACACTTTCTCTCTGACTGGACTAAGTCTCCCATCATGGATGGGAGATGGGATTGATAGATTAAATGCTCTACTTCAGGTCTGACGCCGCCTCCTGTCTGTGTTTTTAATCACTCTGTGGTCTCAGAAATGTCTCCCAAGCAGCAAAAACTGAACACGAAACCAAGAAATTAGCTTCTCCCACAATGGCTAAGGCTATGCTAACAGATAACGGCTAAGTTAAAAGATGGATCAACCTGAAATTTAGTCTGGAAAACAATAATTAATAATGCTTTAACATATAGACATTAGTCAACAATTCTGTTATAGTAACCTTTATTAATGAAGAAGCCTAGTTATGAATGGCAGGTTCTCTACTATCACATGTTGTTAAAATGTCCCATTTAATGTATATTACTCAAATATCGATTATCGGCCTTTCTTGATTACCAATAATCTGCATCATTCCCAGAAAAACCCATATTGGTTGATCCCTAATTTGTAAAGTTTGAATTTGTTAAATAATTATCAGTGCAGAATTTATCATATGTAGATTGGAATATTTGACAGAAATACACAGATATTTGTTTTGCACATCAGTAACTATTCCAATAACTGATATTGTTGTATTTTAATACATGTAATATATGACATTATAGATCCTGGATGACAGGCGCTGCAGTTAAAAACTAAAAGTCTGCCTCTCCCAGCTGGTTCACTCACCTGTTTGTGAATTATATCAAAGATGGTTTTTCTGCGCTTTAACTCCTGATTTCTAGGGAACAAGTCTCGCAGGTCTTCTCGACTCAGAAACCGAATATCTGAGTCTGTGCGAATATCTGCACCTGAAAGAAAGCAAGAAGTTCAGATCATTACAATGATTAAAACCCTTTCATCAAGTTTTACTTTCTGTTTCTGTTACAAGCCTCTGAAGAAAAACAGCTCAATACACGCCTGTGTTTGTATAAACTGTAGGTTCAGTTGTTCTGTAACTATATTTAGAATATTTATCATTTATTTGCTCCAAAACCTGTGACTTACCCTCCAGGACTGAGGCTGCTTGTGGGTCAATGCGTCTGATTTCTCCTAATAAAACAGACATGATTCCACCTGAAGGAAACCAGACACACGCAGACAGCAGATTTATCACGTTTCTGTGTGTCTGATGTGCTGTTTATTTCTGCCTTTTTTTTTTTTAGAGAGTTAAGCCTTAAAATCGACGGAGGAAAGAGGAAAAACTCACCTGAAACCTGAACGAATCACACCGTAAAACGTGAAGCAGTGCAGCAGACGACTTGTCGCTCAAACTATCTGTCACTTCTTCAAACCAAAACCAAGATATTTCATATATAACTGACCGAATTCTAGTCTGCAAGTATGACTCGCCGTTTACAATCAACAGAAAGTGAAACTTAAAATTGTTTCCGCAGTTTGTGACGTAATGGGCGCCTCAAACAAAGAGTTCAAAAGAACAAAACCTAACAATGTTAATATAAAAACTACAAACATGAATTCAACATGTGTTAATATAAAACTACAAACATGGATTCAACATGTAATAAATAACTGATAAAGTCTCTCATGGCTGCAGTGAATCCACTGGTACAGAAATGTATTTCTCCGTGTAAACCACCAGAGGGCGTAGTCCGTATATTACCCATAGACTGTGTATATATACAGTCCATGATATTACCATAGGTTTACCCAAAGGAATTGCTGTCTTTTCTCCATGACATGTCACAGCTCTGAGTAGTATGACAACGAACTTCTGTTGCTGGTTTGAAAATGAATGTCCTGTGAATTTTGCTAAATTGCTGCATTTCAAATTCAATACACTAAATACTGCTGGACTGTTTTTTAAAAATATAATATAAAATATGTAAATACTGTGGATTTAAATAAGATAGTGTAGTGATCTAAATCTGCCCATACTGTATCAATATATTAATGTTATACTGCTATACTTTGGCATTCTATTAGCACACGGTTTGATGAACTTCTGATAAAAAAACGTGCACACCGTATGTTGGTCTCCTGTCTCTGTTGCTTTAACATGTTTCATGCAGCCCGACAACCGATGAGTTTTAAAATAAGAACGTCTCTTATTTACAGATAATTTTGTCAAGACTAGAATGGATAGTACAGCAGGAATCTCATTTTATAGACGAAGTTGTCCCATTGTTTATTTCCTGGTCAGCAGGTAAGGGGTCCTGAAAGGTCACGCCTACAAAACGAAACACCTGCCTCAGAAACGCTGTAACCACCATTTAATAGGAAAACCAGTTGATTTTGAACACCTGATAAAAACAACACGTCATCACGCGTCACATGACGCTCTCAGGAAGACTGCAGGCGCGGTTGATACACGTCAGCAAGGTAAAACCATCTCTTCCTTACGTAGTTGTCGGTTAAAAAGTAACACTATTCTAAACTAAGAAACGACAAAATGAACATAATCTATCTATCACGCGGTTTTGTCTTCTTCATGTCGAAATAACGTGCACACCGTGTGCTAGTCTCCTGGCTCCGCTCCGTTAACTTGTTTTAACAGTAATCAGTGATCACAGCTCCACTGGTTCCATCTGCGCTCGCGTAGTTTCTTTCATGTAGCCCGACAACCTGTGAGTATTAAAATGAGAACGCCTCTTATTTTCAGATCATTTTGTCAAGACCAAAATGAATAAAGCAGCAGAAATCTAATTTCATAGACAAGGTTTATCCCGTTGTTTATTTCCTGGTTAGTTGGTAAGGCGTCCTGAAAAGCCACGCCTACGAAACACCTGTCACAGAACCGCTGGTGTCACCAGTTAATCGGAACACCGGTGGAAGTCTCAGGATCTTTGAAGAAATTCAAAATGACTGACAGAAAGCTTTTTTTTTTGCCTTTGCCATCAGGAGGTCATGACAGTGTGAATACCTGACAGGAAATGACATGGAATCCAAATGTTTGCACACATTTTGGCTTTTAAAGGCTGTGGTCTTAAACTTTTGATCAGCTGGCAAAAGCATGTTTGAGTTTAAATGCAGTTTTCAATAAATTGTTTGCTCAATTTTTTTTTCTCTCACTCCCATTTCTTCGTTTTGCATTTTGAAGCTCTACTCTGAACCTTCTTAAGATCCAACAGTGCAAAATCAAATGATTGGGATTGTATACCAGCTATCTTTCCATCAGTCGTCGTGTTCTGACATTTGTTCCTGTTTCTTATCTGCATGCACAACAGTCTGTTCCTGGTATCTTTTACAGCTCTGTTACTCGGTCAGTGACTCCCTGACCCACGCAGGGAACCTTTAAGTTACACTGTCAGATCCTTATTGAGAATGTTATTCACAGCTTAAATCAGCTGTGTTGGTTTCATCTCTCTAGCAAAATGTAAGATAATATTCTGATGTAGAACGTCTCCGGAGCTGCCGAGGTAACATGACACCTGTTAGATCACTGGACCAGCTGCCATGACAGGTTCTGACAGGATGCAGTAAACTTTGAATACAGAAACTCTTTTCTGATCACCTCTTTTAACCAATATTTTATTTCTGCAGGATGAATGTGCATGTTCCAAATAAAGGAAAATGTTCTAAATTTTTTGTTATTCATAAGGGAGTCAAAGCAAGAAGGTGCTGCAGGTTAGTTATTTCGGATAATCAGGTCCAATAAAGATACTTTTTGATGCGTTTCAGGTGTTTCAGAGTGACGGCAGCTTGCAGACAGAGGACCGGTGGCGGAGAAGCAGCCGAGGATTTTCTATGTTTCTGCACAAACCCAGTTAGCAGAGATCTGTACTGGTGGGAAGAAGCTGAGTAAGTAGAACTTTGATTGATTGCAGTCTCTAAGGTTCCTCCTTCATCACCAACAAGCACAAACATGAGGCTCAGTGGCTTTATAACAAAGTCTGCAAACAGAGAGAAATTTTCTTTCAGAGGACACAGACACCACATCAGAGTGAGGACTGGACAATTCATCCAATACTGTTTTATCCTGAACACCAAACTGGTGACTGAAATGTGCTGTTTAGTGAGACTCAGTTTGTTGTTTGGACTCAGTGGTGAAGCTGTAACCCCCAGAAACTGCTGATAGGAAGTCTGAAGTGAGCGTAAACGTTAGTTGGAAGCTGGACCTGATTGAGGCTGGTGAGCTTTGGAAGCAGCCTTTTAGTCGGCCAGGAGTCAGTGTGAGACTTAGCATGGTAATTTAACTTGTGGACAGCAGAGGGAGTTATTGCAGTTCTAGTTAAAGCAGCAGTTGGAGCTGCAGCGACTTCGGCTTGAAGTAGAGGAAAAACTAGAAACCATAAAACAGAGAACTAAAGAGGGAAATCCTGAGGAGCGTAAGTCAGGTGAAGGTTAAAAGTGGGATGTTCCAGCTATACCACGGAGAATACATAGATGTTAGAATGAATTATTAGCATGATACATCTGGCATAAGCAACAATAGGACCAAAAAAATCAACAGTAGCAGCACAAACAATTAATACAAAATTTTCTTGTGAAACTGCAACCGACAAATAAGTTCTGACAAAATCTGGGGAAAACACAAAACACATTATCCACCTGGGAATCAGTGGCTTGAATCTGCCGATGTTTTCTGACCTAATTCTTCATGTCTCCACACACAGGAGACACGTTACTGATCAAAAGTGGCTTCTGCCCGCCTGCCTGCCGTTCAAGCCACCGCTGGCTCGTTTCCCCTGAGCCCAGCCCAGCACCAACCCTGCCCTGCCGCTCACGGCGGTCCACATGAGTCCGTACCAGCGCGTCAGCCCGGATGCCGTCCCGCTGAGCCTGCCGGTCAGTTCCGCCATGTTGGCTCTCGTGAGTAGCCCCTTTAACTATTCCTTAAAGGATTTTTGTCTGGCAGTTGAGCTTCCCTCCTGCCATCACATGTGCGCCTTCAGTTCGCCTTAAGGAACTCTGAATATTCTCATGTGGTTTTGGTTCCCTCCTGCCCGGACTCCTGTCCTAGCTGGGTTTTTGTGCTTATTGTGAGATTTAATAAATTTACTTGATTACCCAGACCTGTCCAGCCTTGTGTGTGTGTGTTTGCCTGCACTGTGGGTTCAGAACTCTGCTGCTGCATGACAACAGGATGGACTGATTAATGGCTTAACCTGTGAGGAAACCAGTACATTAACCTCTTCCTGGCGTTGAAGTGATCGACTGATGCATGTGAATGTGTTGGAAAATAGTGGGAAGGAGTTTGGCAAAAACATCAAATGTGTTCTCTATTTGTGTTTTTTTTATGGATTGTGCAACTGCTCTACCTCTTTATAACCTTTCTGTCTGTTATAGTGTGAGTGCAATGAGCATTTTTTTCACGAATCTAATAACTAATCTACTTTTCTCTTTTAAACAAAAGGGCTTTTTTTTAAACTTCCGTACGGGCCTGTTTTTTATGTTAAGCAGAACCCTATTTAAAATCTAAAAAACACTGACATTTAACATTCATCTACTGGCCTACATTAGTCTGTCAATATTAAATTATGCCATCAAGAAGGCATTTGCTGTTTTCTGTGATGGCTTTGTTTACTGCTTCTGTTTATGGTTATAGCGAGTGAAATTAGCCTGCGAGCAATGAACAAAAACTACAGCTGTCTGTCTTCCAGCTAAATGGCTTGCTCGTGGTTTTGCGTCTAATAAAGTAAGATTTGTACTGTAAAAAACATTTTTCCTGAACAATTCAAGAGCTCATTTACTGTTCACGTAATGTTGTTGTGGACATGGGATTTTCCCAGGCATTTCATATAAACTTTCATTCTAACTATTGAATCATAAGGTATTTTTCCCACCACTGTGCGTGATGCTTGGCACTAGTCATATTATGCCCTGTGCAGGGTTTGTGTTGAATTTACTCTTTTCATTTTTACACTACAATCTGGCTCTTTTAACTCCCTCTTGTTACATTTACAAGCAGCTTCCTCTGACAGTATACTTTAGAGTACATTACTGAGGCTGAGCTGAACATCTCAGATGGTTTATTTAGGTCTCCAGATAGAATGTCACAGTGTCAGTGCCACAAAAACTACCAACCTCTGACCAAGAGCGGCTCCGATTGGCTGTTTCCACCTGCAGTGGAGCTCCCCTCCTATCTGGTTTTCTGTTTTGCAATGGACCGGATTGGGAGGAAGAAGACCTCTGCTCCTGGCCGTCACATCTGCATGCTCATCATTGGGTTCCAGTTATACGTACATGGATTCTTGGAAAGAGCCGCTATCTGTATTGCGGTGTTAGCCTTCCAAAATATGCACTCACAGTCTCCCAAGAATTCACCTTTTCTATCTTTTTTGCATATTTAGCTGCTCCCAACACAATTTTTAGTTCCTACTCACCCCTAATTTAGATGATCTGGCCACAGAAATCAACCCCTCATGTGAAATGTAGACAAACTATCCTTTCAAGGATTTCCATTTTGCATTGCGATTTGGCAAATCCTGGTTTCTTAGCTGTATAGGAGAGACAAGGCAGAAACAGGAATAGGTTTAGTGTCATAAAGGGTTATTTTGTAAATGTATTTTCTGTCAATTCTCAGTCAGTTTGGATTGTAAGTCTTGAGCTTTTAGTCCTGATGGCTACCCGACTGCTGCTGTTGAGCTGTTGAACTGCGTCTTGACCCACATCAATACCGCTTAGGGTTGAGCTGGCACACAGCTAGTACTTAGTGTCCGAGCCAGTATGACCTTTGACATTGGGAACCATGCTGAACGGAGTGTTTAACAAATGCAAATGCAGCAACTTGGTTATCTTTTTCCTTTCCATCATCTGCGTTTCTCTAGTAACGTCTACAGGCCTCTGCAGGAAGATAAAACTTAATGTAGCTGCTTCCGCAGACTTCCAGAGTGCAAGTCTGTTTTTGTTAATCCACATGGACAGATGTATCTCACCTTGACCAACATTCCAGGGTTTCTAAATGCACAAGAGAATCTCAGTGGATTAAATCACTTATAACTAAGTACAGTACATGAGCTTGCTTTTGGGGCAGAACTGATCTACAACAGACACTCGCCTACTTTTAGTATCCAATCAGAAAGAAAATCTCAGTTTTTATTGTGGCATCTTACTTTATCAAGCTTTTGCTTTTGAATGTTAGTCTGCATAACAGTGCTGCATTTTATTGGTAAGGGAGGTGGAACAATGCTTTTAAGGCCTAATTTCTGTAAATATTATCGTGGGTTTACATACACTACAGGCCAAAAGTTTGGAAGCAGATCAAAATTGTACAAAAAAATCATAGTTTCATTGGTATACTTTGCAACAAGATAAACGTGATTGTTAAATAAAGAGTCACTCATCAGAATAGGTTTTTCCTATAATCAGGTATTTGTATCTGTACTCTTGTTTGTTGATTACAAATCCACCACTGCGGACTTATCAGGACTTATCTGTCGGAAATGATACAAGGAACAACTGATTAAATTGTTGGGGTGTTTCTGAGTCCCATTAATTCCCGCTACATATTTAGGTCACGTGATTCGGCATCCGTACACAACGTAAACATAACACAGGCCTGTGCTCAGCGCAAGGTCATTTCGTTTGTGGGTTCACCTATACTACATGGCCACATTCTATGTTGCCGTGATTTTTGATCATCAGTAACTAATAAACAAATGCTGCATTTGTGACAATGCCATATGGGGGAATGAACAGCCTTGAGTGCTTTTCTTGTTATACAAATTAACTATGAAATAAACCAGTAAGAAATAAAGAAATACATTTATTGCAGCCAGTGCAGAGATCAGCAATTATGGCCACTCTTAACTGACTAAATAGATGCATTTGTGCAGAAATTATGAATTCAGCTCACCGTTTTTCATTTTAATTGACTCTAACAGGGAGAGCAATGATTTTGTCCGGAGGAAAAACTGAAATATTTCATAGGTTCTCCAACAGTTATTTCATGGTGTGTATTACAATTAAAATGTTATCTGGCTTGTCTGAGAGTTTACAGCGATTCTGCTAATTCTTGTTAAAAAGGAACCCTTTTTTTCTGCCATTAATTAGCTGAATCGCTGACCTGGATTGTTCTTCGTCCAAGTCTCTGGCAGTAGGAAGCGGCAGCATGATGTGTCGTGTTGGCAGCGTGGTCGCTCCCTTCTATGTTTACCTGGCTGATGTCTGGATCTACCTCCCTCTGGTGGACACACTCGTGTTTTCTGTCACCTTTGGGCCATTTTCCCATTTATCATAATTTATCGACAAGAGTATCCTGGCAACAGTACTAATTGTAACAAATAAATTTTTTCCTCTACTCATCACAACCCCTCCATGCAGCTCAATGTTGGAATCCTGGCATTTACTATCGGAGTGCTGACAATGCTGCTGCCTGAGACTCTGGGCAAACCTCTAACAACCACCTTGGAAGAGGTTGAATCTCTGGGACGGGAGCCCAGCAAGAAGCAGTTCGCTGTGGGCACTAAAGAGTACGAGGAGGGGCTGGAGCTGAACCAACATGAAACCAAAGCCTGAGCTGTACAGGAAAACTAGAGACAGAAACATGGAGAGAAACTTTGGGGAAAAAAAAACAACTGATAAACTTGAAAGAAAAACATCATTGATTTTTTGAATTGTTGGGCGAAGAAAAGCTTTTATCACAACCCTTGAAATGACTTTTAAAAAAATTTTTTTATTGTTGTTGACATTTTGTTCTGCGAATGGGATGAAATCTTTAATAAAAAAATACCTTGCGTTGAGCACAGGCGTGTGTAATGCATGTGTATGTTATGTACGGATACCGAATCGCGGGACCTAAACATGTAGCGGAATTGATGGGACTCAGAAACACCCCCACAATTTAATCAAGTGTTCCTTGTGTGATTTCGGATACAGGTATGTCCCGGCAGGTCCACAGCGGTCGATTTGCAGCAGGATTGCAGTCATGTGATCGTCAGAAGGCACCTGATGTAGTGTTCACTTCAAAGAAGAGTCTTTTTAAAAATTTAAAGTCACCTTTTTGAACTTCCTGTTTAATCTCATGGCATCCATATCACTGTGAAACTGCCATTTTAGAGATATTTCAATTTTACCCTCATTTTGTCATTATCCCTATCTTGTCGAAGATGCCTTTGCTGAGGTTTTACTTTCTTCTGACGTGTGTGTGTGTGTGTGTGTGTGTGTGTGTGTGTGTGTGTGTGTGTGTGTGTGTGTGTGTGTGTGTGTGTGTGTGTGTGTGTGTGTGTGTGTGTGTGTGTGTGTGTGTGTGTGTGTGTGTGTGTGTGTGTGTGTGTGTGTGTGTGTGTGTGTGTGTGTGTGTGTGTGTGTGTGTGTGTGTGTGTGTGTGTGTGTATAAACTTTTCACATCCTTATATTGTGCATACAATCTCGATGCAGGACGTACTGAAGAGAATCGGGTGATGCTGTATTCTTGTGTTTTAGAGTCCAGATGCGATATCCAGATGTTTGGACCAAATGCAGAAATGAACTACAATAGTGGGGAAATGCAAATACCTGCTTCGCATTACTGTAGTGTAGTAGTAGCAGGTTATTGTTTCATATCAAACTGTAGTGTGGTGCTTTGTTCTGAAGGAGAAAAAAAATCATGAAAAGCAGCTGGTGATGATGACATTAGATCAGCAGGTGATGGAAGCTCAGTCGGTTCTACAATCAACAGTATGGATTTTTTTTTCTATGTCTAGTTTCTTTGTTTATATTTTTTTTTACTTTGCCAAGGAAGGCGGCGGAGTTATGTGACGATCGACATACGTTTGTCCATCTGTGTGTCTGTCTGTTAGCAGGGGCGGATCTACTGAGGTGGCATAGGGTGGCAACTGCCACCCATAGAAGATGCCTTGCCACCCCAGTTGCCACCCCAGTTCTGAACGATCTAATTCAAAAATATTTCTATGAAAGGTTGTGGCCGGCCGTAAAGAACGAAAGCCCAGGAAAAACGAATAACGAGTGAAACTCCAATGTCCGAGTGCTTTCGAATGCACCATGTAGACGTCACGTCCTGTACAGTCTATGCTGCTGCAGATACGAGGTGACACGATCCCCCTGAGGGGGCTGCTCTTAGACCTCACTGATGTGGATGACAGCTGGACTTCGGTGTGGCCGGCAAAACGCGACAGTAAGACTACATGGTAATATAACTGTTCACAATGTATTAGTTATTAGCTATTAGTGTCTAAATTCACATAAAGTGTTTGCTTGCGAGACAAGCTGCGGTTTCCAGTGAGCCTGGGCCTTGCTAATTTTTACTTATGTAGCTAGCTAATGTTAGCTAACAGCCACAGAAGGATGGTGGGGGATTGTCTGTGGAAGTTTTTCTTTTTTTTGTTGATAATTACAACCTCTGGTTCTGACAACAGACTGTAAGTCAAAAGAAATCACACATTCACTAAGACTTTACATGACATTAAAGTGTAACTAAACCCCCAGTCACAGCAGGTTTTCATGCACTGTTTGAAAACTACATCCTACTTGTTTAATGCTGTTTTTTTATTATTATTTTGGTGTCAAGGTCATAATAACACCAACACTGATGTGTTTCATCACAGTACAGTCACATCATTTAGTTTACAGCTGAAAAAACGTTTACATGTTAAGTATCTCTTTAAAGGTTTAAAATGTACACATCAGATTGTATCATAGTTAATAATGAAGATTATCAAAGGAAAAAACAGAGTTCAGTCAGTGTGATTCTTGTAGGAGACAGTAAAGAATGAAGAGGAAGGGAACCACCAGCAGCTTTTCCCAGCCTAAAAGAAGAGAGGAGGAAGAACATCCCAGAGAGGAGATGGAGGAGGAGGAGGAAGAGTTCAGAGTGAGAGAAAGAAATGAAGGCATGCAGAGCTCAGACAGAGAAAGGTAAATCAGACTATCTCTGGTCCAGCTGGTCCACATGCTATGAATATGACTTTAGTATAATTTATCTGAGTAAGAGGTGCACCTGTCACAATAATTACCTTTTTGGACAAATTATTATCTGATGTAGTTAGTCTTTTAATTTTAAGATGATAAGTAGATCCTTAATTCTTTAGAATATCCAAATATTGGAATTATAGAATTATTGTAAGAAATGTCTCAAATAAAGAGCATCAAAATATAAAACCACAAATCTAAGACGAGAAATAAAATTATCTGGACTCTGTTCTAGATGAATTGATAATGTAATCATTGTGGCAGGCCGAACATAAGCAGAGATCACATAAATGCCAAGGCTCCGCCTCCTTGGCAGAGTATATATATATATATATATATATATATATATATATATATATATATATATATATATATATATACATATATACATATGTATATATGTATATATATATATATGTATGTATGTATGTGTGTATATATATATATATATATATGCTACCCCCTAAAATGCATCTGCCACCCCTTTGCCACCCTATTAATTTTTCTCTAGAGCCGCCCCTGTCTGTTAGCAACATCACTCAGAAATGGACTAAGGAATGAACACTACATCAGCTGCCTGCTAACATCACATGATTGCGACCCTATTACGGTCCGTGTATATTTTGGCAATTGGATTTTCCGTTCTGAAACGGGTATTGAAAAAAAAAACCGAGTGGTTATTTGATTTTTTTTTTTAAATACAAAAATTCAAATTGAAATACAAGGCGTTTTTCCTTTTCATGATCAAAAAGAGATATAAAATATTTTAAAAATGCTTTGATATTCATATTATATTTAGAATAACAAAAAAGTAAAATCAGTAAGAGAAACGAAAAAAGGTCAGTTTTTTCATTTTTTGAGACCGGAAGTGGTCATCAGCAAGTGTGGAGCCAAACAGAGTACGGTGCATAGACTGTATATAGTTTTTTTCGTTAGTTTTCATGGTCAAAATGAGAGATCAGGTGGCCAACTTTAAAATAAATCAATATTGATTTTTTTTTTTATAGAGCGTTAAAGTTTTGCGAAGCCAGGGGGCGGGGCTACTTGATTGACAGTTTGGTCTGGAATGATTGACAGGTCCTATGGAGGAGGCAGCAGAGACTCTGCTCTCTTCGTTTGGATTAATTCTGATATAATAACTGTTGGTTTATTTATCGGTGCAGCAGCAGAACATTTTCCACAGACAGTTTTCCTGCCCGTTGGCTTGTTTTAACCAGTTTTCTGGCTTCGGCTGATTCTACCAGCAGACACTGAAAGGACTCTGATAGTTCGGTAAGTTAATGTTTATTTTCGTATCGGTGCCGCTTTTAATGCACTTTATATGCAGCTTTAGTGTCAGATATAATGTGTGCCATGCACTCCAGATGTTGGTGGAGTTTATTCCCGTGTATTTTGACCAGAGAAGAGAGTTAGCATCCGGTAAATATTAGTTTTAATGTTAGCCAAGCTAACCGAGCTAGCTGCTCAGTTGTAGTCTGGTTAAAGCTAACGTAGCATTAAGCTAACGTAGCATTAAGCTAACGATGTATGTGTTGAGTTTCATGTAAACAGCTGAAGTGTGTTGTGTTACTATAATGTGGTGCATTTAGTGAATAAAACTGTTCATGGAGACGCTGGTTCACATTAATGTAACGTTTAGAAAACCTAAATGTGATTAAAACAGTGAGGTTAAGGTTCTGTGTTGTCAGTAGTCCTGAATATCTGCTGAGCAATTAAATGTTCATCAGTGATTAATCTTTAGTGTGAAACTTTTACTTTGCTCCTATATTTTTTTTAAAATGTAGGTCATTTTAAGGTAAGACATTGAAGGATGGTTTTCTTAGGTAAATGAATTTAAGGTTTAATTGACTGAAATCTGTCAGTCAATGTTGTGTTTCTTTCAATTTGAAATATCTCGATTTAACTAATACAGCTCAGTCAGTTGCATTTTATATCATTAAGAATTCTTACTCAGTTTAACACTAGATGACGTATCAGTTTGTTGAGTATATCAGAGCCAGTTTTTTCTTTTCAATTATGTGTATTTAAAGTGATATTATTAAAATATAATTGCAATGAAACAGCAGCAACATAAGAAACGACCAAATATACAAAGGAAGTGCAGCTATTTTAATATTTTAAAAAATGATCAGTTAGAACATGGTGAAAGTGCATTTAAAGTTAAATTAAGTTAGCGAAACTGCGGTTAAGCAACGTTTCCTTTTACTTCCAGAAAAATAAAAGCCTCATATTTGCTATTTATTAAAAAATCACTAAAAGCAACACTTCCACCAAGTTTGTTTTAGTTTGTTGGTATTTATCGGTGGAGCAGCAGCACATTTTCCACAGTTTTACTGTCCGTTGTCTTGTTTTAATCAGTTTTCAGTTCAGTAATTCAGTCCTTCGGCTGATTTGACCAACAGACACTGAAGGACTCCGACAGCTGGTCGCTAATAAATGATAATTTACTGATCGGTGCCGGTTTTAATGAACTTTATGTTCAACTTCAGAGTCAGATATAATGTGAGCAGTGAACCCCAGGAGTTGGTGGAGTTTATTTGTGTGTGTTGATCAGAGAAGAGAGTTAGCATCCAGTGATTATTAGCTTTAATGTGAATTAGCGATGCTAACCGAGCTAGCTGACCAGTCCTGATTAGCAGCTAAATGTAGCATCAAGCTAACAATGTTTGTGTGTTTCCTGTCAACAGCTGAAGTGTGTTGTGTTCCTGTAATTTTGTTCATTAAGTTCATAAAACTGTGGCTGGTTGACGTTAATGTAATGTTCAGGAAACTTAAATGTGATTAAAACGGTAACGTTAATGTTCTAGTTGTCAGTAATCAGCTTTAATTTGACACTAAAACAGACTGATAGTTTTAAATGACATCAGTTTCATGAATTTGTTGAAAATTGTCTCATTTGTTGTTGTGATGTCCAAAAACGTCATAGTATAGCATGTCGTCCAAAAAACGTCATAGTATAGCACGTCGTCCAAAAAACGTCATAGTATAGCACGTCGTCCAAAAAACATCTTAGTATAGCACGTCGTCCAAGAAATATCATAGAATAGCATGTCGTCCACAAAATATCATAGCATAGCATGTCTTCCAAAAAATATCATAGTATAGCATGTCGTCCAAAAAAAGGTCATACTATAACATGTCTTCCAAAAAACGTCATAGTATAGCATGTCGTCCAAAAAATATCATAGCATAGCATGTTGTCCAAAAAACGTCATAGTATAACATGTCACTCTAAAAACATCTTAGCATAGCATGTTGCTCTAAAAACATCACAGTATAGCATGTCACTCTAAAAACATCATAGCAGAGCATGTCGTCCAAAAAATATCATAGCATAGCATGTCGTCCAAAAAACATCATACTATAGCATGTCGCTCTTAAAAACATCATAGTATAGCATGTTGCTCTAAAAATGTCATAGTATAGCATGTCATTCTAAAAACGTCATATTATAGCATGTCCAAAAACGTCATAGTATAGCATGTCGTCCAAAAAAAGTCATAGTATAGCACGTCGTCCAAAAAACGTCATAGTATAGCACGTCGTCCAAAAAATATCTTAGTATAGCACGTCGTCCAAGAAATATCATAGAATAGCATGTCATCCAAAATTTATCATAGAATAGCATGTCGTCCAAAAAATATCATAGCATAGCATGTCGTCCACAAAATATCATAGCATAGCATGTCGTCCAAAAAATATCATAGTATAGCATGTCGTCCAAAAAAAGGTCATACTATAGCATGTCGTCCAAAAAACGTCATAGTATAGCATGTCACTCTAAAAACATCTTAGCATAGCATGTTGCTCTAAAAACATCACAGTATAGCATGTCACTCTAAAAACATCATAGCAGAGCATGTCGTCCAAAAAATATCATAGCATAGCATGTCGTCCAAAAAATATCATAGTATAGCATGTCGTCCAAAAAACATCATAGTATAGCATGTCGCTCTTAAAAACATCATAGTATAACATGTCACTCTAATCACGTCATAGCGTAGCATGTCGTCCAAAAAACGTCAAAGTATAGCATGTCGCTCTACAAATGTCATAGTATAGCATGTCATCCAGAAAACATCATAGTATAGTATGTCGCTCTACAAACATCATAGTATAGCATGTTGCTCTACAAACATCAACAAAAACGTCATAGTTTAGGATGTCGTCCAAAATGTGGAAAAAACGTCATAGTTTCGTATGTCGTCCAAAATATCACAAAAACGTCATAGTTTAGTATGTCGTCCAAAATGTGATAAAAACGTCATAGTTTAGTATGTCGTCCAAAATGTGACTAAAACGTCATAGTTTAGTATGTCGTCCAAAATGTGACAAAAATGTCATAGTTTAGTATGTCGTCCAAAATGTGACAAAAATGTCATAGTTTAGCGTGCCATATGATGAAATAATGTAAAGCAGGCTGTGACAAACACTCCAGAAAGGTTTTTTCTGAAAAAAAAAAATCATGAATTTTGGCACAAAAAAAAGCCATATTATACTATGTCGAAAAAAAATACCATTTTTCAACATGTTGTAAAAACGTGCCATATGATGAAATCATGTAAAGTAGGCTGTGAAAAACACTCCAGAAAGGTTTTCTTTGAAAAAAAAAATCATCATGAATTTTGGCGCAAAAAAACGCCTTACTATACTATGTCGAAAAAAAATGCCATTTTTCAAACATGTTGTAAAAACGTGCCATACGATGAAATAATGTAAAAAAGGGCGGGAAAAACACTCCAGAAAGGTTTTCTTTGAAAAAAAAAATCATGAATTTTGGCGCAAAAAAAACGCCTTACTATACTATGTCGAAAAAAAATGCCATTTTTTCAACATGTTGTAAAAACGTGCCATATGATGAAATAATGTAAAGGAGGCCGTGAAAAACACTCCAGTGAGGTTTTCTTTGAAAAAAAAAATTATCATGAATTTTGGCGCAAAAAAAACGCCTTACTATACTATGTCGAAAAAAAATGCCATTTTTCAAACATGTAAAAACGTGCCATATGATGAAATAATGTAAAGGAGGGCGTGAAAAACACTCCAGAAAGGTTTTCTTTGAAAAAAAAATCATCATGAATTTTTGCGCAAAAAAACACCTTACTATAACTATGTCGAAAAAAAATGCCATTTTTCAAACATGTTGTAAAAACGTGCCATATGATGAAATAATGTAAAGGAGGCCGTGAAAAACACTCCAGTAAGGTTTTCTTTGAATAAAAAATTATCATGGGGGAACTTCCGGGTCACAAATGGAGTAGATGTGTTTCCTTGAACTCCCATCCAACGTTTTATACTACAACCTTTTTAAGCCTCTTTTGTGCTCTAGCGAGGTGCAACTCGGCAATCTATTGATTGCCTACTATTCCCTAATCACAGCGATCCGAAAAATGTCTTCCAAAGTGAAAGCGGGCAACAAGAAACTTGACATGCAGCCGGACGCAACACTAGCTTCAGACACAGATGACAACATGGCGGCTATCGCGAAGCTACTTGAGGAACACAAGGCTGCCCTCTCTGCAGAGTTTAAAGCGGCAATATCACCACTGGAGGCAAAACTAGATTTTGTCCAAACAACGGTGACGGACCATGGAAACCGCATCACCTCACTTGAGGCTAACGCTAACGAACTCAGCGACAGACTGGAGGTACTGGAAGCTAAATGTGCGGCTACGGAAGCTAACTATAGCAAGCTAAAGGCTAAAACCATCGACCTCGAGTCGCGCTGTCGCCGCAATAATATAAGGATTGTTGGCCTCCCAGAGTCGATTGAAGGTATGCAGCCCACCGCATTCTTCTCTGAACTACTGAAGGAGGTTCTCGGAGAAGAGCTACTCCCCAAGGCTCCAAAGCTCGACCGTGCCCACAGAGCCCTTGTAGCCAAGCCAGCCCCAGGGTCCAAGCCCAGAGCGGTGATAGCACGCATTCATCACTACCAAACGAAAGCTTCAATCGTCCAGGAAGCCCGGAAAAGGAGAGGAAATCTGTTCTACCAGGGGAAACCGGTTGCAATATACGAGGATTACTGCCCCGAGGTAATCGAACAACGCATGCCATACCTGGAGGTAATGTCGAGACTATACTGAGGAGGCTACAAGCCTGCGCTCCTGTACCCGGCTAGGCTACGGATTTCGACCAAAGATGGAGGTAAAAGTTCTTCACTTCAGTGGAGGACGCTACAACTTTTCTGGAAACACGAGGTGAAATGACCCTGTAATCCGTAGCCGGAAATAACAGCAATTTTCAGGACCCAGCGCTACATATGGACGCTTCTGCTTGTCATCTCAACATGACTGGCCATTGTTCCGCGTTTCACCACGTTCGTATTTTGGGTTAATTATAGCACAGCCTTTATGTTATATTGCTACCTTGCACTTTTCGTAAGAGTTTCATATGTATGTTTACACTCACTTTGCTTCTGTGTATTCGATCGGTAACCGACTTTTATGCTACTGTGCTCTGCCTGGCAGACAGAGCGGGCGGAGTTTGTTTACACCTGGCCGTTGCATGGCAACAGTGTCACGTGCCTTTCTGTTGCCTGCCAGCGGTGTGGACAAATTGCCATACACAGAACTGAGCCTGGACTTTTTTTTTAAGTATCAATGGCACTGATCTAATAGGCACCTTTACACATTTGGGATTGAGGTTGAATAGATAGGAAGTATATGTATAGTACAGAGAAGTTAGGAAGAGCTTGCAACCTGCTGTTGCGGTTGCTATCTATGTTGGTGCTTACTGGGAAGGTTCTTTTTGTGTTTCTGTGTTTTTTTAATTGTCTTCTGGGATGGGGAGGGAGTCATATTTTAACTAAGGCACTTTTGGGATTTTTCTTTCTTTGGGATGCTACAGCAGTGCTACCACACAGAGCCCAAACTACACAAAAACTGCCAATATACATTCCTCAGACATTTCTGAATGGGTAGTAATTTTAATATTGTAAGTTGGAATGTCAAGGGCCTTAACCACCCGGTCAAAAGAAGAAAGATATTTAATCACCTCAAACAGTTTAGAGCAGACATTGCTTTCCTACAGGAGACACATGTGCGCGCCTCCGAACACTCTAGGCTTATGGTGGGCTGGGTGGGGCAGCACTTCCACTCTGCTTTCCAGGCCAAGGCAAGAGGGGTCTCTATACTAGTTGCCAGACATGTACACTTTGAAACAGATAACATCACAAGTGATAAAAATGGGAGATTTGTGATTGTCTCAGGAAAGTTATTTAATACTAAAGTCATCCTTGCAAACGTGTATGCGCCAAACACTGATGATGTTGGCTTCTTTAATCATTTTTTCTCTCTCTTGAGTGGCTTAGACACTCACTGTCTAATACTGGGAGGGGACTTCAACTGTTGGCTGGATCCAATTCTAGATCGCTCTTCCAGCAAACCAGGAACTGTGAGTAGATCTGCCTCATGTATTCAATCCTTTACCTCTGAGCTTGGTATTTCAAATATATGGCGGTTCCTTAACCCTAGAGCGAGACAATGCTCTTTTTTTTCCAGTGCCCATCACACGTATACTAGAATAGACTATATCTTTGTGGACAACAGGCTAATACCTCAGGTACATTCCTGCACGTATCAGGGTATCGTCATATCAGACCATGCACCTGTTGTGTTGTCACTGATTTTCCCTGATGCTCCACAGCCCACAAGATACTGGCGTCTGAACCCCACCCTACTCTCTGACCCCCAATTTGTTAAATACATAGAAGAACAAATTGTTTTTTTCTTTGAAACTAACTGTACCCCAGATGTCTCTACCCTTGTGGTTTGGGATGCGTTTAAGGCTTACATAAGAGGGCAAACTATAGCATTTACCGCAAATAAAAAGAAACAGTCCCAGCAGGACCAGCAAGAATTGATATTTAAAATACAAGAAATTGACCAACAATATGCACTTAACCAAACTCCAGATATGTGCAACCGACGATTGGAATTGAAAACTAAGTTTGACCTTTTAACCACTTACCAAACAGAAAATCTCTTGTTGAAAAGTAAAAGCACTTACTATGAACACTGTGAGAAAACTGGAAAATTACTTGCTAACGAACTAAAAGGAATAAAGGCAAAACAACTTATCACAAATATTCACACAGACAGTGGAAATACAACTCGAGATCCCACAAAGATAAATGACACCTTTAGAAGTTTCTACTCCCAACTATATACCTCACAATTCAATGATGACAATACAGCCATTAAGGCCTTTCTTGAACGTTTGCCCACCCCAACCATTCCGACAGAGCTGGTGGAGAGAATGGAGGCTCCTCTGTCTCAGGCAGAGATTACCTCGGCCATACTATCGATGCAGTCCGGGAAATCCCCTGGCCCAGATGGGTTACCCTCTGAATTTTTAAAAACATTTTCAGCACTCCTCTCCCCACATCTTTTAACTGTCTTTTCGGAGTCTCTTAAGCAGGGTTCGCTTCCTCAGTCAATGAATGAGGCTCATATAACTCTTATAGCTAAAAAAGGGAAAGACCCCACGAAGTGCACCTCTTATAGGCCAATTTCCCTGCTGAACGTTGACGCTAAAGTTCTTGCTAAGATGCTTGTACACAGGTTGGAAGATGCTGTCCCTCTAATAGTAGCGCAAGATCAGACGGGCTTTATAAAAAATCGACACTCCTTCTTTAATGTCCGACGCCTATTTAACATTATGTACTCAAGTCCCAGTAATGTTCCTGAATGCGTCGTGTCACTAGATGCCGAGAAGGCATTCGATCGCGTAGAATGGAAATATCTGTTTACAGTCCTGGAAAAATTTGGTTTAGGTCCACAGCTCATAGCTTTAATCAAATTACTATACGCCTCTCCCATTGCTAAAGTCCAAACAAATAATACATTGTCTCAGCCTTTCATGCTAGGTCGCGGAACTCGCCAGGGCTGCCCACTAAGTCCAGTTCTCTTCGATTTAGCGATTGAACCGCTCGCAATAGCTCTCAGGAACTGCCAGGATATCTCTGGTATTTGGAGAGGGGGTACAGAACATAGGGTGTCTCTATATGCGGACGACCTCGTATTATATGTTTCAGACCCAAATATTTCCCTTCCAGCGGCTCTCTCCCTGCTTGCGCAATTTGGTTCTATTTCTGGGTACAAGATCAACCTGCATAAGAGCGAACTTTTTCCACTCAATGAAGAGGCGTTCAACCTAGATTACAGAGATATTCCATTTCAAATTCATGCAAAACAATTTACCTATTTGGGAGTGGTTGTTACTCGACGTTTTAAGAACCTCTTAAAAGAAAATTTCATTGCACTTTTGAACAAAGTTAAAGTATCACTATCAAAATGGTCCCCTCTCACTTTCACGCTTGCAGGTCGAATAAACTCAATAAAAATGAATATACTGCCAGGTGCACCACTTGACCACACACTACCAAAATTACTACAGGGTGGGCCAGAAAGATTTACCCATCGTTTTTTCTGTACTACCCAAAAATGCCTGCAGACAAACATAAGAAACATTGAACACAGTTTCTATACTTTATTCTCTGTCACCAAAAAGATTTACATCTCAATATGGCCACCCTTTGCCTTTATCATAGCCTGGAGACGACTTGGCACTGCCTGGCCTGAGCGCCGCACTGTCTCTGCATCAAGTTTTGACCATGACTTCATCAGAGCTGTTTTCAAAGCAGTGACACTGCTGTGAGACACTCTTGAGACATCCCTCTCCAGGATAGACCAGATCGCAAAGTCCACTGGATTGATGTCCGGACTTGATGGAGGCCACATGTTCTTGTCCCAGAAGCCAGGAAAGTGCTGCTTGCACCAGGCCTGTGTGATATTGGATGTGTGAGCTGGTGCACCATCTTGTGTGAAGACATACTGGTTTCCAAACGCATTGGTACACCAAGGCAACACTTTTTCTTCAAGCATTTGAAGGTACACCTGGCTGTTCACTTTCACACCCTCCTGAATGAAGACCAAAGGAGACTTTGAGCCATCAGATGCAACAGCAGCCCACACCATGACTCCAGCTGGCTTCTGACGACGAAAATGAGTTCTGCAGCCTTTGGGTAGGTGCTGTGCACTATGTGCATAAACCCTGTCATTCTGGGAATTGACCACTGCCTGAACGGTGAACATCTTCTCATCAGACCAAACCATGACTTTGTCTGTGGCACTCTGAATCTCCTGCAACATCATTTTCCCCCTGTCAAGCCGTTTCTTCTTAAAAGTGGCTGAAATCAGTTGTCTATGTTGCATTTTTAGTGCTTTCAATCCGAGATCCTGTTTGACGATTCTTCTCAGTGAAGTTCTTGAGATGTTCACTTCCTTTGCTGTTGCCCTCATGCTCCTGCGAGGATTCCTTTGGACTCTCTTCTTCACCCTCTCAACATTCCTTTTGGTACGGACTGAACGTTTTCTTCCAGGGATTGGCTTGCTGGTGGTATTGCCAGTCTCCTTGTACCGTTTCATGACATTGTAGACAGTCTTACAACAAACATTCACCTTTTTCATGACTTGCATTGTTGTCAGTCCAGCCTCCTTCAAGGCCACAATCTGGTCGCGCTTACCTTTTGATGCCATACTTGACAACCATTTGGAGTATACAAATGAACTCGGGTACATCAACACCTATGCCTTTTAGGAGACACTATCCAAAATTTTAGGTTTCTAGGATAAAAGATAAGCAAACAAAATAGAAATATACGATGGGTAAATCTTTCTGGCCCACCCTGTAGATAACCCAGTAGTACGTCATTCGCTTCGGGTGTGGACTCAATTTAGGAGGTTCTTTGGATACCAACTTTTTTCCTTTTTGAGTCCAATTGCCTCCAACCACTTTTTCACTCCCTCTCGATCTGACTCCACTTTTCGGGGTTGGCACGAGAAGGATATCAAATCATTCGCGAATATGTTTCAGGATGGCTGTTTTGTCTCTTTTAATCAATTAACAGAGAAGTACAATCTACCCAAAACACATTTCTTTCGATACCTGCAAGTTAGACAGTATGTTCTTGCACACTTGCCCGGTTTCCCCTCAGAACCCGCCACTAACCCAATTAATACCTTTTTATCCTTCGACCCATTATCCAAAGGTGCCCTGTCCAAGCTTTATAGTATCATTTCAACGCAGAAACACACACCAATGGACAGAATTAAGGCAGCCTGGGAACAGGACCTTGGCCACATTCCCGATGACCAATGGGACAGCATTCTCTCATCAATACATAAATCCTCCATTTGTGCTAGACTTTGCTTACTCCAATTTAAGGTGGTTCACAGAGCTCACATATCCAAAGCTAGACTAACATCTATCCTGATATATCCCCCACCTGTGATAAATGCAATCAGAATGATGCTACCCTATTGCATATGTACTGGCTATGTCCTAAATTGCAGAAATTTTGGCATGATGTATTCCATACTTTATCTACAATATTGAAGAAGAATCTAGGCCTTAGCCCGACTCTTGCCCTGTTGGGTGTTGTTGATGGAGATAACCCTCACCTATCTCCCACAGAACACCGCATGGTTACCTTTGCCTTGCTTTTGGCCAGACGGGTAATCCTGTTGAGGTGAAAAGGTGCTGCTCTGCCCACGCTCAACCAGTGGCGTCAGGATATTATGTCCTGTCTTAAACTTGAGATGTTATGTTTCTCTCGTAGTGGCTCAAAAAAGAAATTCTATGAGACATGGGAACCTTTCTTAACCTACTTTCATAACACCCAATGTAATATACAATCTGACTAATCTACCCTTGGCATGGAACAAGATCTGATTCTGTGTGGTGCACTGCGATATATTCTTAGAAATTGTGCCTTATCTACTCATTTACTATCTGCACTCTCAATTTGTATTTCAGTTGTTTCTTTTTATTTATACATTTACTTGTTTTTTACTTATTTACTTTTTTTTTTTTTTTTTAGTACTGTTGGAGGTAAGAGGGTGGGAAGGGATGGGAGGATGGGAAGGGCTCTTGATCAGTGCTAGGTGTGAGATCTGCTTACCCTGCTTGATCTTCATATAAGTACCCCATCTGTGGAAATGCCAAATGTCACTGCCCAACCCTGGATTTCCCAGGTTCTGTCCTTACTGGTCTTGTGTTTGTATGTTCATAATGTAAAAGAGCAATAAAATATTTGGAATATAAAAATTGTCATGAATTTTTGCGCAAAAAAAATGCCTTACTATACTATGTCGAAAAAAAATGCCATTTTTCAAACATGTAGAAACGTACCATATGATGAAATAATGTAAAGGAGGGCGTGAAAAACACTCCAGAAAGGTTTTCTTAGAAAAAAAAATCATCATGAATTTTGGCGCAAAAAAACGCCTTACTATACTATGTCGAAAAAAAATGCCATTTTTCAAACATGTTGTAAAAACGTGCCATATGATGAAATAATGTAAAGGAGGGCGTGAAAAACACTCCAGAAAGGTTTTCTTTGAAAAAAAAATCATCATGAATTTTGGCGCAAAAAAAACGCCTTACTATACTATGTCGAAAAAAAATGCGATTTTTCAAACATGTTGTAAAAACGTGCCATATGATGAAATAATGTAAAGGAGGGCGTGAAAAACACTCCAGAAAGGTTTTCTTTGAAAAAAAAATCATCATGAATTTTGGCGCAAAAAAAACGCCTTACTATACTATGTCGAAAAAAAATGCGATTTTTCAAACATGTTGTAAAAACGTGCCATATGATGAAATAATGTAAAGGAGGGCATGAAAAACACTCCAGAAAGGTTTTCTTTGAAAAAAAAATCATCATGAATTTTGGCGCAAAAAAAAACGCCTTACTATACTATGTCGAAAAAAAATGCCATTTTTCAAACATGTTGTAAAAACGTGCCATATGATGAAATAATGTAAAGGAGGTCGTGAAAAACACTCCAGAAAGGTTTTCTTTGAAAAAAAAATCATCATGAATTTTGGCGCAAAAAAAACGCCTTACTATACTATGTCGAAAAAAATGCGATTTTTCAAACATGTTGTAAAAACGTGCCATATGATGAAATAATGTAAAGGAGGGCGTGAAAAACACTCCAGAAAGGTTTTCTTTGAAAAAAAAATCATCATGAATTTTGGCGCAAAAAAAACGCCTTACTATACTATGTCGAAAAAAAATGCGATTTTTCAAACATGTTGTAAAAACGTGCCATATGATGAAATAATGTAAAGGAGGGCGTGAAAAACACTCCAGAAAGGTTTTCTTTGAAAAAAAAATCATCATGAATTTTGGCGCAAAAAAAACGCCTTACTATACTATGTCGAAAAAAAATGCGATTTTTCAAACATGTTGTAAAAACGTGCCATATGATGAAATAATGTAAAGGAGGGCGTGAAAAACACTCCAGAAAGGTTTTCTTTGAAAAAAAATCATCATGAATTTTGGCGCAAAAAAAACGCCTTACTATACTATGTCGAAAAAAAATGCGATTTTTCAAACATGTTGTAAAAACGTGCCATATGATGAAATAATGTAAAGGAGGGCGTGAAAAACACTCCAGAAAGGTTTTCTTTGAAAAAAAAATCATCATGAATTTTGGCGCAAAAAAAACGCCTACTATACTATGTCGAAAAAAAGATTTTCAACAGTGTAAAACGTGCCATAGATGAAAATGTAAGGAGGCGTGAAAACACTCCAGAAAGGTTTTCTTTGAAAAAAAAATCATCATGAATTTTGGCGCAAAAAAAACGCCTTACTATACTATGTCAAAAAAAAAATGCGATTTTTTAAACATGTTGTAAAAACATGCCATATGATGAAATAGTGTAAAGGAGGGCGTGAAAAACACTCCAGAAAGGTTTTCTTTGAAAAAAAAATCATCATGAATTTTGGCGCAAAAAATACGCCTTACTATACTATGTCGAAAAAAAACGCGATTTTTCAAACATGTTGTGAAAACATGCCATATGATGAAATAATGTAAAGGAGGGCGTGAAAAACACTCCAGAAAGATTTTCTTTGAAAAAAAAATCATCATGAATTTTGGCGCAAAAAAAACGCCTTACTATACTATGTCGAAAAAAAATGCGATTTTTCAAACATGTTGTAAAAACGTGCCATATGATGAAATAATGTAAAGGAGGGCGTGAAAAACACTCCAGAAACGTTTTCTTTGAAAAAAAAATCATCATGAATTTTGGCGCAAAAAAAACGCCTTACTATACTATGTCGAAAAAAAACGCGATTTTTCAAACATGTTGTGAAAACATGCCATATGATGAAATAACGTAAAGGAGGGCGTGAAAAACACTCCAGAAAGGTTTTCTTTGAAAAAAAAATCATCATGAATTTTGGCGCAAAAAAACGCCTTACTATACTATGTCGAAAAAAAATGAGATTTTTCAAACATGTTGTAAAAACATGCCATATGATGAAATAATGTAAAGGAGGGCGTGAAAAACACTCCAGAAAGGTTTTCTTTGAAAAAAAAATCATCATGAATTTTGGCGCAAAAAAAACGCCTTACTATACTATGTCGAAAAAAAATGCGATTTTTCAAACATGTTGTAAAAACGTGCCATATGATGAAATAATGTAAAGGAGGGCGTGAAAAACACTCCAGAAAGGTTTTCTTTGAAAAAAAAATCATCATGAATTTTGGCGCAAAAAAAACGCCTTACTATACTATGTCGAAAAAAAATGCGATTTTTCAAACATGTTGTAAAAACATGCCATATGATGAAATAGTGTAAAGGAGGGCGTGAAAAACACTCCAGAAAGGTTTTCTTTGAAAAAAAAATCATCATGAATTTTGGCGCAAAAAAAACGCCTTACTATACTATGTCGAAAAAAAACGCGATTTTTCAAACATGTTGTAAAAACATGCCATATGATGAAATAATGTAAAGGAGGGCGTGAAAAACACTCCAGAAAGGTTTTCTTTGAAAAAAAAATCATCATGAATTTTGGCGCAAAAAAAACGCCTTACTATACTATGTCGAAAAAAAATGCGATTTTTCAAACATGTTGTAAAAACGTGCCATATGATGAAATAATGTAAAGGAGGGCGTGAAAAACACTCCAGAAAGGTTTTCTTTGAAAAAAAATCATCATGAATTTTGGCGCAAAAAAAACGCCTTACTATACTATGTCGAAAAAAAACGCGATTTTTCAAACATGTTGTAAAAACGTGCCATATGATGAAATAATGTAAAGGAGGGCGTGAAAAACACTCCAGAAAGGTTTTCTTTGAAAAAAAATCATCATGAATTTTGGCGCAAAAAAAACGCCTTACTATACTATGTCGAAAAAAAATGCGATTTTTCAAACATGTTGTAAAAACATGCCATATGATGAAATAATGTAAAGGAGGGCGTGAAAAACACTCCAGAAAGGTTTTCTTTGAAAAAAAAATCATCATGAATTTTGGCGCAAAAAAAACGCCTTACTATACTATGTCGAAAAAAAATGCGATTTTTCAAACATGTTGTAAAAACGTGCCATATGATGAAATAATGTAAAGGAGGGCGTGAAAAACACTCCAGAAAGGTTTTCTTTGAAAAAAAAATCATCATGAATTTTGGCGCAAAAAAAACGCCTTACTATACTATGTCGAAAAAAAATGCGATTTTTCAAACATGTTGTAAAAACATGCCATATGATGAAATAATGTAAAGGAGGGCGTGAAAAACACTCCAGAAAGGTTTTCTTTGAAAAAAAAATCATCATGAATTTTGGCGCAAAAAAAACGCCTTACTATACTATGTCGAAAAAAAATGCGATTTTTCAAACATGTTGTAAAAACGTGCCATATGATGAAATAATGTAAAGGAGGGCGTGAAAAACACTCCAGAAAGGTTTTCTTTGAAAAAAAATCATCATGAATTTTGGCGCAAAAAAAACGCCTTACTATACTATGTCGAAAAAAAATGCGATTTTTCAAACATGTTGTAAAAACGTGCCATATGATGAAATAATGTAAAGGAGGGCGTGAAAAACACTCCAGAAAGGTTTTCTTTGAAAAAAAAATCATCATGAATTTTGGCGCAAAAAAAACGCCTTACTATACTATGTCGAAAAAAAATGCGATTTTTCAAACATGTTGTAAAAACGTGCCATATGATGAAATAATGTAAAGGAGGGCGTGAAAAACACTCCAGAAAGGTTTTCTTTGAAAAAAAAATCATCATGAATTTTGGCGCAAAAAAAACGCCTTACTATACTATGTCGAAAAAAAAATGCGATTTTTCAAACATGTTGTAAAAACATGCCATATGATGAAATAATGTAAAGGAGGGCGTGAAAAACACTCCAGAAAGGTTTTCTTTGAAAAAAAAATCATCATGAATTTTGGCGCAAAAAAACGCCTTACTATACTATGTCGAAAAAAAATGCGATTTTTCAAACATGTTGTAAAAACATGCCATATGATGAAATAATGTAAAGGAGGGCGTGAAAAACACTCCAGAAAGGTTTTCTTTGAAAAAAAAATCATCATGAATTTTGGCGCAAAAAAAACGCCTTACTATACTATGTCGAAAAAAAATGCGATTTTTCAAACATGTTGTAAAAACGTGCCATATGATGAAATAATGTAAAGGAGGGCGTGAAAAACACTCCAGAAAGGTTTTCTTTGAAAAAAAAATCATCATGAATTTTGGCGCAAAAAAAACGCCTTACTATACTATGTCGAAAAAAAAAGCGATTTTTCAAACATGTTGTAAAAACGTGCCATATGATGAAATAATGTAAAGGAGGGCGTGAAAAACACTCCAGAAAGGTTTTCTTTGAAAAAAAATCATCATGAATTTTGGCGCAAAAAAACGCCTTACTATACTATGTCGAAAAAAAATGAGATTTTTCAAACATGTTGTAAAAACATGCCATATGATGAAATAATGTAAAGGAGGGCGTGAAAAACACTCCAGAAAGGTTTTCTTTGAAAAAAAAATCATCATGAATTTTGGCGCAAAAAAAACGCCTTACTATACTATGTCGAAAAAAAATGCGATTTTTCAAACATGTTGTAAAAACGTGCCATATGATGAAATAATGTAAAGGAGGGCGTGAAAAACACTCCAGAAACGTTTTCTTTGAGAAAAAAATCATCATGAATTTTGGCACAAAAAAAACGCCTTACTATACTATGTCGAAAAAAAATGCGATTTTTCAAACATGTTGTAAAAACATGCCATATGATGAAATAATGTAAAGGAGGGCGTGAAAAACACTCCAGAAAGGTTTTCTTTGAAAAAAAAACATCATGAATTTTGGCGCAAAAAAAACGCCTTACTATACTATGTCGAAAAAAAATGCGATTTTTCAAACATGTTGTAAAAACATGCCATATGATGAAATAATGTAAAGGAGGGCGTGAAAAACACTCCAGAAAGGTTTTCTTTGAAAAAAAAATCATCATGAATTTTGGCGCAAAAAAAACGCCTTACTATACTATGTCGAAAAAAAATGCGATTTTTCAAACATGTTGTAAAAACATGCCATATGATGAAATAACGTAAAGGAGGGCGTGAAAAACACTCCAGAAAGGTTTTCTTTGAGAAAAAAATCATCATGAATTTTGGCGCAAAAAAAACGCCTTACTATACTATGTCGAAAAAAAATGCGATTTTTCAAACATGTTGTAAAAACATGCCATATGATGAAATAATGTAAAGGAGGCCGTGAAAAACACTCCAGAAAGGTTTTCTTTGAGAAAAAAATCATCATGAATTTTGGCACAAAAAAAACGCCTTACTATACTATGTCGAAAAAAAATGCGATTTTTCAAACATGTTGTAAAAACATGCCATATGATGAAATAATGTAAAGGAGGGCGTGAAAAACACTCCAGAAAGGTTTTCTTTGAAAAAAAAATCATCATGAATTTTGGCGCAAAAAAAACGCCTTACTATACTATGTCGAAAAAAAATGCGATTTTTCAAACATGTTGTAAAAACATGCCATATGATGAAATAATGTAAAGGAGGCCGTGAAAAACACTCCAGAAAGGTTTTCTTTGAAAAAAAAATCATCATGAATTTTGGCGCAAAAAAAACGCCTTACTATACTATGTCGAAAAAAAATGCGATTTTTCAAACATGTTGTAAAAACATGCCATATGATGAAATAACGTAAAGGAGGGCGTGAAAAACACTCCAGAAAGATTTTCTTTGAAAAAAAAATCATCATGAATTTTGGCGCAAAAAAAACGCCTTACTATACTATGTCGAAAAAAAATGCGATTTTTCAAACATGTTGTAAAAACGTGCCATATGATGAAATAATGTAAAGGAGGGCGTGAAAAACACTCCAGAAACGTTTTCTTTGAGAAAAAAAATCATCATGAATTTTGGCACAAAAAAAACGCCTTACTATACTATGTCGAAAAAAAACGCGATTTTTCAAACATGTTGTGAAAACATGCCATATGATGAAATAATGTAAAGGAGGGCGTGAAAAACACTCCAGAAAGGTTTTCTTTGAAAAAAAAATCATCATGAATTTTGGCGCAAAAAAAACGCCTTACTATACTATGTCGAAAAAAAATGAGATTTTTCAAACATGTTGTAAAAACATGCCATATGATGAAATAATGTAAAGGAGGGCGTGAAAAACACTCCAGAAAGGTTTTCTTTGAAAAAAAAATCATCATGAATTTTGGCGCAAAAAAAACGCCTTACTATACTATGTCGAAAAAAAATGCGATTTTTCAAACATGTTGTAAAAACGTGCCATATGATGAAATAATGTAAAGGAGGGCGTGAAAAACACTCCAGAAACGGTTTTCTTTGAGAAAAAAATCATCATGAATTTTGGCGCAAAAAAAACGCCTTACTATACTATGTCGAAAAAAAATTCGATTTTTCAAACATGTTGTGAAAACATGCCATATGATGAAATAATGTAAAGGAGGGCGTGAAAAACACTCCAGAAAGGTTTTCTTTGAAAAAAAAATCATCATGAATTTTGGCGCAAAAAAAACGCCTTACTATACTATGTCGAAAAAAAATGCGATTTTTCAAACATGTTGTGAAAACATGCCATATGATGAAATAATGTAAAGGAGGGTGTGAAAAACACTCCAGAAAGGTTTTCTTTGAAAAAAAATCATCATGAATTTTGGCGCAAAAAAAACGCCTTACTATACTATGTCGAAAAAAAATGCGATTTTTCAAACATGTTGTAAAAACGTGCCATATGATGAAATAATGTAAAGGAGGGCGTGAAAAACACTCCAGAAAGGTTTTCTTTGAAAAAAAAATCATCATGAATTTTGGCGCAAAAAAAACGCCTTACTATACTATGTCGAAAAAAAATGCGATTTTTCAAACATGTTGTCAAAACATGCCATATGATGAAATAATGTAAAGGAGGGCGTGAAAAACACTCCAGAAACGTTTTCTTTGAGAAAAAAATCATCATGAATTTTGGCGCAAAAAAAACGCCTTACTATACTATGTCGAAAAAAAATGCGATTTTTCAAACATGTTGTAAAAACATGCCATATGATGAAATAATGTAAAGGAGGGCGTGAAAAACACTCCAGAAAGGTTTTCTTTGAAAAAAAAATCATCATGAATTTTGGCGCAAAAAAAACGCCTTACTATACTATGTCGAAAAAAAATGCGATTTTTCAAACATGTTGTAAAAACGTGCCATATGATGAAATAATGTAAAGGAGGGCGTGAAAAACACTCCAGAAAGGTTTTCTTTGAAAAAAAAATCATCATGAATTTTGGCGCAAAAAAAACGCCTTACTATACTATGTCGAAAAAAAATGCGATTTTTCAAACATGTTGTAAAAACGTGCCATATGATGAAATAATGTAAAGGAGGGCGTGAAAAACACTCCAGAAACGTTTTCTTTGAGAAAAAAATCATCATTAATTTTGGCACAAAAAAAACGCCTTACTATACTACAGCCCTATTCAATTAGCAGCCCACGGGCCACATGCGGCCCGAAAGCAACCCTGGAGTGGCCCTAAAGCAACTGCCGAGTGATTGGGACTTGGGTCCGAGAAAAACAGAAAAACAGCTGTCAGTAACACTGACAAGTTCTTACAAAAATTCCAACATTATTGCAAACATTGAATGCAACACTTACCGTAACCCAGCAACTAACCCACAATGCATTGCGTTGAGGAGACGAGTTTGAAAAGTTAGCATTAGCAGTTCTATACAGACGAAAATAGCAGCATGTCTTTTTCTATCCTGAAACGACAAATCGGCGAGGAAAACCGTCGGTTTAATCCTGCGTGGACGGACAAGTATTTATTTATTTACCACCAAGTCCGAACGCCAAACCAATGCGTTTACTCTGCAACGAGTGCTTTGCAGCGCTGAAAGATGATAATGTCCGAAAAAAACATGTCGCGTTTCGGACAAACTTTCCCGAGGGATGTCACGAGAGAGCGGCTATAATTCAGAGTTTGACTGCATCTTACAACCCGAGCTGTACTACAATGAAGCGGACTTGCACAGCTCAGGAAAGGGCCACGAAAAAGAGGCCGTTCACAGACTCAGAAACTGTGAAGGACTGCATGTTGGCTGTCGTGGATGAAGTTTTAACGGACGATAAAGTTAAGACGAGTGTGACATCTACTATCAAACAGGTACCCCCGTCTGACACGTCAAACATTCGCAGGGTTGATGTTCTCGCCACAGATGTCTTCGAGACATGGTAAGTGCAACAAAGCAGCGTGCTGTAGCAGACACTAAAGTTAGTTTTATGTATTTATGTGACTATTTTCTGTTCACTTATTAGAAGTTTAATATTTAAGAAAGACATTTTGTTTCGACAGTTATTTCACTTAGTTTCACTTTATTATGCGCTTTGATGTCAGCTTTATTTCGTTTCAAAGGGATAGTAACTATCACTGTGCCTACTGTTTATTTTTTTGATTATATGAACTGAAGATGCGACTGTCTCAGATGAGACCAAATATGGACAGGGACAAACTCTGTTTTTTGTTATTTCAAAAGAAGAAAAATGTCTCAAGTTCTGAAAAGTTACTGTAAAGCAAGTTACTTTTTAATGCACTTTGAGATGTGACCAAAACAAAAGATGGTGTTTCTAATCGGCACTTAGTTTTCATGTTCATATGCACCTTAACCTGTGCTTATATTTACCTATCAAAATGTGTTGAAGTTGTGTGTTTGAAATGTAAAATTTAAAGAAGCAGTATTTCAGCACAGGTTTAGTTTAAGTACTGCTCTTCTATTGTGTTTGTGTCCTTTTGGATGTGGCAATACGTTAACAAGCATCCAGTGTGTTTGTTATCTTATCTGTTTGTGTTTATTTTAAATGGTTAACTTTGCTCAATGTCTGCTAAAAACGTCCGGCCCAGCTCATGTTCTTAGTCTGAAAATCCGGCCCGAGTCAATTTTTAATTGAATAGCCCTGCTATACTATGTCGGAAAAAAAATGAGATTTTTCAAACATGTTGTAAAAACATGCCATATGATGAAATAATGTAAAGGAGGGCGTGAAAAACACTCCAGAAAGGTTTTCTTTGAGAAAAAAATCATCATGAATTTTGGCGCAAAAAAAACGCCTTACTATACTATGTCGAAAAAAAATGCGATTTTTCAAACATGTTGTGAAAACATGCCATATGATGAAATAATGTAAAGGAGGGCGTGAAAAACACTCCAGAAAGGTTTTCTTTGAAAAAAAAATCATCATGAATTTTGGCGCAAAAAAAACGCCTTACTATACTATGTCGAAAAAAAATGCGATTTTTCAAACATGTTGTGAAAACGTGCCATATGATGAAATAATGTAAAGGAGGGCGTGAAAAACACTCCAGAAAGGTTTTCTTTGAAAAAAAAATCATCATGAATTTTGGCGCAAAAAAAACGCCTTACTATACTATGTCGAAAAAAAATGCGATTTTTCAAACATGTTGTGAAAACATGCCATATGATGAAATAATGTAAAGGAGGTCGTGAAAAACACTCCAGAAACGTTTTCTTTGAGAAAAAAATCATCATGAATTTTGGCGCAAAAAAAAACGCCTTACTATACTATGTCGAAAAAAAATGCGATTTTTCAAACATGTTGTCAAAACATGCCATATGATGAAATAATGTAAAGGAGGGCGTGAAAAACACTCCAGAAAGGTTTTCTTTGAAAAAAAAATCATCATGAATTTTGGCGCAAAAAAAACGCCTTACTATACTATGTCGAAAAAAAATGCGATTTTTCAAACATGTTGTGAAAACATGCCATATGATGAAATAACGTAAAGGAGGGCGTGAAAAACACTCCAGAAACGTTTTCTTTGAAAAAAAAATCATCATGAATTTTGGCGCAAAAAAACGCCTTACTATACTATGTCGAAAAAAAATGCGATTTTTCAAACATGTTGTAAAAACATGCCATATGATGAAATAATGTAAAGGAGGGCGTGAAAAACACTCCAGAAAGGTTTTCTTTGAGAAAAAAAATCATCATGAATTTTGGCGCAAAAAAAACGCCTTACTATACTATGTCGAAAAAAAATGAGATTTTTCAAACATGTTGTCAAAACGTGCCATATGATGAAATAATGTAAAGGAGGGCGTGAAAAACACTCCAGAAACGTTTTCTTTGAGAAAAAAATCATCATGAATTTTGGCACAAAAAAAACGCCTTACTATACTATGTCGAAAAAAAATGCGATTTTTCAAACATGTTGTGAAAACATGCCATATGATGAAATAATGTAAAGGAGACCGTGAAAAACACTCCAGAAAGGTTTTCTTTGAAAAAAAAATCATCATGACTTTTGGCGCAAAAAAAACGCCTTACTATACTATGTCGAAAAAAAATGCGATTTTTCAAACATGTTGTCAAAACGTGCCATATGATGAAATAATGTAAAGGAGGGCGTGAAAAACACTCCAGAAACGTTTTCTTTGAGAAAAAAATCATCATGAATTTTGGCACAAAAAAAACGCCTTACTATACCATGTCGAAAAAAAATGCGATTTTTCAAACATGTTGTAAAAACGTGCCATATGATGAAATAATGTAAAGGAGGGCGTGAAAAACACTCCAGAAACGTTTTCTTTGAGAAAAAAATCATCATTAATTTTGGCACAAAAAAAACGCCTTACTATACTACAGCCCTATTCAATTAGCAGCCCACGGGCCACATGCGGCCCGAAAGCAACCCTGGAGTGGCCCTAAAGCAACTGCCGAGTGATTGGGACTTGGGTCCGAGAAAAACAGAAAAACAGCTGTCAGTAACACTGACAAGTTCTTACAAAAATTCCAACATTATTGCAAACATTGAATGCAACACTTACCGTAACCCAGCAACTAACCCACAATGCATTGCGTTGAGGAGACGAGTTTGAAAAGTTAGCATTAGCAGTTCTATACAGACGAAAATAGCAGCATGTCTTTTTCTATCCTGAAACGACAAATCGGCGAGGAAAACCGTCGGTTTAATCCTGCGTGGACGGACAAGTATTTATTTATTTACCACCAAGTCCGAACGCCAAACCAATGCGTTTACTCTGCAACGAGTGCTTTGCAGCGCTGAAAGATGATAATGTCCGAAAAAAACATGTCGCGTTTCGGACAAACTTTCCCGAGGGATGTCACGAGAGAGCGGCTATAATTCAGAGTTTGACTGCATCTTACAACCCGAGCTGTACTACAATGAAGCGGACTTGCACAGCTCAGGAAAGGGCCACGAAAAAGAGGCCGTTCACAGACTCAGAAACTGTGAAGGACTGCATGTTGGCTGTCGTGGATGAAGTTTTAACGGACGATAAAGTTAAGACGAGTGTGACATCTACTATCAAACAGGTACCCCCGTCTGACACGTCAAACATTCGCAGGGTTGATGTTCTCGCCACAGATGTCTTCGAGACATGGTAAGTGCAACAAAGCAGCGTGCTGTAGCAGACACTAAAGTTAGTTTTATGTATTTATGTGACTATTTTCTGTTCACTTATTAGAAGTTTAATATTTAAGAAAGACATTTTGTTTCGACAGTTATTTCACTTAGTTTCACTTTATTATGCGCTTTGATGTCAGCTTTATTTCGTTTCAAAGGGATAGTAACTATCACTGTGCCTACTGTTTATTTTTTTGATTATATGAACTGAAGATGCGACTGTCTCAGATGAGACCAAATATGGACAGGGACAAACTCTGTTTTTTGTTATTTCAAAAGAAGAAAAATGTCTCAAGTTCTGAAAAGTTACTGTAAAGCAAGTTACTTTTTAATGCACTTTGAGATGTGACCAAAACAAAAGATGGTGTTTCTAATCGGCACTTAGTTTTCATGTTCATATGCACCTTAACCTGTGCTTATATTTACCTATCAAAATGTGTTGAAGTTGTGTGTTTGAAATGTAAAATTTAAAGAAGCAGTATTTCAGCACAGGTTTAGTTTAAGTACTGCTCTTCTATTGTGTTTGTGTCCTTTTGGATGTGGCAATACGTTAACAAGCATCCAGTGTGTTTGTTATCTTATCTGTTTGTGTTTATTTTAAATGGTTAACTTTGCTCAATGTCTGCTAAAAACGTCCGGCCCAGCTCATGTTCTTAGTCTGAAAATCCGGCCCGAGTCAATTTTTAATTGAATAGCCCTGCTATACTATGTCGGAAAAAAATGAGATTTTTCAAACATGTTGTAAAAACATGCCATATGATGAAATAATGTAAAGGAGGGCGTGAAAAACACTCCAGAAAGGTTTTCTTTGAGAAAAAAATCATCATGAATTTTGGCGCAAAAAAAACGCCTTACTATACTATGTCGAAAAAAAATGCGATTTTTCAAACATGTTGTGAAAACATGCCATATGATGAAATAATGTAAAGGAGGGCGTGAAAAACACTCCAGAAAGGTTTTCTTTGAAAAAAAAATCATCATGAATTTTGGCGCAAAAAAAAACGCCTTACTATACCATGTCGAAAAAAAATGCGATTTTTCAAACATGTTGTGAAAACGTGCCATATGATGAAATAATGTAAAGGAGGGTGTGAAAAACACTCCAGAAAGGTTTTCTTTGAAAAAAAAATCATCATGAATTTTGGCGCAAAAAAAACGCCTTACTATACTATGTCGAAAAAAAATGCGATTTTTCAAACATGTTGTGAAAACATGCCATATGATGAAATAATGTAAAGGAGGGCGTGAAAAACACTCCAGAAACGTTTTCTTTGAGAAAAAAAATCATCATGAATTTTGGCACAAAAAAAACGCCTTACTATACTATGTCGAAAAAAAATGCGATTTTTCAAACATGTTGTCAAAACATGCCATATGATGAAATAATGTAAAGGAGGGCGTGAAAAACACTCCAGAAAGATTTTCTTTGAAAAAAAAAATCATCATGAATTTTGGCGCAAAAAAAACGCCTTACTATACTATGTCGAAAAAAAATGCGATTTTTCAAACATGTTGTGAAAACATGCCATATGATGAAATAACGTAAAGGAGGGCGTGAAAAACACTCCAGAAACGTTTTCTTTGAAAAAAAAATCATCATGAATTTTGGCGCAAAAAAAACGCCTTACTATACTATGTCGAAAAAAAATGCGATTTTTCAAACATGTTGTAAAAACATGCCATATGATGAAATAATGTAAAGGAGGGCGTGAAAAACACTCCAGAAAGGTTTTCTTTGAAAAAAAAATCATCATGAATTTTGGCGCAAAAAAAACGCCTTACTATACTATGTCAAAATAAAATGCGATTTTTCAAACATGTTGTGAAAACATGCCATATAACCCGAGCTGTACTACAATGAAGCGGACTTGCACAGCTCAGGAAAGGGCCACGAAAAAGAGGCCGTTCACAGACTCAGAAACTGTGAAGGACTGCATGTTGGCTGTCGTGGATGAAGTTTTAACGGACGATAAAGTTAAGATGAGTGTGACATCTACTATCAAACAGGTACCCCCGTCTGACACGTCAAACATTCGCAGGGTTGATGTTCTCGCCACAGATGTCTTCGAGACATGGTAAGTGCAACAAAGCAGCGTGCTGTAGCAGACACTAAAGTTAGTTTTATGTATTTATGTGACTATTTTCTGTTCACTTATTAGAAGTTTAATATTTAAGAAAGACATTTTGTTTCGACAGTTATTTCACTTAGTTTCACTTTATTATGCGCTTTGATGTCAGCTTTATTTCGTTTCAAAGGGATAGTAACTATCACTGTGCCTACTGTTTATTTTTTTGATTATATGAACTGAAGATGCGACTGTCTCAGATGAGACCAAATATGGACAGGGACAAACTCTGTTTTTTGTTATTTCAAAAGAAGAAAAATGTCTCAAGTTCTGAAAAGTTACTGTAAAGCAAGTTACTTTTTAATGCACTTTGAGATGTGACCAAAACAAAAGATGGTGTTTCTAATCGGCACTTAGTTTTCATGTTCATATGCACCTTAACCTGTGCTTATATTTACCTATCAAAATGTGTTGAAGTTGTGTGTTTGAAATGTAAAATTTAAAGAAGCAGTATTTCAGCACAGGTTTAGTTTAAGTACTGCTCTTCTATTGTGTTTGTGTCCTTTTGGATGTGGCAATACGTTAACAAGCATCCAGTGTGTTTGTTATCTTATCTGTTTGTGTTTATTTTAAATGGTTAACTTTGCTCAATGTCTGCTAAAAACGTCCGGCCCAGCTCATGTTCTTAGTCTGAAAATCCGGCCCGAGTCAATTTTTAATTGAATAGCCCTGCTATACTATGTCGGAAAAAAATGAGATTTTTCAAACATGTTGTCAAAACGTGCCATATGATGAAATAATGTAAAGGAGGGTGTGAAAAACACTCCAGAAACGTTTTCTTTGAGAAAAAAATCATCATGAATTTTGGCACAAAAAAAACGCCTTACTATACTATGTCGAAAAAAAATGAGATTTTTCAAACATGTTGTAAAAACATGCCATATGATGAAATAATGTAAAGGAGGGCGTGAAAAACACTTCAGAAAGGTTTTCTTTGAAAAAAAAATCATCATGAATTTTGGCGCAAAAAAAACGCCTTACTATACTATGTCGAAAAAAAATTCGATTTTTCAAACATGTTGTCAAAACGTGCCATATGATGAAATAATGTAAAGGAGGGTGTGAAAAACACTCCAGAAACGTTTTCTTTGAGAAAAAAATCATCATGAATTTTGGCGCAAAAAAAACGCCTTACTATACTATGTCGAAAAAAAATGAGATTTTTCAAACATGTTGTCAAAACGTGCCATATGATGAAATAATGTAAAGGAGGGCGTGAAAAACACTCCAGAAACGTTTTCTTTGAAAAAAAAATCATCATGAATTTTGGCACAAAAAAATGCCTTACTATACTATGTCGAAAAAAAATGCGATTTTTCAAACATGTTGTGAAAACGTGCCATATGATGAAATAATGTAAAGGAGGGCGTGAAAAACACTCCAGAAAGGTTTTCTTTGAAAAAAAAATCATCATGAATTTTGGCGCAAAAAAAACGCCTTACTATACTATGTCGAAAAAAAATTCGATTTTTCAAACATGTTGTGAAAACGTGCCATATGATGAAATAATGTACAGGAGGGCGTGAAAAACACTCCAGAAACGTTTTCTTTGAGAAAAAAATCATCATGAATTTTGGCGCAAAAAAAACGCCTTACTATACTATGTCGAAAAAAAATGAGATTTTTCAAACATGTTGTCAAAACGTGCCATATGATGAAATAATGTAAAGGAGGGCGTGAAAAACACTCCAGAAACGTTTTCTTTGAAAAAAAAATCATCATGAATTTTGGCACAAAAAAATGCCTTACTATACTATGTCGAAAAAAAATGCGATTTTTCAAACATGTTGTGAAAACATGCCATATGATGAAATAATGTAAAGGAGGGCGTGAAAAACACTCCAGAAAGGTTTTCTTTGAAAAAAAAATCATCATGAATTTTGGCGCAAAAAAAACGCCTTACTATACTATGTCGAAAAAAAATGCGATTTTTCAAACATGTTGTCAAAACGTGCCATATGATGAAATAATGTAAAGGAGGGCGTGAAAAACACTCCAGAAACGTTTTCTTTGAGAAAAAAATCATCATGAATTTTGGCACAAAAAAAACGCCTTACTATACTATGTCGAAAAAAAATGCGATTTTTCAAACATGTTGTAAAAACGTGCCATATGATGAAATAATGTAAAGGAGGGCGTGAAAAACACTCCAGAAACGTTTTCTTTGAGAAAAAAATCATCATTAATTTTGGCACAAAAAAAACGCCTTACTATACTACAGCCCTATTCAATTAGCAGCCCACGGGCCACATGCGGCCCGAAAGCAACCCTGGAGTGGCCCTAAAGCAACTGCCGAGTGATTGGGACTTGGGTCCGAGAAAAACAGAAAAACAGCTGTCAGTAACACTGACAAGTTCTTACAAAAATTCCAACATTATTGCAAACATTGAATGCAACACTTACCGTAACCCAGCAACTAACCCACAATGCATTGCGTTGAGGAGACGAGTTTGAAAAGTTAGCATTAGCAGTTCTATACAGACGAAAATAGCAGCATGTCTTTTTCTATCCTGAAACGACAAATCGGCGAGGAAAACCGTCGGTTTAATCCTGCGTGGACGGACAAGTATTTATTTATTTACCACCAAGTCCGAACGCCAAACCAATGCGTTTACTCTGCAACGAGTGCTTTGCAGCGCTGAAAGATGATAATGTCCGAAAAAAACATGTCGCGTTTCGGACAAACTTTCCCGAGGGATGTCACGAGAGAGCGGCTATAATTCAGAGTTTGACTGCATCTTACAACCCGAGCTGTACTACAATGAAGCGGACTTGCACAGCTCAGGAAAGGGCCACGAAAAAGAGGCCGTTCACAGACTCAGAAACTGTGAAGGACTGCATGTTGGCTGTCGTGGATGAAGTTTTAACGGACGATAAAGTTAAGACGAGTGTGACATCTACTATCAAACAGGTACCCCCGTCTGACACGTCAAACATTCGCAGGGTTGATGTTCTCGCCACAGATGTCTTCGAGACATGGTAAGTGCAACAAAGCAGCGTGCTGTAGCAGACACTAAAGTTAGTTTTATGTATT